>OZ023205.1:65710392-66042892 GCA_963995525.1 Escarpia spicata | reverse complement strand
TGAATTTCTGAATCAACATTCTCAGATTGAATATGTGGTCCCTTGTGCCTCTGTTTTTTCTGAAGCCTGCCTGTGTACTGCTCACTTCCATTTCCATTTTATTTTTCATTCTTTTCAGTATGATTTTCAGCAATATTTTGCTTGCATGGCTAATGAGTGATATGGTTCTGTAGTTGGAGCATAGCTGTAGGTCTCCTTTCTTTGGTAATGGGATGTATATTGATTTCTTCCAGTCGTCTGGCCATTTTCCACTCTTCCATATTTTCTTACACAGTGCATGGTATGTCTATTCCTTCTTCTTCCGCTGCTTTTATCATTTCTGCCTGTATGTTGTCGCACCCAGGGCTTTTCCCATCTTTTAGACTATTAATGGCCCATTTCACCTCATCTCTTAATGGTTCTAGATCGTCCTCGTCTTGGTCTTCGTTTCCCATATCAGGGGGTCGTTGTTGTCTCCATCAATGAGTTACCCGTCCCAATGGCGAACACAAATCGCTACAAAAACTCATTAATTCAATGGTGCTTAGTACACTGCCATAACACTTAATGATTTTAGTGTATGTCTCAACAGTCAATTTTAATATTTAAACTATATGATTTAATTTTAGTGTATTTAAAGTATCTTATTTTTTTATGAAAGTTAGTAATGCAATGTACACGTTTTAATATAAAGCGCCTCATACTGAGTTTGTTGCGTCACGGGGCGATTTTGTGTAATTAACTGAACAGTATCTTTGGTGTAGCGTTATTTTATTTAGTGCAACATGTTTTATGAGTATTGTAACATAATGTTGTGTCGTATTGTAACTTGTAACATTATGAAATTTGTGTGATTTGGGGCTTTTATGGTGAATGTATGTACAATCCAACTGAAAAGTTGCAAATAATTTTTTTTTAAATTCTTATTCTTATCTCGTGCGTACATATTTTCACAATATTCTTTCCATCTTTTGGCTATCTCTTCTGCATCAGTCAGAGTTTTCCCATTTTTATCTTTGATGACACCGAGTCTGGGCTGGAATTTACCTGTCATGTTCTTTATTTCTTTAAACATTTCTTGGTTTCGGTTTTCTGCCACACAGTCCTCTATTTTCTTACACTTGGCTTCTATATACTTTTGTTTGTCCCATTTGCAGAGTTTTTTGATTAATTTGTTCATCTCTTTCCTTTCTGCAATTTTTTTAAAGGTCTCTCTATACTGATCCATGGTTGGTGTTTACTCTCTCTCTCTTCCGTAGGTGTTTTTCCGCTTCTTCTCGGAAAAATGTCTTGATATCATTTGCAATTTCTTCTGGTTCTTTCTCTTCTGTCATTGTTAGTAAAGTTGAAAATCGATTCTTCACAGATACTGTGTATTTGTCTGTCATATATATATATATATACACAATTCAAAACATTTGCCAAAACTCATCAACCAGTATTATATTCTTAAAGACGATAATTATGGAAGAAAAGTGTCACTGATCATTTTAAATGGAGACATGTTTTTTTTGGAGCAGTAACAATCCCCAGAAATTCAGACTGATGTTTCTAAGGTGTACCATATAATTATAAAGGTCAGCAAAATGACATAGTTAAAGTTACTGCTCATCTGTTCTGCCAGTAAGACTGCAACACTGTGTCCCTTGGTATTGTTGTATAACTATAGGTATTTATGTTATTGAATTGCTTAGTTTGAGAACGTTCCTATTCTTTGGGCTGCCCCAAATGGTACCATTGTAGATAAACATTGGTAAGGTCTTTGAAAATAGAAACATGTACGTTTCACACAACTTCGTAGCACAGGTTAAACTCCATAGATAGAAACACGTTACATATTACTTAATATATAAACCATGATTTCTTAGTAGTTTATGGAGATCTAGTTGAGACAAAGATAAAAATAATACATAGATTACTTTTTGAAAAAAGAGCAATGAATTCTGGAATACAGGCAAATGTTTTGGTAAACTCTATTTATGCCTCTTTGGCTCCTCTATTATGGAAAAAGAACACAAAAGGAAAAAACAAACAAACAAACAAACAAACAAGCTTAGGGTCTAATTATAGCACTCCGTTAATGACGTTTTTGTTCTGAAATTATTACAAGATTATGTGATATTTGTATACCTTTTATGTGATACAGGTTAATTACCCACACACGCACGCACTCACGCAAGCGCGCACGCATGAACGCACGCACGAATACATGCACGCACACTCGCGAAACGCACGCAAGCACACACATACGAACGCATGAACGCATGAACGTACGCGCGCACGTACGCACACGAACACGCACACACGTACACAAAGTGAGTAAGCACAGAAGAGCGTGCTCATCTATTTCATGTTCCGACCGGTCAAAGACGCAAGTAGGAAGAAGGCCAGACACCTGGTAGATTAGTTGGGCTGTGCCCTCGGGCAGACGCCTGATTGCTTCAGGAACTGCGCTCTTAATAACACGACCCCGCTGCGACCGAGAGAACAGCCCAGCAGGGGGCGGTAGCGGTGCGTCGTCGGCTTCACAGGCGACGCGAATACAGATGTGTTTATAGCGTGCCAAAGAACAGTCGTTCTGCAATGCGGCGAAAGCGAATGTTTAGCATGAGACTGGGAGGCGTAGCTGATGTTGTCGGGACGTGTGGAGCTGTTGTTGCGACTGCCGTATGATGGCCGTCACGAGACGATAACCAGACCCAACGAGGACACTCTGGCCGTCTCAAGTGTTCAATCCATCTAGGAACTTACACGAACACTGTAGCATGACGACCGCAGCAGAGAAAACATGTGCCTAATGAGGTTCTCCGACTAATAACCGGAGCCAGCTTCTCGTAACTCCCGTTATTACTTTACAGCAGCCTCACGCCGCTCCATTTCAGTGATGGATCCGATTATGGCGAGGAACACTCAAAATAGGAAATAGGGATAACCTTTTTTAAAAGCAAGACGATACCACCATATTTGTGTGCCGAGACTTACCTGCCTCCGTCCACCAGTTTCAGCAAACAATAGTCAACAACGCAAGATTTAAAATGCCACTTCAGCCATTTGTTTACTGTACTGCACAGTATATACAGACAGTCAGTGTGCACAGGCAATGTGCATAGGCAGTCAATGAGCACAGGCAGTCAGTGTGCACAGGCAGTCAGTGTGCACAGGCAGTCAGTGTGCACAGGCAGTCAATGTGTTCCGTCCAATGCAAGGATGCAGTAACAATGGTAAAAGCGGACGTGTCCGATAATAACGGAACTGTTTGCTTACGTCACGGTCGCATCGCGTCCAGAATGGCAGGAGTGGTGACGACGAAACTGTTACGTACGTCACCCGTACAATGTGACAGACGTTCATTTGAATTGTTTAAAAATCGAATAACCATCAAAGATAACATAACCATCATAGATAACATATCCATCATAGATAACATAACTATCACAACTAACATAACCATCACGGAGAACAGAACCAACAGCTTCAAATTTGTACAAATACCAACAGCGATTCTAAAAACATTGTAAATTGGTACCTTTACAAATTATGTATCGCTGTGATCGTATTCGTAACGGATGGCTGAGTAACCCAAATATTCGATTATTATTTTTGTGTTACGGCTTCACCGTCTCGTGCGATTACAGTGAGATACAATTCGCACACGTGGCATTTGATGTAATAATAGGATATTAAAAAAAATATATATATGTATGCAGTTGACTCCGCTTAACAGAACCGCAGGTCAGAGAATCAGCCGGTTTGACGCAATTGCCTCATAATCCTCTTGAATTTCAAGTGCTTCGCTTAAAAGTACCAAATTTATGGTTGTCTCATTTCAAATTAATTTTGTAAGAAGGTACTTTATATTGACCATATGAGATGACATGCTAGCTCGTTTGATCACTTCTTTGTATTGAAGTTTGCTAAAATAATTATGCCAACGTTTAGCTTATTTAATTCCTGCAAATGGAATAATTCAAAAGTTCCTAAAAAATAGGAATCCTCACATGAATGCGCGATACGAGTATTCAATATATTCATGTGTTTCGCATTTGTTTTTGTCCTTGCTGGCTAAAAACATATTACCCATAAATTCTGGGTTGTTGGCCGAATGTCGACCCAGGAATTGGTTTTGACAAGTGACAAGATATAACAGCCAAAGTAAATTATTTCGACCATTTACACAAATGTACGCACATTTTATATTAAACCGACTGCGGATACAATTAAAACTAATCACGTATGACACATTTGAACGCGAAACAACCGGATTCCCGACAGGCTGAGGACGCAGCTTTAAGTAATTCTGTCGCTATTCAGATGTGATTCTATTAAGTTGTGTCCTCGGGGCCGACTGCCGTACCCAACCGTTGACGACAACATCTAGAGATATAAATAGTTGAATTCGCACTGCTTTGTTTGCTAAAAGCAAATGTAAATATTTGACAAGCAGCAGTTTTTTTTGCAGTTTACACGAACACGGTATGTGGCCTCGCAACATAAATAAGTTGCCACGTACGCGAATGACCTGCCTTGTTTTATTTATTGTGTACACTCGTGTCACATAAATTGATGTTTTTTTTTGGTTTGACGACTATATTATTCATGTGGTCGTAACGTCAATCTGCGGAGGTAAATTAGCTGTCATTTGCTTCATTAGACTGTCCCGACTCGAAGGTAATGTGTTTGTGTATTGCGTGCAAAACGAAAGATTGACATTCGTAACGATAACTTGATACAGTTATAAATTATGATTTATTAAGACACATTTGGGTTGTCTATAATTTAGAATAGCTATAGCTTATATTATATAACATGATTTTGTGATAAGAAAGATCATGCGACGTAACTATATAAGCTGAATTTATACGCTGCGATAACATGACGTTTACGGAATTGATGAGGACTCTTAAGAAAGTATATTCGACCTTCAGACTGTGTTCTGGAGCATTGAACGGACCGGTGCAGAAAGACACCAATTTACTTTTGTATGTCACTGTGGCTGTAAAACTGTTTGTGTTTAAATGGGTTCTTTAACATATAGGTTACTGCTATATTATATCGTATCTGTTTTATGCTGTAACATTACGATTATTAATACATACGTAAATACTCGTTGTTTGGTGGAAATTGAAGAACTGCGCTGTGTACGTATGTAATCATGTACACATGTACGATGCATGCATTTATGTACACACGGAGGTACTTACGTGCGTATTTGCGTACGTGCGTACGTATATGAATGCATGAACCAGTACGTATACACGACGTATGCATGCATGTATACATGCGTGTATGTGTATATGTGTCTATGCCTGTGTATATCCTATGTGTGTGCGTATGTGTGTATGCTGTATGTGTAAGTGTGTGTGTGTTTATGCGCGTGTGCTTGTGTGCGTGTGTGCGTGTGTGCGTGTGCGCGTGTGCGCGTGTGCGCGTGTGCGCGTGTGCGCGTGTGCGCGTGTGCGTGCGTGTGTACGTTTGTGTGTATTTAAGTATGTATGTACGTACAAGACAAATTACAATATATGTAGTATCAGCTTCTTTGAGCTCACAAGTCTTCCCTGTCCCTCCGTACCGCGAACACCTGCACAGGTGCGTGTCGGCGCACGGGGCGTGGACGGAGTTGCGGCTCAAGTCAGCGCAGCCGGTCGACCGCAGTAAATATTTTGATAGTCGACTCATCGATCAAACCAGTCGTCACGTCCTCGCTTCGCCGTCACAATGCGCATTCACACCGACAGCGCAACCCTCTCCGCAGGGGACCCGTCGGGAATGGTCGGGGGTGGTTCAGCCGAGTCGGAGATGTCGTCTCGTTGAGACATTTGTCCAAACAAGACGTCGGTAGTTGTTTGCCACTCGGCGTTGAAGGCTGTCGGAAGAGCTACAGGGTCGGTGCAGAGTCGGGGGACAAGCTGGTTCGGTTCGTCAACGTCGATTTGTAAGCACGTGTGAATATTGTTTAGTTTTGTGAGATATCTGAACACTGTTTCGTCAGTTTTTTACATATTATTTCGTGAATCGTATGATTGTTATTCTGTGAGCTGCGTGAATATTGTTTGGTGAGCTGTGCTAATATTGTTTGGTGAGCTGTGCTAATATTGTTTGGTGAGCTGCGTGAATATTGTTTGGTGAGCTGTGCTAATATTGTTTGGTGAGCTGTGCGAATATTGTTTTGCTATCTGTGGGAATATTGGTTTGTGTACTGGGTGAACACAATGTTGTGTATTGTGTGCATATGCCTATGTTTTGTAAACGGTGTGAATATTTTTTAGTGGTTATGTGACGAATGTTTTATGAACTGTGCGAATATTCTTTTGTGAACTGTGAGACTGTTGTTTTGTGAACTGCGTGAATTTTGTTTTGAAAATAGTACGAATGTTGCTTTGTGAGATGCGACTATTGCTTTGTGTGCTGCGTGAATATTGTCTTGTGAGCTGTGCGAATATAGTTTTTGTGTGAATTGTGTGTGTACAGGCCAATGTTTTGTACGTGTGAATATTGTTTTAGGGATTGTGTGACTAATGTTTTGTGATCTATGGGAATATTGTTCTGTGCATATTGCTGTTTAGGCTGCGCAAATATTGTTTTGTAAACTGTGAGCATGTTGGTTTGTGAACTGCGTGAATTGTGTTTTGTGAGTTGTGCGAATAATGTTTTATCAGCTGTGAGAATTGTATTTTTGTGCTGTACGAGCATTGCTTTGTGAGCTTTGTGAATACCGTCTTATGAGTTGCGTGAACATAATCTCATGAACTGAGTGAGTATATTCCTTTCATTAGCTGCAGGTGCGGCTGTTGAGTTACGTGGCAAAGTCACCGTCATTTTGAGAATTATTTGCACTTTGTTGTATGCTATTTGTGAACATGCTTTTGAACTGTGTAGACAAGTTTTTACAATGTCTACGCTGCTTTGTAATTGTGAGTTGTGTATTTTTTAAACGTCGATGATGTATGCACTATTAAAATACTGTCGCTGGTAGACGTTGTGAATTCGTGGCTTGGCGTGTTGCATGGTTGTCGTGTTAGTCACACTGATATGCTACTACGCAAGAACTGGCCATTTTTCGACGATATCACTTTCGATGTTGGCTATTTTTATTGACTGATCAATTTAATCAACAAACGAATATAAATTCAAAATAAATACGTTAGTTAATTAATAAATGGCGGCTATTGTGTAATTTCACCGAGAGACGCATATTTAGAATATATACGCTAGTTAATAAACATAATAACATAATTTATTTTGTATTGTTTAAATGAGAAATTCAGAAAACAATTATGACGACCAATTTAGTACATGAACTGTGTGTGCAATATTCTCCGTTAAATGCATATAAATGGTGGGTGTACAATTTAGTGTAATTGTATTATGTAACTGTTTGATGAGAGAACTGGTTATATATACAGTGACGACTCCGCCGTAAGTGTTTGCTGTGTCCGTGCGTACCCGTGAGCGTCCACGTCTATGGTCAGTGCGGATGGTCAGCGGTGGACGACGTCACGGGGAACTACCAGCAGGACTCGCCGCCGGACGCCTTGACCGTCGCCGGATACTCGGCGCCAGTCACCGCGTCCGGAGCTCTGTCGCCGCACTGTCACCGCCGCCGCAAGAGACGTCGACTCTTGACCGGGGTCAGCCGACAACGCCGCGCCGCCAATGCCCGCGAGAGGGTGCGCATCCAGGGCGTGAACAGCGCCTTCGTCGTCCTCAAAAACACCCTGCCAGTCGTGCGGCCTGAGGACGTGTCTAAGATCGAGACGTTGCGACTGGCGTCCAAGTGGATCGCCTACCTGACGACCGTGTTGATACGGGACGACCAGCGCCACCCCGCCTCCCCGGGGTCCGGGCGAGGCAGCGTGCCGGAGTTAGCCCGGGGACGGCTGTTGGAGCTGCTTCACTTCGAGATAGAAGACTTCGATCTCGTCGAGACGTGCAACCTTGTAACGTCGGATGTTCGCAACGCAACGTGTAACCATGGAAACACGTGCGGCGGGATCATCAGCGCGGATCTCACTACGTCAAATCTCCGCAGCGACGCGACAAAAATGACCGATGTGCAATACACAATGTGCAATGTTTTAGCAAATACGTCATGTAATGATAACACGACGTCATTACGCACAGCGACGCGCGAACGACGTGCAAAACGTTCGACTTATAACGAAGAACGTGCAATGGACGGCAGAAATGCAGTCACGTTGAACTTACGTTACCCAGCGTTCGAGAACGACGCTGGGTTTACAACTTCCAACATGGCGCGCGGAACGAGTAGCGGGATTGGAAGAGACGAGTCTGCCGTCTATGCCACGTTGGCTACGGGTTACGTCGATCAGACACGATTTTGTCCTCTGACAACACTTTGTCG
This sequence comes from Escarpia spicata, assembly GCA_963995525.1. NCBI lineage: Eukaryota > Metazoa > Annelida > Polychaeta > Sabellida > Siboglinidae > Escarpia > Escarpia spicata. The sequence continues at coordinate 66,034,551 of OZ023205.1, read as the reverse complement.
CCAAGGTAAACATGTCTAACAGCCATACTATATTCAACCACATGTTAAGCCAAATTATATATGTATGTGTGTGAAATGTGATGTGTGTATGTGTGTGTGTGTGTGTGTGTGTGTGTGTGTGTGTGAGTGTGTGTGTGTGTGTGTGTGTGTGTGTGTGTGTGTGTGTGTGTGTGTGTGTGTGTGTGTGTGTGTGTGTGTGTGTGTGTGTGTGTGTGTGTGTGTGTGTGTGTGTGTGTGTGTGTGTGTGTGTGTGTGTGTGTGTGTGTGTGTGTGTGTGTGTGTGTGTGTGTGTGTGTGTGTGTGTGTGTGTGTGTGTGTGTGTGTGTGTGTGTGTGTGTGTGTGTGTGTGTGTGTGTGTGTGTGTGTGTGTGTGTGTGTGTGTGTCTCTCTCTGTACATTCAAACTTTTTGTTACATTAACATATATAAAAACTCCCTTTTCAATTTATTAAAACTCACTTTTGAAATGATTCGCAAGACAGGTTAATCGACATTCAAATTGTATTGTTTACCAATGAAGTAATATGCAATCGGTTTTATCCGAGGCTGTCATTATTTTGACATAAGATTAATACTAGAATCCATATTCTTTGCAAGTAATGACAATCCGGTTACATGATTTAAATCAATATTTGTCAACATGACCTGTCAAGATTTATTTATTTTTGTAATTATTGTTTTCGTATATTTCAACTGTGGCCCGTAGCGTTGCAACAACAGTCGTTGACTAAGAATGTGTGACACGGCTGGAATATACGAAAAACAAGAACGGTTTATTGGGAGACAATGCACAGAATACATAATGCATATCAAGGAAAGCAGCCCGCCGAATAGAGTTTAATAAAAAACGAAACAGCTTTTGCAATTTGAATATTTCGACTGAAAAATGCTAGAATTGTAAACAAAACATTCTGAATCTAATCAGGCTGTCTTTTGGCAATAATGTGGGCGTCGACTTAGTTCACCGCAAGACCCTTTGATTTCTTGCGCGTTTGTGTGGTTCTAATATTCAAAACCCCTAACTCAGCCAACTTCCCGCTAACAACTACTATGCCTGGGCGACTCGGGGTAACCAAACAAACAACCTTTTGTTGTAGAAATCATCAAACACATTTAATTGGATCGTTAAATCTGGTAACTTGCGATTCAAGAATAAATGTCCTTATACCGCTATACGTAGAACCGCAACATAAGCCATTTTTGCCAAATAATTTAATAGTTTGGCCAATGATTTCACGAAACTTAAATAAATAAAATTGTTTAATTGTCGCAAGAGTCGGAAATGATTTAATCTGATTGATGAGGAGTTTTTTTAAGAATGTAAAGTCTGATTAAATTCGGAAATGATTTGTTTTCTAAATGCATGGCCTTTCAATATTAGAATGGCAATAAAGGTATTTAAATAAACACTAACGCGTTAGCCAGGAGGAGAACAGATATGCGATAGTGTGTCTACGTGGTTCACCCCGAATAAGCACTGTTATATATTCTGTAGATTTAGCGCAGTATCTTACGAAAAATAACCAATCCATAATTAACATATAGATCCTATGCAACATAATGATGTTTATTTATAACCAGTATACCTAGGATTTACTAATATTTGCAAGCACCTGCATCTAATGATTCTTTCAGGTAAAGTGTTTCACAATTTTGTATTGGTTCGAGCACGTTTTCTACTGATAGAAACATTATGTTCCTGTCTCATGCCATGTGTCGTTACACAGTTTTAAGATGTTTGCATCCAATCTATCCGGTAGTTTAATGAGATGAAATGTAATAATTGATCATGATAATATTGACTCATATCTAAGAAAACGTATGTTTAAGTTAGACTAAAATGATCGTGTATTGTTAACGCCACTTCTATTTCAAACTGCAATTTATAATATAGAGTCTACATGCCAAATAGTAAATAAATTCGATTTTACTAACAGGACAAATGTATATTATTTGTATGGATATACACACTTGATCACCTTTGTGGTTAAGAATAATCGTAAGTTACAAAACAAAATTTAATATAAGAACAATACAAATGCTGTGTATATGCGCATGAATATATTTTGGATTTATTGCAGCGAATAACGTATATATATATATATATATATATATATATATATATATATATATATATATATATACACATATGTGTGTGTGTGTGTGTGTGTGTGTGTGTGTGTGTGTGTGTGTGTGTGTGTGTGTGTGTGTGTGTGTGTGTGTGTGTGTGTGTGTGTGTGTGTGTGTGTGTGTGTGTGTGTGTGTGTGTGTGTGTGTGTGTGTGTGTGTGTGTGTGTGTGTGTGTGTGTGTGTCAGATACTAACTTCATGCATTATAACACGGTACACTGGCAAATTAATAACAGTCACACGTGGAATCCCTGAAATTACCAATAATTAACAATAAATATACATGTATGTATAGGGACACTGATTTTCCGTTTAAAAAAGGCAAAATTCGTTTCAATTCCGTATCCAAATTCTGTTTCAGAAAAAGGCAAATTCCATTTCAAATTACGTATTTTTTGTTTCAGAAAAAGGCAAATTCTGTGTCATATTACGCATTTTCCATGTCAAATGACGCATTTCCTGTTTAAAGTGAAAATAAAAGCCGATTTCTGTTCAGAAAAGTAATAGTTAATTTTTATTTTACTTTGAGGAATAATACATTCTGTCAAATATGTAAAATATCACAATGTTATGATCTATGCATCTATATAATACTGTTTATAGTTAACGTTTCTAACAACATTTATTTATGCAATATTTGCAACAGAGTAACAACTGCACATAATCAATTTAGATAAACAAAATTCCTCTCACACAATAACATAAATTACTGATTGTTTCTAATGCAGCAGTGCTTAATATATAAGTTAAACAAATATAAATTACACAAACAATCATATTAACAGTTATGAATGTTTAAATTATTGATGTTGTTTTACTGACAATTTTATTCAACTATTATGACGTCATCCAACGGAATTTGTGAGAACTACGAAACACGGACTATATCACTTTGAGCCGACGTAGCCTAGGCTGTAGTTATTCCTTCGAGTTTTGTATTCGAAACCGGAATATGTACAATTATGTGTGTTCTAACGATGTGACAATTACATTTAATTAGCAACATATGTTCAATGCGCTTATCGGAGAGCCAGACAAAGATCGCGAAATGGTTTAAGTTAGAGCCTTCCGCTCGCGTACCCGTTTACGTCGTTTGACACGAGGTATCACGGGCTCCATGACACTTCGTAGCAATTTACCTGGCGCGTTTTAAATAATCCTCTCTTATAAATCCACCAAAATAAACGAATACCGTTGCAGACTAATCATGTTTGTTTCAAAATATCGTCAACAAAGTGAGTATCGTTTACGGTGTTTCCGAGAAACGACAACACGTGGTTTATGAAACGGCAAATGACAACGCACGATCTGTTAATTACAGACTCGTCGCGGTCGCCCGCTAATGTGTCAGTCGCCAATCAGTTTGCAACCAATTCATTCGCAATTTAGAGGGCTGATATATATATATATATATATATATATATATATATATATATATATATACACACTTCAGATGGAAAGAGCATCCTCTCTAAAGACACACGTTTTATATATATATATAAATTCTGTTTCGCACCGTTGGTCACCTGCGTCTTTGCTCATTCGTGAATATAAAGAACATTTTACGAAACAATCAGGTCCCGGCATGTTCCTCATTGCGAGATTCATCGGTACACACATGCATATATAGTATATAATATACCAGATTTTGTGTGTGACCAAAATAAATCGTTCGTTCACTATATATACTGTTCGTTCACTACAGTTGTTACGTGCCGCTGTTTTTGACTGCTCAGACATTTTATTTATTATTAGAAAACATTTATGTACACTTTATGTGAAACGACTATATATGTTTCGTATACAGAAATCATGTATAAAACGTGTGTATTTGCGGGTACAATATTGACATAACTTCCCTGGTGTTTGGATATAAAAGTTAACACCGCTTTGGCCACGAACGTACTAGTAACTAATAAACCGAATTGAGACGTGTACCACTTTGATACGTCGTTAATGTACTGGACGTAATAAATATTTTAATCAACCGCAGTGGTTTCGCATTGACATGGATCTTACCTCTATAAAAGTTAAACATAAAAACATAAATATGCAAATTGTTGCCATTTATTAGCCGTTAACGAAGCGCCTATCGCCATTAAAAAAATAACCAGATAGCAAGTATTTCCCACTAAAGTATACGAAATACGTCGTTTCTAGGAGAATACCATATGACGGTACGTTACAAAACATTCATCAAAACAGTCACGTCCCCCAAAAAGGATGCTAAACAACCGTATCTCAATGCAAATCCAATTAAGAATTGTGCTAACTAATTTATAATTACCAATTTGTGCAACATGGGCTTAGTTTTGGAAAGTACCAAAAACTACTTCTGATGTTTGTTTTTACGTCAACATCGTTGTTCTGATCGGATGCTATTACATAGCACCGTTGATGTTGTAATCGTATTTATGTGTTTACTCTTTCACAAATGTACGTTTACATTGCGATTCACCAGCTTTTCATGTTATGTCACTTCCGGCCGCCATGTCTAACATAATCACTACACTTCTTGCGTTAGTTCGTTGTATTTTTGTGACACACGCGACAGTGTCCGTTGCGTGCGCCACTTGACGCGGACACATCGCCGGCAATTGATCTTGTTTCAAAAGACAAATTTCACCCGGCGTCCTTTTGTGAGCGTTAATTTATCGATCTCATTCGAGTTGACGCTGTTGACAATGACCAGCCACGCGTGAAACGCCGGCTATTTACGGATTTGTCGAGTTTTCACCACGCGGAGGAGGACAAATTGAGAAATTGAGAAATTGGCGGGTACTGTGTGGAATGTCAAACGTGGTACAGGTACAGGGTATGTGGTAGCTGCAACGTGATATGTTCAGATGGGTTGATAGCCGATGATTAACTCACTAAGTGGCCATGGACCAGAGTATCTGTCTGATAGGCTGGCTCTAAGAAACGTCCAATTGATCTACCATGGACAAAGCGGAATAATTTGGGAGCTCGTACTTTCACAAGGAGGTAGTCCGTTCATAGGTTTTCAATTAATTAATTAATATAAAGTTATTACGATTATAATAAATATGCTGAAGGTACACAGCCCGCCAAGTTAAGTTTAGTTACTTTAGTAAGCCCGTAACAATATTCGCAACTTGAAAGTTTCCTCCCGAAATAATGTTCAAATGGTTAACAAAACTTCCAGTTTCAAAACAAGCTTTATTGGCAATATGGCCGAGTCGGCCTGAATTGATTGCTGTGCCCTTTGATGTTCCACGATGCCTCATTTTTCCACGTTCAACACAGCAGGCTTCCTATTACGCACTACTACGCCCGCTCACTCCGGGTAGAGGAACTGACCGGCTCCCCTTAAGGCAGCTGCACCTAAACTGTTTGGCTCCCCTTAAGGCAGCTGCACCTAAACTGTCCGGCTCCCCTTAAGGCAGCTGCACCTAAACTGTCCGGCTCCCCTTAAGGCAGCTGCACCTAAACTGTCCGGCTCCCCTTAAGGCAGCTGCACCTAAACTGGCTGGCTTCCCTTAAGGCAGCTGCACCTAAACTGTCTGGCTCCCTTTAAGGCAGCTGCACCTAAACTGTCTGGCTCCCCTTAAGGCAGCTGCACCTAAACTGTGCAACTGCCTACCCAAAGAAATGCGCAGTATTAACAATGTCAGTATTTTAAGAGCAAATTGAGCAAATTTTAGCATAGCAAACAACTGTGTTATTAAGTTTACTAATTTAAACGTTTATCTTTTTATATAATCACGTATACTATATAATGTTTCTACTATTTTCACTTTTTAGTATGTCATTTGTTTGACTGTAACAGCATCATAGAATACAATTGCATACATATGGTGTTATAACATAATCACTTACATAGCGCCGATTGTCCATACCTACGCCACGTTTGTTGCAATTAATTAACCAACTAAGCGACAGTCTCACTTTTCGTGTGCATTGAATAATTTAATACAATCACCTTGTACATTTGTATATCAGATTATTGGGAACATATTGTACAACACATTTAATTTTTGCTTTAACTTTTTAACGTTCAAATGTGTTTTAATTAACCTCAATTTAAAATAAATGTTGGTCGTTATTCGTTTATAAATATCAATGTTCGCTATATGTAACGTAGGCTAAACACGATATTCGAGTTGAATCATTCAAATTAACCAGAAAGCGGTCAAGTTGTATTAAAATATTGTTGTTCACTATAATTTGGGCGGTCTAGATGTTCGAATACATACATACTACGCATACATACACACGCACGCACGCACGCACGCACGCACGCACGCACGCACGCACGCACGCACGCACGCACGCACGCACGCACGCACGCACGCACGCACACACACGCATACACGCACGCACACGCACACACACACACACACACTCACGCACACACGCACACACACGCACGCAAGCACGCACACACACACACATACACATTCACATGCACGCGCACGCGCACTGTGCACGCGCACGCGCACTCGCACACACTCACACACACACACACACGCACGCACGCATGCACACACATACACACACATACACACACACCCGCACGCACGCACACACACACACATATAATATATATATATATATATGATATATATATATATATACAACATGATTTTATGATAATAATACCCAAATATTTTTGTGACCTAATAGTAGATCTAGAACGATCTCCACTGTATAAAGAAAGAATGATCGTTTTGTGTGACGTTGCGACGCTGAATTTTTTTTATTGATAATACATCCGGTTTAAAAAAATAAGGTTGAACAATATCGATGCAACACACGCTAATATCGCTACCATTCTTACATTTTAAGAAATGCAACTTATGCATACGACATAATAAATATACAGATCGCTTTACGGAACTTCTTGGCAGACTAGTATAATGTACCTTCAACTAAGGTGTCTATGACTTTGTCGTTTTTATATTGCTGAAATAACCCGGCATAAGATAAGTTTGCTTACACTATACATAACAACTTAGTCGATCTAATTCGAACACACTGACCTGCAAACATAAGCTGTAACGTACCACACGGTAAACATGTTCCACGTAATGGCGACGTTTATTTTGTAACAATGACGTCACGCGCCGAACGAAATGACCGAACGAATTTTTTTTTGCCGCGTAGTAGCCTCACATCACGCTGACCAGGGCGTTAACTGTCACAAACGTCGAGTTATTCTCCGGCTGTTGCCATCTGAATTAACTCCCTGTCAGGCTTCGCTTGGTCGTAATTAGAATTCATTGTCTCCTTGCCTCGGGGGAAGCAGCTAAAGGGTCGCCCCGCCCCTACAATGGCGTCGTTTAATATGCACCCGTCAGTTCTAATTATATTTAGTAGAAAGAGTGCGATGTGTGATTTAGAGACGGACAGGCTGGGGCGTGGAGAAACACTATATCGTTGAAGCGAACAGAAGCAGATGGCCAGTACTTTGATCGAACGAATAATATACTTACTGTATAGGTGGGGCGGGCGTGGGAATAGTTTATGCTCCGAGACATGTACAATGTGAAGCGGGGTGAAAGAATCTTTATTTCCACTTCTCCGATTAAATATTGTATGGTTTAAAGGTTTAACAATAAAATTCTGTTTTTCAAAAACCTTTGTGACATTTTACGGAAAAAAACGCGTTTAAAAGCTGTAAAGACTTGATATTTTATTGTAAAATAATGTTATATAGTCTATACAAAATCCTCTATCTAGTCTAACACACTGATCACGTAAATGCGTTTTAAAGAACGTGTCTCTACAAATAATGTGATTGTTGCTATAAATATGGTACAGCATGTTAACGTTGTTATGTTAACAACATGTCATCGATATATATTGGCATGGCACGATCAAATCTGGAATTGGATGTGAACGTGAAACAATTCCGAGACATACGTACGCACACGCTCGCGCTCGCACGCGCACGCACGCACGCACGCACGCACGCACGCACGCACACACACCTATCAATAAAGCCAACGATCAACGCTAAACTCGTCGTCGCTTCCTAATGTAGTTACACGGCCGGTTGAGCGGGCGACATAATTTCAGTTGCGTCTTTAATTAAACCGACACTGGCGACATGTTTATCGCCGAGAGGTGAGGGTGCCCCTGTGTAAAGATGATTCGGACCAATGGCGCGCATTGCCGCGGGCAAAACCGCACGACAGTTGCTAATTTAACTTACGATGGCAAAGCCTCAAATTAGTATTATTGGTCTTTCGGGTCGTACCTCAGCGCGACAAAGGACGTTTTGTGGTGGTACACCTGTGTGTAATAAATTCCACAAGGTGTGCTTTGACGAGGTCTTCGTGACAGATCCGCGGTCGACGGGTGAAGGCAATTCATTACTGGCTCGTTGATATGCCTGCGTGTGAGTGAGTGAGTGTGTCTGTGTGTGTGTGTTTGTTTGTATGTATTCTCTCGTTTTTATTATTTCTTTCATTGGTTTGTTTTTCGTTTGTATGTATAAGTTGGAATATAATTTGCACGCATAGACACCGAAGCAACGCTGTGCACGGATGTGGTTCCAAAACAATAGATAGAACGAAACAAATATAAGGGAAATGCACTGACAGAAAAAATGTATTGTCTCAAGCATGGCTGATTTTGTAAGATTAAGCAACGAATGCAATATCCAACGACTGTTGACCCTCTAGCGTACATTGTTGGCGAGCATTCAACAAACCACCAATAGTAATGTATTTAAATGTATCTCTCGTCGTTAATGGAACCTTCCCGACGCTGTAAAGTTGCGACGCTACTGACCCCGTTAAAAGTACAAATGGTGGGAACACAAGTAGCGGGGAGTGGCCACAGTCGTACGATGACGTCACACATCGTTGGTGACCGCTCACGCATAAGTAATTCTAATATCGCCCTTTGTCGCCGCTTAACCGAGCGAGGGCAACCTTCTGCCGTCGCACACACGCAGTAGGGGCCGGGCCTTTCAAGTGCTAGTCACCTCACACACACCGGCGACCTCCTGACGGTTTCCAATCAGGAATCGGGAACGGTGTCTGTTGGATTCGCCATTGTCCGGATGAAGGATCCGTAACAAGACGCCGACGGAACATAATGTGAAAATCAGCTGGTCGGCTCCCTGCTTGGACCAGTGTTGGCCTCGTTGATCCAGGGTCAGATCCAACATAGCTCATGTTGACACGTTCCCAGAGGTGCTAAATTACCGTGCTGACGGTAGAACCACCGCGTTTCTTCAATGTCTACGTAGTCTACCGATCTATTGTTTTTTCTAGCCCAAATCCTGCCATTGAATGTTACTTAATTAACCTGACTAATTACGAAAACAAATACACAGCTAATCCTACATTTCACGAAACAAGTCATCATTAAATGCACTAGAGTTAAGTAAATATAACTCGATAAATAGGTTAAGTTTACCCATCTCTTGTATCCACCTCGTCTGTGTTGCATGTATCTTGAATTATATTGTATATCATGCGGATGAGGAAAACTAATTTATTTATTACTCACTTACACACATATGTTTAAATGTTCCGACATGAGAGAAATCCCGCTTCACAGTCCCCCGTCACAAATACTTCATCAGACCGTGGCACGATCTCCATCGGCCGTCTTCAGGTCACGTCACGAAAAGCGATAAATCTACCGCGTTTTGTGCCACGTTACTTGGCGTCTCTATACTTTCGGCCGCCTCCAACACCGAGTTAACGCACCAGTTTATTGTGTCCGTATGGAAGCACAGGCAGATCATCTAGTCTGAGTCAACGACAAGTTAAGGCTGCTTTCAACATGTTACTTTTTTCTCGTCTCGTTTTAGAATAATCCTGTGAAAAATCAAAGATGTGATATCCACTGCGACAACCTGGTTCATTCATGAATAAGTACAGGATTTTTCTAAACATGGAATGCATCAACCTCTAGTAGCAATATCAAAGTGGCAATAAAGAGTAAATAGACCGAGGAATCCGAATTAACAATACAACTTTGTTTTATGCACCTGACACTTGTACAATTGTTTGAGTAGTAATGAGTGACACGCTGGGATGGTAAAGCCTTAATATCATATCTTAATGATGAATAACTCGTAGCACATGTACCAGATGTTTGTTGTAATAAAAATCAAATGTTAAATTAACTGATAAATTTCAAATGTAAAAGTGCTATTATGGCTCAAGGGACCCCCACATGGTTGGGGATCCCTAGAGCCACCTCACATGCCTAAACTAATTTGCATTTATTTGGAAATTGACACATTCAACATCACCGATTACATGATCATTCTAAAGAACATACACATTTATATGATAGAGTTCCTAATTTTTTTTTTTTAAACTGTATTACATTTTGGGTTATCGCTGAAAACCTGAAAAATGGCTCACGGGCCTTTCCCCATACGTCCAGTGGTTATATGACATATTGTGCAAGCATTATTGTGATTATACGCTCAGTTCGCCTGAGGTTTTGTGTTACATTAAATTAGTAAAACACAATAATATCATCAGGTACAGTTTCTCGGTTTTGTTATTGCAACGGGTATCTTAAATCATGAAGGTTCTAAGAAAATGGTTTTTAAGTGACTATATCGTTTTGCAACCGACTCAACAGGAAGCAACTCATTCTGGAAACTTACACATATTGACTCAGCAGGCAAAGGGGTTTTGTCTGGATGTACTACGTATTTTATTACAATTTGACTGAAATCGCAGGTCTACCTGATATTGGTGTGGTAATTTAAATGTAGTTTGTGACGACAGGCTAACGAGAATTTTATGGTTCCATGTTAATGAATATCTGATAAGATTGAGAACGTTCCTACGCAGAAAGCAAACGCATATGTGCGCGCAGAAAATGCTAATGGAATTAACGTTGAATGCACTATGATAAAAACGTATAATATATGGTATTTGTTTTGTTATAGCATATCACGCTTTACGACACTTTTATATGTTTAATTTAATTATAAAAAAAACAATCAGGCATACCGACTGATCTCACACACCTAGGAACTATTTTGAAATCAAATTAGGCCCACTTTAACATTCTCCAAATGACACTGTTTTAATTTATGCATGTTATATACGATTTACTTTATAGACATCCCTCTTATAGGCGAGCGGTAGAACCAACTATTGGACCGATTTAAATGTTCCCCATACACGCACCCCAATTTTATAACATTTGGAAGCTCTACATCTCCCTGTCCCGACGAGGCCTGTCATAGAGCTGCCGAGTGGTACATTAAGCGTGAATCCAAGGTCAAACAAGATCACCGTTAAATGATGAATTTTCGAAATTGTGCGCTTCCTCAATCGTCTTAACATATCAATGATAGCATATCTACTTTAATTAATTATCAGATGGCCAAGTAATATATTCATGGAAAGCCAATTGTCTCCCTGTCAAAATGAGGTACAATATGGAGGTGTTACCTGATATGGTACGAGTGGAACTAAGGTCAAACAAAGTCACCGTGAAATTATGAACATTCGATTTTTTGCAATACCACGAAAGCCATAAAGTTACAACGACCCTGCAACTACTTCATTGATATGTACGAGTCATATACTATGTGATAGAACCATTTCTCCCCATCATGAGATAAGTACGAGTCATATACTATGTGATAGAACCATTTCTCCCCATCATGAGATATGACTTGGAGCTGTCAGTTGAAGGAGTAGGTGAGGAGCGATGATCAAACAAAGTCACCGTCAAGTAATAAATGTTCGAAGTGTCATCCCGCAAACGACATACAATATAAATGGTTGCATATCTCTACTTTGCTTACATATTCATGGCAACGTCGTATACCATTGGAAAGCCAACTGTTTCTCCGTAAAAATGGGATACGACGGGGACTAGGCCATGTTACATACCGTTTGAAAGCGTATTGCATCCGAGTCAAACTGAGGTATTGCAAGGAGTTGCAAAACGGTGCTCTAACTGTGGTCATCGTCAAAAGATGAATTTTCGAAATTATGCCTTTCCGCAGGTAGTAGGTAATAGTAGCCAACATGTGATGTTATACTTTTAACTTTGTTTTTATTAATGGCATGAATTATTGCTAGATTAATCACACCATGTGTAAGAAGTTAGGTGTATGTGAATACCACCCTCGATTTTGAAGGTTATTTGAATGTCACAAACTCAAAATTGTATTCAAATATTTGTATTAATTAATTGACTTGATCTTCTTGTACACATCATTGCGTAACACCAAATATTTTATGATTTGTACATGTATTGTCAGTGCTTCAGATGTTGAACTTTGAATTTACTGATAAATATATAGGATAATCTAACCAAAAAACGTGATCTTCTCAATGTTTATTGCGTACACCAAAATGTTTTACATACTCAATTATTCTTTGTAAGCCTGTTTGTATATATTTCCGTTGATACAATACTATTTATTACTTATTCCATATTCAAATTATTCATTACTATTATTTATTTAAATTATGGAGATTATGTTGGACATCATCATCGACGATTGGCAGCTATATAGAATCTTTCGCTGAAATTATACATTGGCTAACCATCTACGACCATACAAACTATGCTCTCCAGATGGAGAACAGTCTCTCTGGCAGAAGTGAAATACAACTAGACGACAGCACCAGAGATTCTTGCAGTATTCTTTAAAGGAAACTTTGCTTTGAAGAAAACCAAAAGGCCCTTTAATCTAATTCCAGCTGATCAGCCAACTGAATTGATATATACATAATGGCATCATCGGCCTTACACGGAACGATCAAACTAGGGATACGTTTTGGTCAGAACGATTACGAATGTCACAGTACTCAAGATCCCCCCTCTTCAATATGGAAGACGACGAAGAAGAGACTACGTTCAATTGCTCTGATGGCAGATGAAGCATGGAAGCGTGACGCTGATGACCCAAATAAACTTGTCACAAAGTTGTTGGTGTGTTCAGAGGAACTGACGGTGAATATAGAAATACTGACTTACAGGTGGGAGCGATGGTCACAGACGCAAGAGTACTGACCTTTTACACCACTGTTTTGCTCCCTGTCGACGGAGTTGCTTTCCTGTCAAGCGTGTGTATGTCAGCAATATCGTCGCTGACTCCATACAGGAGCCTACAACAGAAACCGGATTGACCCACAGAGTAATGACATGCCTTTAGTACCTATGGTAACGAAATACTCTGCTTCAAATGGCGTGGTCAATAGTAAACTCATTCAACAACTAAAGACTAAGAAACATAGTAGGTTATCATCACCGTGAAACAACGTTTGGTTGAAGAAACTACATGGTTTCATGACGCACCGAGGAAACTACGTTCACAAACATTTGCACCTACACAGTGTACAAAACACTACCAAAGTTGACAGAAAGCTGTTAAAGCGATAGGTCAACGGTGTCACTACTCGACGAATAGTAAATATGGTGAATACCATGAAGCTTTAGCTATCCCCAGTCCCGCTGTCTATAGCCACATTTGGAGGTGACATGAACTCAACAGCAAAGGTATAACTGCCCAGTGTCTTGGTACGGCTGGAATTCGTAAACCCTTGGAACTTCCAGGAACAATCTAAGACTTATACAACCTGCGAATGATAACCTGCTCAGGTTCCACGCATCAACAGAAATTCAACATCAGCCTTTTGTGGTCATGTGAAGACATCGAGCTTGCCAACAATGTCCAGAACCAACCAGCTCCTTGTCAAGGGAGTTGGTCACGATGGGGAACTTGCACGGGCTGGACATGTTGTGTGTCATCTATTTTATGGCACTCGCTCGTGAGTAGCAAACCATCGATCCTGTCAGGATCCAACTCTTTGCGTCTGACGATGCTACCCTACCCTCCACCCTACAACTCTTTATATTACACACACTAATCACCACGCAAAGATTTGCTTACAGGCTGTGAATATATAGCCATATCATCTCATATCGACACATATATGAGGAATAAAATATCAGAATGCCTATGTGAACGCGGCTAGCCCCTATTGTAGACGTCTGTGGATGACACTCAAAATACAGGGCGGCTCGGCCAACTGGCTCGATCGATTTTCATAATGCCGGTGATACCATTATGCATCCTGCATGTGCTAGTAATTGGCTCAGTTGCCTGATCAGGAGGCACTTGATTGAAGCGCCTTTTGGTTTTCTTCACAATAAAATATCCTTTAATGAATACTGCATGAGCCTCTGGTGCCGTCTTCTCGGGGTGTTTCACATATGCCAGAGAAATTGTTCTCCATCTTGAGGGCATGGCTTGTGTGATCGTAGATGGTTAGCCAATGTATAATTGCAGCGAAAGGTTCTATAAAGCTGCCAATCTTCTCAGCCATGATTATGTCCAGGATGATCTCCATAGTTTCCACGTATGTCAATCAGATCATGAAATTTGGATTCCTCCATGAGATTTTGAATTATTTCGTTCCTCAAAACATCTGAAAGTTGATCAAATGTTTTGCGAGTAGAGGTTTACGCAACGGTGTGTACAAGAAGATGTCAATTAATATTATTAATACAAATATTTTGATACAAGTTTGAGACATTCAAATAACCTTCAGAATCGAGGATGGCATCCACATACATCTATTTTCTTATTCCTTGTGTAATGGATCTAGCAAGAATTTCTGCCATTAACCAAAATGCAGTTAGAAGTATAACATCACATGTTGGCTAACCTATTATCTGTGGAAAGACATAATTTTGAAAATTCATCTTTTGACGATGACCTTGTTTAACCTGCACTCCACAGTTAGAGCACCATTTTGCAACTCCTTGCAATACCTCATTTTGACGCGGATACAATACGCTTTCAAACGGTATGTAACATGACAGGTCGATAAAGTAGCTACGCAACCATTGAAAATGTAGAACTTTTGTGGAGTGGCGTAGTTTTGAACATTCGTCGTTTGATGGTGACCTTATTTAATCTTCACTTTACACTCACTGCACCACTTGATAGCTCAGCCTCGTATCTTATTTTTACTGGAGACAGTTGGCTTTCCAGTAGTATACGACATTGCTATACATAGATAAGCAAAGTAGATATACGCAACCATTTATATTGTATGACCTTTGCGGGATGACACAATTTCGAACGGTGACTCTGTTTGATCGTCGCTCCACGCCTACTCCGTCAACTAGCAGCTCCAAGTCATATCTCATTTTTATGGGGAGAAATGGTTCTTTCATACAGTATATGACTCATACATAGAAATTGCAAACAAATCGAATATTCATCATTTCACGGTGACCTTGTTTGACCTTAGCTCCACTCGTACCATATCAAGTAACACCTCCATATCGTATCGCATTTTGACGGGGAGACAATAAACGTTCCAAACATTTGGCCATCTGTTAATTAAGTAAAGTAGATATGCGACCATTGTAATGTTAAGACGATTGCGGAAGCGCACAATTTCGAAAATTCATCATTTGACGGTGACCTTGGATTCACGCTTATTGCACCATTTGGCAGCTTTACAACATGCCTCGTTAGGACCGGGATATGTAGAGCTTTCAAATGGTATAACATTTGGGTGTGTGTATGAGCGGGGGGGCATTTAAATTCCTAAAATAAAGCATTTTGGGGATTTGCTGCTCGCCTATTAATGTTAGCCTACAAGAAAACAATTAACGACACTCATGTATTTTTTTAATGACATTTACAATGTATGGATCGTTTTAATTATGAACAAATTTTCTGGGTTGATCAAATCCAAGAGAAACTAATAACGACACCACATAACAGATGCAGAAAAATCGAGAAAAAAACGTCCATTATATTGCCCACGAATTCACAGGGTGGTGCTAAAGCAACAGACGTCACCCATGTGAACGACAGAATAATTTTGAACACGCATACGCGGCAGGAAACATCTTTGTTTTGCCGGGCGCTTCTTTAATCACCTGCAAACACGCACCGCGGCGTTCAGTGACCACGTGACCGCGCCGAAGACAAAGCTGCAGCGCGACACACCGCTGTGAACTTAATAAGCGCAGTCGAGGCGCTAGTCGTGGCGAGACCCACAACGACGGGTCACGAGCCCTTGACAACAATCGCGTTAATTATGCTAATTATACCGCGTTTTTGCTCCTTGAGCAATAAACCAGCATTGTCGCGCTTAAAGTGAACAGTCGGCCGTGCTGTGATCATGTATGCGACACTCGCAATCGCGTGCATAATCACCGTCACCCAGCGTCACACCTGTCCTGATGGGGATAATGGATGTGTGATGTTTTATGACGGGTCCCCCTCGACGGACCCCCAGTACACCCCCCGTGCGGCGAGCAGCTGGTCGGATTCAACAAATGCCGCATGCAAATGTCTTAATTAACGCCGACACAAAAACGGGTTCAATTCAAATCTGCGTGTAATTAGATGAATGGATGCATGTTTAATTAGACGTTCACACTGCAGTATTTTACCTACTTCGGGCCGTAATTATGTCATAATGTGCAGACCGTGTGTAATGTCCAGTGGAAATTACGGGTATATTTAATGGCAGTTCAGGTTTAATAAAACGAGAAAACACAGTTCATACAAGATAAACTTGCCAGCTAGAGTTCTTATTAAGAATTAGTAAGACAAGTATAAAACTATAAATTAGAAGTTTTCATTACTGTGCATTAAATATGATTATAAGAGATCGTAGCATTTTATCTGAACGGACAGGGAACTAATAAGGGAGTGAATGCGTCAAAAGCTAGAGACTCGTTTCTTTTTTTGAATGATATCGAAATGCAATTTAGGACTAACAGGGACTCACTCGTGACCTGGAGATTCGATTAATTTCTAGTAAAACCGTGCATCTGTACACAGAGAACACACCACAAAAGAAATGTGAACGTTTGCCTTTGTACACTTGCCTAGACAATAATAAAATCAATCAAAACAATTGCTCTGATCAACACCATATTGTACCAGTTCTTTGCATTTCCGAAACTGTGATGTCTTGCTGTTGAATTATAGATCGGTGTTCTGTTCTTCCGCAGCTCCTGTTACGTCAATGTTGTACGAGTGATCGAGAAGATCGCGCGTAAGAACTACACCTGGAAGAACTATACCACCTCCCACGGTCTTCAACAAGTAACGTCGTACTTACTACAATAACTACATTACCCGTCATGGTCTTCAACAAGTGACGTCATACTTGCTGCAAG
This sequence comes from Escarpia spicata, assembly GCA_963995525.1. NCBI lineage: Eukaryota > Metazoa > Annelida > Polychaeta > Sabellida > Siboglinidae > Escarpia > Escarpia spicata. The sequence goes on along the minus strand of OZ023205.1, from coordinate 66,017,297 downwards.
AACTATATTACCTGCCATGGTCTTCAACAAGTGACGTCATGCTTACTGCAAGAACTATAATTAAATTATTACCTACCACGGTCTTCAACAAGTGAAGTCATGCTTACTGCAAGAACTATATTACCTCTCATGGTCTTCAACAAGTAGCGTCATACTTACTACAAAAAACTACATTACCCATCATGGTCTTCAACAAGTGACGTCATGCTTACTGCAAGAACTGTATTACCTACCATGGTCTTCAACAAGTGACGTCATACTTACTTCAAGAACAGGATCAGCTTAGTTCTTCAACAAGTGACATCATACTTACTTCAATAAATCTACCAGCCTTGGGCGTGTGACGTCAGGAAACTATAAGGATTATATCAGCTTAGGTCTTCAGTTATACTTATTCTAAAAATTATACCAGCCAAGGGCTACCAATTCGTGACGTTAGTCTGACTGCAAGAACTATATATACCAGCAGTGATCTTCAACAAGTAACGACAGCCTGACAGCAAGAACTTTAACAGTGGTGTCGGTGTCACTAACTTTGTCCTGGCGACGTCTAAGAAGTCTTAAAAATATTATTTGTCAACAATTGTCTGAAGGGAATTAGTTTCGTTCAGACAATTGTTGACAAATAATATTTGGCAGTATAATTGCAATGCGTTGCATTTTTTTTCGCTGCGATTTGTAATTGTTTATTAAATTACATAATATTATGGTATTATTGTAGGAAAATATAAACGTATATATATATACTGTATATATAAATATATATATATATATATTATATACAAATAAATAAATAAATAAATATACTCATACGCACATTAATACAAGGTATCGGTAAATAAACGTATACCACTGCAATGTTAGCCAATAATTTTGGTGTGTCACGTATCGCGTATGTTTGAAGTGGGATCCGAAGAAGACACAATGCACGCGCGCCCGCACGCACGCAAGCACGCACGCAAGCACGCACTCACGCACGCAAGCACGCGTGCACGCACGCACAACCAAGCAGTACGACAGTCAAAACATGATAAAACAAGTTTGCGCCTTTCATAAATTAGGTTAAGACAAAGGAGAACCGAGGAGGGCACAGTCAGCCGACTCAAACAAGACACGAGTCCTCGTCGGTTGTACTTGGTGCTGTCCGAGCACCTTCTTCACGCATTCGTTCCAGAATTAAGAAATAAAGCGACACTTACAAACAATACACATGAGCAATGTACACTTATACGATAGCGCCCCTATACCTCCCCAGAAGCAGTAGGAGTAAGCTAGTCGGCGTTTGAGGTGTGGTCAATCACAGCTATCAAAGTTACACGATTTAACCACTGCGATGCTGCAAATGATACTAACAACAATTCACATATATTCAGAGCGTTGACTTCAATTGGATCGTTCATTCGTTTGAAATGCTTCCGTAATGCTAAAGTTGTCTTAAACGAATTCTGTCGCAGAATTATCTAGAGAAACAGAATCAGTCAGCGGCTTGTCTTTGGTACTTTAACACTATACTAGATATTTAGCTTATTTATTGTGTTAGCTCTTTTAAAAAAAATTTGTTTTAATGTAAATTCAATAGTGTCACTTTAAAACGAGACGGTCCGGTCCTCGCTTGTTTATAATAATAAATAGTAACAACGTTTTTAAGACCAGCAGTTTTTGAAATTACATCATCGTCGTCATCATTACCACCATCATCATAATCATCATTACTATTGTCGTTACCATAATAATAATAATAATAATATTACTAATAACAATAATAGTAATAATAATAATAGCCATCACCATCATAATCGTTACACTAATGGTTAATATAAAACAATCATCGTAGTCTTTTACTTCCATGAGCTGACACGATGCGCACTTTAGCATCAGCTGGCAGCTACGAGGCCGACACTAAGGTCCGACGTCCACAGGGCCCGACGTCGACAGATGGGGGAAGAAGGCCTTACAATTGGGCAACGAGGGCCTGACGTCGACAGGAAGGCGACGAGGACCCGATTCGACACATGGGGACGAGGGCCCGACGTCTACACACCATCGCGTCCACACCGTTGACACGTCTTTCGGCGTGTAACACCTCAGTGTCGAAACGACGTGTGCAGGTTATCGGCTCATTATTTCACGTACACGTCCGCGACGTCGTGTTTGTTTTCTGGGCGACAGCGTGTGTGTAGACAGACACGTAATTATGATGAATAAGATAAACGCGCGACTCGTCGCCACAAAGAGGCCCAGATGACATTGACAGTGCGTCGGTGACAGTTGCCGGGAAAGGCGATAGACAGGGACAGGTGTAGGAATGAGAGAATGAATAAAGGAAGTATAAATAGAGAGACATACGTACGTACCCACACACACACACACACACACACACACACACACACACACACACACACACACACACACACACACACACACACACACACACACACACACACACACACACACACACACACACACACACACACACACACACACACACACACACACACACACACACACACACACACACACACACACACACACACACACACACACACACACACACACACACACACACACACACACACACACACACACACACACACACACACACACACAGGCGGGCAGGCGGGCAGGCGGGCAGGCGGGCAGGCGGGCAGGCAGGCTGCAGCTACTACTGTTACGGTTACTGTTACTCTAACTACTGCTGCTCTAGCTACTACTGCTGCTACGTCTGCTGGTCTGGCCCTACTTCCGCTCCTACTATTGCTACTGCTTGCTACACTATGAACCGTGATCTTGTTTAGCAGATTTCCTCGTGCTCGTGAGGTATTCGCACGCGTTTGCATCAATTGTTATAACTTTATTACGCGGTGACATCCTTTCAGGTTGCGCATCATTAACCGCTGCTGCGACTGTGCCATTGCTGTGTCGTGTCACATTCTGTTAGGACCACAGGGTGTGAAGCCATAACGGCACTGCCGAACATCGCCGCTTTAACGGCCGCGTAAAATAGGTGTCAACAAATTAGAATCGTACGACATGATTTATGGAGATTTGAATGCCACAGGAGAAGTGAATGGCACAACGACGTGTTTGACTCAACGGCAAAAAGGACGCAGTGAACTTCTGTCTTTGGGACCACCATTACGATTATTACTTTTAAATAGTACCATTATTATTACTACAATTGCTAACGAAATATATCTTGTTTCATTGATTTATGTCAGTTTACGGCTGGTGTTGCCTCACTGACATCATATGACGATCCAGCACAATGGTACTACGCACAGGTCTCCTCCCTGATGTTACGGTGCACACACATGCAGAGCACTGCGCACTGCGGTGGTGCAGCAGTGCACACACAAGTACACGTATACTACCTCACCGCGGAGCAACGAATCAAATGCATTAATTATCGCAATTACATTGGCACCATCTGGAGATCACCGCTCAATGTTCCCTAACGTAAGAGAGACAGACATCGGCTTTGGAAAAATACATCGCCAATTTGTAGATCAGAGGTAAATGGTCCAAGGAGCGAATGAACACAGAAAGATGCGAGTGGCCTTCGGCACCCCGCAGGAGATGCACTTGCAATACCCCAAGGTTAGCGGATTAACGAAATCAAGTAGGTCATTAAAGGATGTCAGCATCAGCAACCCCGTGAGAATCGTGGCGGGAAACCTAGGACCACTAACGTCAAGCACTTGCTTGCGCTTGAATTACACCGTCCACACTGGTAAGACAGACGATAGTGCTGGTTTTGACACACTTAGCAAGAAACGCCAACCGCCTTTTGTCCAGCGTCTGCTCGCAAGGAGATAGACACTGCATCCATCTAAAGGGAAACAAAGGCAACTTTTTGGTGTCATGCACCTAAACGAGGTCATAGAAATTAACCATTTGCATCTACAATACTAATTTTCACGTCAGTGGTTTACTAAAAATGTGGTCTCTAGGTGGAAGGTTCTAATTAAACCTTTGTTCATGACGCGGATAAAAGACCAATAAACGAGCAGCATTTTGTTTATCGCGAAGTGGCCGTGTCGACATGTGTTGAACACATGACATGGAATAGGGTTCGGTAGACTTTTATGAGGCTGTTTGTGTGGGGTTGAAAAACTGTTCAGAATGTTTGATAACATTTCAATATTTAATATGGTTAATATAAAATGACTGAATATTTGTAATTGCTTTCTTCGTTGTTTGAGTTTGGTAATCAAACATAATATTAACAAAACAAAATGTTGCTATTGAATCAGGAAGTTATGAGATAGGTTTACCAGCCAAAATGGCGCTGTCCATGAAACACGGTAGTTATGCGTTCAAAAATCATACCTACTGAAATACTGGCGTGGTATTGTTGATTATATTTTCAAATACTTAGTTTGTATTAAATCTTTTATGTACATGATCCACACTAATGATCCACACAAATGCATTTTGTTTCCTTTTAACTGGCAAGCTGCAAATTAATTCTCGAACTCACGACCCCCCCCCCCCCCCCCCCCCGCCATGAGTGGGATATCAACGAGATGTCGACTGCGCGGGCAATCTAGTTCTAGAACAGCGACGAAAGTGTCGCGGTGGCCCCTCCTGGCGTTGACAGTTGTAAGTGTACAAACCCACTGCTAAGAAACAAAATAATTTTAAACAGCAAATTCGGGCTTATGAGCTTATAAAATATCAGTAAAACGGTCCACAGTAGTGGCTTTATCTTAAAAGTAAGAACACATATGGCTCTGTACATCGCTGTCAGCAGCAGCCTAGTACACTTGATGCAACTCATGGCTCTGTATACCGCTGTCAGCAGCAGCCTAGTACACTTGATGCAACTCATGGCTCTGTATACCGCTGTCAGCAGCAGCCTAGTACACTTGATGCAACTCATGGCTCTGTATACCGCTGTCAGCAGCAGCCTAGTACACTTGATGCAACTCATGGCTCTGTACATCGCTGTCAGCAGCAGCCTAGTACACTTGATGCAACTCATGGCTCTGTATACCGCTGTCAGCAGCAGCCTAGTACACTTGATGCATATCATGGCTCTGTATACCGCTGTCAGCAGCAGCCTAGTACACTTGATGCATATCATGGCTCTGTATACCGCTGTCAGCAACATAGTAGTACACTTGATGCAACTCATGGCTATGTACATCGCTGTCAGCAGCAGCCTAGTACGCTTGATGCAACTCATGGCTATGTACATCGCTGTCAGCAGCAGCCTAGTACACTTGATGCAACTCATGGCTATGTACATCGCTGTCAGCAGCAGCCTAGTACACTTGATGCAACTCATGGCTCTGTATACCGCTGTCAGCAGCAGCCTAGTACACTTGATGCAACTCATGGCTATGTACATCGCTGTAAGCAGCAGCCTAGTACACTTGATGCAACTCATGGCTCTGTATACCGCTGTCAGCAGCAGCCTAGTACACTTGATGCAACTCATGGCTATGTACATCGCTGTCAGCAGCAGCCTAGTACACTTGATGCAACTCATGGCTCTGTATACCGCTGTCAGCAGCAGCCTAGTACACTTGATGCAACGCATGGCTATGTACATCGCTGTCAGCAGCAGCCTAGTACACTTGATGCAACTCATGGCTCTGTATACTGCTGTCAGCAGCAGCCTAATACACTTGATGCAACTCATGGCTATGTAAATCGCTGTCAGCAGCAGCCTAGTACACTTGATGCAACGCTTGGCTCTGTATACCGCTGTCAGCAGCAGCCTAGTACACATGATGCAACTCATGGCTATGTACATCGCTGTCAGCAGCAGCCTAGTACGCTTGATGCAACTCATGGCTATGTACATCGCTGTCAGCAGCAGCCTAGTACACTTGATGCAACTCATGGCTCTGTATACCGCTGTCAGCAGCAGCCTAGTACACATGATGCAACTCATGGCTATGTACATCGCTGTCAGCAGCAGCCTAGTACACTTGATGCAACTCATGGCTCTGTATACCGCTGTCAGCAGCAGCCTAATACACATGATGCAACTCATGGCTATGTACATCGCTGTCAGCAGCAGCATAGTACACTTGATGCAACTCATGGCTCTGTATACCGCTGTCAGCAGCAGCCTAGTACACTTGATGCAACTCATGGCTATGTACATCGCTGTCAGCAGCAGCCTAGTACACTTGATGCAACTCATGGCTCTGTATACCGCTGTCAGCAGCAGCCTAGTACACTTGATGCAACTCATGGCTCTGTATACCGCTATCAGCAGCAGCCTAGTACACTTGATGCAACTCATGGCTCTGTATACCGCTGTCAGCAGCAACCTTGTACACTTGATGCAACTCATGGCTCTGTATACCGCTGTCAGCAGCAACCTTGTACACTTGATGCAACTCATGGCTCTGTATATCGCTGTCAGCAGCAGCCTTGCACACTTGATGCAACTCATGGCTCTGTATACCGCTGTCAGCAGCAACCTTGTACACTTGATGCAACTCATGGCGATTCGGTGTATTAAAGTCGAAATATTATGTTGCAGGAACTACCCGGAGACCGAGTGGTGCGTTTAATAACATAACAGCTTTGCAAGGTTACGAAGTTCTGATCCCAGAACTGAATGATATTAGTTTTGGAAACAACGCCTGTAAGAATATGGTTTAACAACACTTTAAATGGATAACAAGAGGACATAACATGGACTGTTTTAAGGTTATAAATGGTTATGATAGAAATTATATAACATGCATTTTCTCACTAGGAAGAACATAGAAGAACTAGAAGATGTGTAATGCAAGTGAAGGATATATAGACGCATGATATCAGAAAGTATCAATTGTCACATATAACCGCAACAGAATGGAACAAACTGTTTACTGTTTGTATATAAGTGCTAGTAGCGTAGATGTGGGCATTTTGCTTTGGGTGACGATCTTACCACGTCTTGCCTGGGAAACAGTTACCCACAGTGTGACTTTGTGCTGACACCTACCGTGAAACTGGAACACTACTACAAGCGGTGCCTCTCGATGTGTTAGGCACTCACTGCACTTGGTGCTCCGTATTCCCTTCACTCACTGCACCTGGTGCTCCGTATTCACTTCACTCACTGCACTTGGTGCTCCGTATTCTTTTCACTCACTGCACTTGGTGTTCCGTATTCACTTCACTCACTGCACTTGGTGCTCCGTATTCACTTCACTCACTGCACTTGGTGCTCCGTATTCACTTCACTCACTGCACTTGGTGCTCCGTATTCACTTCACTCACTGCACTTGGTGCTCCGTATTCACTTCACTCACTGCACTTGGTGCTCCGTATTCACTTCACTCACAGCACGTGGTGCTCCGTATTCGCTTCACTCACTGCACTTGGTGCTCCGTATTCGCTCCACTCACTGCACTTGGTGCTCCGTATTCGCTTCACTCACTGCAATTGGTGCTCCGTATTCGCTTCACTCACTGCACTTGGTGCTCCGTATTCACTTCACTCACTGCACTTGGTGCTCCGTATTCACTTCACTCACTGCATTTGGTGCTCAGTATTCACTTCACTCACTGCACTTGGTGCTCCGTATTCACTTCAAACCACATCCATCGGTCGCCAGTGTTCAAAGAAAGCAAATGTCATGCTGTTGTTTACGTATTATCTCTGGAACCAATGACAAGTAGAGGTGATAATATAATTGCCATTTAAATGATGACATGCAAGGATAAGACTTGGAGTGTTAATCACATTAGGTCATTCTTCAAATCTGATCGAACAAGCACTTGAAAAAACTAAGGTGACGCAAATATTCTACCGACGTCCATTTTCGATATATAAGATTGGTATAGTTTATTGGGTTGTATAGTTACCTTTTGTTTGCTCAATGGAGATTTGAACACCTTCATGATGCATGATAATCAGCGTTGTGATGTGCCTCCCTCGGTAGTCATGTGACGTTGTAGGTGATTATCGAATGCCAGTAGTTCTAAAAATATCGCGGGAAGATGAAAATCTGTGTGTCTGTTGGTTTCTGGTCGCCTCTCTGGAATCTCAATGGCTTTGCTGATTTTTCTTCGCCAGACATTTTTCTCGCTGGCGAATACTGTGGTGAGGCATACTCGCAAGCCATGTGCGTGACTACGTACACTACCCCTGGGGTGTGACTAAGTACACTACCCCTGGGGTGTGACTACGTACACTACCCCTGGGGTGTGACTACGTACACTACCCCTGGGGTGTGACTACGTACACTACCCCTGGGGTGTGACTACGTACACTACCCCTGGGGTGTGACTACGTACACTACCCCTGGCAGATCCTCCTACACATTGTATGGAAGTTAGCTGAATCAAACTCATAACGGACTTCGCCGTACCACCCGTGAGAACAGTATAGACGCCCATTCGACTCGCGCTCCAGTTCCACGAAGCCCTCGAGTTTTAGGAATCCCAGTATAATTATCCATTCAATCATTCTCACGAACCGCTGAGCGGTATTGTATATTCAAATAATTAAATCTACTTCCCAAACATTCCAAGAAGATCACCTAGAATACCACCGGAACTTGTCGGCAAGCGTTGTTATTGGCTGAGCTTATATTCCGTGTTTCGCAAGGCGATCTGCCGGGGGTACTGAGACTGGTGTAATCAGCAACGCCCCCCTGGCGCGCCAGGATGTGACGAGGAAAAGGACGGATATATGTTCAAGAACCGGAGAAATACCGAGGCATCACATTCCCCACTCTTGGGTTGCTGTGGATGAGTGTGGACAGGTGACTAAGGACGACAGTCGACGAGAACAAAGGGACGGATTACCATTAGAAAGATTGCGAAGCGACATCTTGAAAAGCTATGGTTGAAGATGCCACGGAAGTGACACGGTAAATGGTGGACAACGAAAATGGTTCTGAGAGAGTTGGTAACAGCAACGATAACCGTCCCAGATACAGATGTCAAAACGATGGAAGCGTATAGAAATATAGTGATTGGATATAGGACGGCCAATTCTGTTTTAATAGCAGAAATGTCCAGTTATATATATACACACTTACACAGAAGACGGTTCCCCGAAATATTCGCACATTTGCTATGACCTAAATTTTCGCATTTTTCGCAATGCAACTAACGTAATAGGTCCACAACTGTTCTGAGGATCTCGGAACAGTCGCAGAAAACACGCGTCGCTTTGTGAACAATCGATGAACGTCCGTCTAACGTCTGGTACGAACACTAAAACGTAAAATAAAGGCGATACCTGTACTTAGATTAACCCATACAACGTTTGGCGCTTAAGATGCTACGCGTCACACACGTACGCACACGCGGACACACGCACACACGCACTCACGCACACACGCACACACGCACACACGCACACACGCACACAATCAAGCACGCACACACACACACACGGAGTTCTGTGCGAGCGTCCGAGACGCAAATCTTCGAGGAGGAAACCATTAAGATAACCACATACATACTTCCGCCAGCTAAATTTTAATTATATTATATTACTACACACAGAAATTGCAAGTAAATAATATTCATGCCACCTGTAAATCATATTTCATGAAAATTCTTAAGTTTACAAATCGTATTAGTAACAACGGACGAATCAAGACTGTAGATTGTTCCCAGCTTGCAGCGACGGTGACGTCGGGCGGGTGTCACGGACACGCGACGCTATGTCAAGCCTTGTTGACGGGCACTTAACAGCGCCGTGTCCATTCCAACGTCGGACAGAGCCGATTACAAACAGCACGGCAATTAGATGTTGTAATGGACAATATTTCCTGCGGCGACACTTGACCAGTTTCAACGTCTGTGAGGCGGCAACTTCACAACGTCTGCTGTGGATCTGCATTGTTCTCCACGCGTGCCGGGGAGATGATACTAATTGAATCCTACGTCTGGAGACGACATCTCTGGATTGACCACGTTAAGTGGTTACGTCACAGCCCCCGGTGTCACGTGACAACCATCTCGGTCGATCGGCGGAAGGCGTCCCCCATTCGTATATATAAGTACATCGAATATTATAGTACCCAGTGCATATTCGGGTTAGTCACAAATGATATTGGATAACGTTAATATGTTGGCACACTACGGTATTGTGTAAGTGTGTCACCCGTTTTAATAAATTTTGTTGTTGATACGTAACACAATATTGCAATTGTTTTAACACAAGAATATCCAAACAAAGCATAGGAAATAGACACCACCAGCAATACCGGTAGACATGGAGAAGTCGACGATAAGCGGTAGCGAGTTCGCAATGACTTACGGGTATTCCGGAGACATATGTCCAGAGATGCAATGCGCGGAAACCAACCAACATGCAGTCTGCCAAATGGTGTCGCCGTTCACCGGTGTCGACCCCCAAGAGGAGCTGTGTCGGAGCCGGGCAGTATGTCCGAGGGATATCTGTCCTGTCGGTCTCTGTCAACAAGACGCCTACACAACGGAGTATTGTCCCGAAGACATCTGTGAAGACGATCTGCGTCCATACGATGGAAATCAACACCCGTTGTGTCCCCTTCATGTCTCCGACGGAGAGCAGTACCAGCAGGACAATTACCCTCAGGAATTCTGTCAACATCATGGGATCTCACACGGGAATACACCTCCCGAGGCACCGTATGTGGGCGACATCTGTCCACGGGAAGCATGCCAAAGGCATCAGGGGATACACACGCAGGACCTGCCAGCGTGCGCCTACGACAATTCCTGTTACCCTCCGCCAGGTTTGCGCTTTCCGATGTCCTTTTCACACAACGCTGTTGATGGCGAAGACGACTACGGTGAAGCGAATGGAGGCCAGGTAAGTAACCTTTGGCACAGCCAGTTAGAACAAGCTAACAACCACTGATATAGGGGTATGATTTTGTGTAGTTCTATCTAGAAGAGAAAGTATGGAAAAAGAAAGTATGGAAATAATAATAAACATAACAACAATGACAATGTTAGTAATAATAATAAAGATACAAAATATAATAATGAAAATAATTGTAATAGATGTAATTGTTATTACGAAGGGAATTATGATAAATATATAACACCAGTAATACATGCAGTCAAAGTGCATTTGATACATTTCAAAACATATTTTAACTGTACATAACCGCCTTCGTTCCTTGACGTATCCATCCATCTGTTGATAACTTTAATTATTGCATACCGATTTCGAGATTAACCAACACGGTTGTTCTGATGTTTCTCTGAACTTGTTCTCTGTTCCATATTATAATAATTATTATTACCATCATCATCATCATCATCATGGTGCTTCACGCAGCGCGGCGCTGCCAACGTCCGGGAACGACGGCGCATGCTCAACATCAACTCGGCCTTCGAGGAGCTTCGATTGCACGTGCCAACGTTCCCGTACGAGAAGCGACTGTCAAAGATCGACACGTTGAGACTTGCGATTGGTAAGATGCATATTATTAATTTATTGTATATAATATTTGGCGAATCGTTATTATTCTTTTTGATTTACGTGATGATGATATCATGCCGACTTCGAGAATGTTTGTTTTGCCGGCGTTTAAAAGTAGGTGCAGCTTACTGCATGAAATCAAGAACTGATAAAGTACGTATGTCTGAAACCTTTGCACATTAGAAAGTGGCGTTTCGATCGGTAGAACGTAGGGCGAACCGTGTCGACGAACAAATACCATTCGGCAGTGTCTACACGGCCAAAACTGACACAATTGTAGATCCACTTATACGTCGTTTTACGATTGATTATTGGAAAAACAGCGGTGTGTTTTAATGAGGGAAAGAGTGTACGCTTTCAAACAATACCAAAATTATCGGAATCGGACGAGCCATAAGAGACTGTCTGCAAGCATACCGATCTCGATTCCCTTCCCTATCCCTAACGCGCTGTGCGTAGTACACCACCGCTTGTTGTGTTTATGCGATCAGTTGTGTGTCGATCGGATAGGTAAATACGTAACCGGCAGGGGTTATCGGTAAGCGCAATCCCTATCTATTTTACGTTCAAATTATGGATGAATCAAAGTAAACAATATGATAGCATTGTACGTACAACTGTTTTTAACTGATTAACCGCCTCATTTTAACTGCTGTTGTGTTTAATGCATCAGAAAAAAATGTAAGACCTGTCTCAGCATGTAATACATAACAGTGGGGGACAAATCGTGCGTGCAATAATTTTTATTGTTTTCACAAACAAACTGATTAAATTCTTCCGTAAGATATCTATGTGCTAAATATCTAACACACATTCCGTAAAATTTGTGCAAATAAACTGTTAGAAAAGTTGTCTTGGGTGAAGTACTTACGAATATAGACAGGCAAATCAAAATCTCGTAAAAGGCGCCTGCACTAAAAACCGTGCATCCTATCTTCACTGGAAGGGAATCGAGATCGGTATGCTTGCACACTCTCTATACATGTGCTAGCAACCGTTGAATTACGTGTTGCTGAACATGTACATTTTCGCTAGCTATCTGTTTTTGGTAATAGCGAATGCTCAGGAAAACAGTGTCAAACGATAATGTATGGGTGTGCAGCGTCATGGCGTGGTTGGTTCCAAAAATGGTGAATTTTCGGTGAGTGTCACTGCTATTGTCGAAAATTGTTGAAGTTAGGTATATAAATAAGTCAAATTACAAAATGACGAACGTTGGTTTCGAATAGTGCAAGTACCCCTGTTAATGTATTTGCCAACAATAGCACAGTCGCACTGTAGATAGTACAGTGTACTATTCACGATAATTATCGAAATAAAATAAATTTACTATCGATAGTATACTATCGTCACATCGGTTATCGTGATGCATCGATACTTCGATGTAACGTTACACCCTTGTATGCAAGCGCAGTCCGAATCAGCCTGCCCTGTCGTTGACTCTGGCCAAGTGCGAGAATAGGAAAGAGAGCTTAGTTGCAGACGCACATATTGTCAGTTACCGTCAGATGACATCACTTCATTTTAACGATAGAAACTGTATACACGCATACCGTTAACGCTGCAACTTGTATTAAAAGTAAAAATTAAGTATTAGCGTTTTGGATAATGCCAAATTTGTTTTTAATACTGGGAAATAAACGGCAACCTAAAACCGCTTGATGGCATGATGTCTTTTCTGTCGTGACGGACTCTCCCAGTCCCTAATTATTTATAGAGTTCGGTGCAGAACCCGGATGCTAGCCCAGAATCTGGAATCTGGGCAAACATCCAGGAACTCTAATTATCGGTTTATGAGTAACTGTTACAAGCGTACACAATACACAGGAAATAAGTCTAAACGTAAGTAGTATTAGGGGTGGTGTACCGGGGATGGCGGCGCGCTCAGAAGGAAATCCCCATGTTAAGGGATAGGGATTTTCTCATAGTCGACGGCCGGGTTAAAGATAGGGATTTTTAACATGGGAGAGATAGGGGTTCCTCCAAAACTTGTAAACGACAACGACGGATTTTCTCATAGTCGACGGCCAGGTTAAAGATAGGGATTTTTAACATGGGAGAGATAGGGATTCCTCAAAAACTTGTAATCGACTGGATCTCGTTTACAAGTTTGCACAAGGGTTCCTCCAAAAATGGTTTTCGAGATTTGGCTGAACGGATTTTCCGCCGGTGAACGGCCATGTTAAAGCATAGGCCATTTTATTGCAAAGGTATCCGACCACTTTTCGAATTTTCTCCATGTTAAAGCATAGGGAATTTTCACCCCATGTTAAAGCATAGGAGCTATCATCAAACTGCTACGCACAGTGATTGTGTATGCGAGGTTGACTTAGTTAAACAGATAGTACTTTGGTTAGCCATTGTTTTAGGCTTTCGTGCTTGAATATAATCCCATCATTTGATGTTATGGTCATTGTCGTTATAGCGAGTGAAAAATTACCCTGTTAACTGGTATGAACTGGTGTGAACTCGTAATGGCTGCTCTGTGACTGTGTGTTGGAAGAACATCTCGATATTCGGCCCGTGATAAAACATAGAAAATACCAGTATATGACATACGAGATTTGTACTTACCAGCCGTGGATAGCCTGTTTGTAAACTGTTTTGAAGGGGTATTCCCTGTTCAAGTCTCATCTATTTAAATAAACACGCTATGCGCAATGCACAATGTCGACTCGGTGGCCATAAAATAATACTTTTGTCAAGTAATGTGCAAAATATTAAGCCTATTCATCGCGAACTCATGTCATTAAGCGCGCGCCTGCTCAAACGTGGTCATTGGCGTGTCACAGCCCGTCAGATGTTGCTGAAGTCACCTCAGGCTGGGCCGCTGAGCGCGCCCTATCCTTTAGCAAGGCCAGCGGCGGTGCGGCCTGTTGTTTCAGACTGTACCAGAAATTGCAATCGCGGAATTTAATATTTTTGCTATCACCGTAAATATAATATTCTTATTTACAAGTTTGTCGCTGGATGTACACATGGACATTGTGTTTTGTGTCGTTTCCTTGTTTAGTTAAATACATACTCGACCCTTTATGATCAAACATTTTATTTTATAATCTGAGTGGGTTTTCAATTCACTTGTTAATGCAATATGTCATTTGTTATCCAACTGGCAGCTTACATTGCTTTGCTGCGGGACATACTTGGATCCGGCCTTGACCCACAGACACATATAGAGAATGGATTGAGGGATGGTAAACGGAACAAACGCATCCGAGTATGGAACACAAGTGGTACGTAGACATACTGATTATTTTTAATAAAGCCATGAACCACAATTCACCGAATATAAACAATGGTGCCAAAATATCTATTGAAAACCCATGGTCAAATAGTAGCGCAAATTACCGTCACATCCTAAATGAATGTAACGAATTCATGGCGTGTCTGCATATGATATTCGACGTGTATGGCAGACTGGTGTATCAAACGAAGTAATAATAGCATATGTGAATGTTTTAATACGAAATGTTAGAAATAAAAAAAATGTTGTAAGACATGCACTATTTTAAACGACGATGATGTCACATTATTACAGAAATTACTCAGGGTTCTGCCATTAAGCACCAGCAGGGTATAAATGAATATTTTTACACATGTCAAAATAGTATTTACACAATGTGATGCGAACTTTTCTTGAATTGTCTATATTCGATAGTAGTCCGTGAACCGCCCCTTGTACCCAACCTATACGTACTCAAAACGAGGCGAGTTTGATTCGTTCCCTTTGTGTTGAAATCAGCACGAAAGAAGATCCAATTCACCCCGCGATGCTCCCGTCTCTGCCACCATTTTGCTCTTTCCTTCTCGCAGTTTTCCCATACGTAGCCGTAGGGTTTTAAGAAGGTTTTCTTGCTTATAATCTTGAGAAATTGTATACAATGGTTTATTCAGTGTAAAAAATTACAATGTACATTGTGGATAACGTTTCCCTCTAGTTCTAATTTACCATAGGGTTTTAGAAGGTTGTTAGTGCGTCTAATTGTCTGCATTATACATCTAATACATTATCGATACATATGCAATATTAGTGATTTTGTCACTTTGATTATACATTTACTGTATAAGCATTATATTGTTATATGTCGTGGTGGGGAAAAATGACCGCCTCATCTTTGCTAATCTTGTCATTTAATAATTGTGTTTATATATTATTCCGACGAGTATGTTTGTCTATATTTCATCGATCGATAGGTGAATTAATTCCTGTTGGTACAATTATTATATGACCTTTACCAACAATTACTTTTGTGTAATTCATATAGCAAACGAGCTCAGCGTTCTGCCATTAAACATCAGCATAGTATAAATACTAATTTAAACGATAACTATTTCAGCAGCAGTAACATTTAATGACGAAGAATTTTAACCTGCTGTTGAAACTGTTTGTCTGTATTAACATTTAATGTTACCACAGACAATCAACGCACTATCTTGAAGAACTGCCAGGCATAAGCAGGATTTTAAGCTAAAACATGAGTTTTTCAATGACATTGCCATATTATAACAACCTGTGATTCACCAGTGAACAATTTAAACTATCTCTCTTCAGATCTGACAGCGCGACTCTCTTGGATCAAATGGGAGAAACTGGGTGTCGACAGTCGGCCAATCATCGGCGCGTACAAGTGTACTAGTTGAGATATGGTGACTGCAGAGGCATTCGTTGGTCGGTGTCCGCTGTGCGTCGCCACTGTAGTGGCAACTGTTATTCGACACTACAAACAACAGTTGTCATCCCATTGAGCGTGCCTCCTCTCTAATGGCTGCCTACCAACAGCGGCCAGATTTCCATTGCATTAACTGTTTTATTAGTACAGCGGCTAAGAGCCACACATTTAACGAATTGTGCACTTTTTGACAAAAGCATGAACATTGGCACACATGTAGTTTATGATATATATATTCATGTAAAGCTAGGTACCCATCGCCATCGACATGGTATCTAGCCTCCATTTTGATTTTTTTAATGGCCGCCATGGAAATCCATTACCCAAGTTTCTTGGCATCTAAGCAACATAGAAACACTGTCTTGGTGTATAAACCATAATGTTTAGGGTGAAGGAATTCATTTCTGCCATATTCCGTATCCTCAGATGACCACCATATTGGAATTCAAGATGGCCGCCATGGAAATCTATTAACTTCGTTGCTCAGCTTCTAAGCAACATAGAAACACGGTCTTGGTGTATAAACTATTATTTTCAGGGTCACGGAATCGATTTCTGCCACAGGCCATATCCTCAGATTATCGACCGCCATATTGGAATTCAAGATGGCCGCCATGAAAATGAATTAACCAAGTCGCTCACTTCTCTTCATTTTCAGGGTCAAGGAATCCATTTTCGCCACATGCTGTATCCTCAGATGACCGCCATATTGGAATTCAAAATGGCCGACATACAGGTTCTTATATTTTATTTTAATTCACCTAACTGGGAATACTAGCTAGGTACTCATTATAAAACCATTAATTAATCTAGATGTGCCATGGATATGGCTATTAAATTGTGACCATGACTCTCATACACATGTTAAAATAACAGTCACATTTTATTCACCGCATGCAGTATAAGCCATCGCATAGTCAGAGATGTCAAGGGTCGTCACATGCTCCACTGCAGCTACACAGCTCGGTGCATTGCAGACTAGACGACCGGCAATTACACTTGCGTCTACACCCCTTCCTGCACCCACAGTGCACTAGCTCATAGCACGACATTGATGCCTCTGGTAGGTCAGTCCAGAATGGTTTCCATCCTGTGTCACTTGGACTCCAACCCCAGTGTCCTGGACTTGGTAGGTTGGGAACTGACACAATAGCTTGTGACCACACATATCCGGCCTGGTACACAGCCCATCTGACATGCTGGAACAATGCAGCTTTGGTTGGCGGGACATTCTAAACGGTACGGGATCCCTGGGCGAAGAGGTGCTTTCTTGCCTAGTCCACCTTACTAAGTGTACACGTCGTGCTGTACATGACGACGACAACCTTTCGATCTCATCTAGAGTGGGTGGGTCGACTTCTTCCGGTTGTGATGAGAGTGTGAGGAAGGCATCTGTTACAGACGGACATGCCGTCCATGCCAACCATGCCGACTTCTTCCCTCGGCCGAGGAAGCAGGAGACAGTGTCACACTCGCTCAGGGCATGGAACAGCATTAATGTTCTGGATTTCAACACACCTAATTTGTTTGCAATAGCATGAATTGGAATATGAAGAACGTGAGTACCAACGCGTAAGTTGACCCACAGTTCATCAATCCCAAGAGCATGGAAATGGCCTACCGCCAAGACAACCTCATCTGCATCCACTGTCCGGATGGCCACTTTATAAAGTCCTTGTTTCACGCAATGTGTCACATGGAGTAACATGCGTGTGTCCGCCTCCTCGTGTGTGCACGGCTGAAGGTACTCTCTGTCTCCAGTGTCATTCCGGTTTGCGTTCACAAGTGTGTCATCTTTTGTGCTAATAAATGTCTTTCCACCGGCATCGTATGACCTGATACATTCTGACAAATAACGAAATAGCTCATCTTTGTTTTGCTCAGTCCTCAGGAAACTGACAGGAAGGTTCCTATAAGAACTCTCTGCTGCCGTTGTGTTGTTCGGTTATACACTCGGCGTTCCCTTGTTGATTGTTTGAGACTGTCAGCAAAATGCCTGTCGCATACATTGTCGACCCTACTGACAGTTGCTAGCAGGGAAGTAATATATGGAATAAATATTTGCTGAGCATAATCATCAAATGTCCGACTAGCCCCTGGCCTGAGCATGTGTGTGATGGCAGCACCATCCAGAACCTTTGCATCGACATCTGGAGCATTCTCTGATAAGGAATCAAATTTTTTTAGGCATTCCAGTAAGTCAGATTTCGATCCATGTCGGAGTTGTCCCATATCAGAAATAGACGGAGGACACACCTGATTTTCGTGTTGAAAGAAACGGTCCAGGTCTCCTTGTCTGTTCTGGCAAACTATGTAGAGCCTTGCAAACGGATTGCAGTTTGTCTTCAGTGACGCAAATTGCTATTTGCTACTTGATGTTTGCTTTGCACGAGGCGTACTAAAGAGAGGCAATTTGTTTTTCGAGATAATATCACTGAGTGGTCTGTTAGGTGTGCGTTTAGTCTGTCCTCCACGTAGCTTTTGTATTGTCTTTTCGCGATATCCTCAGCTGTGTAGACTGTTTGCCCCACGTCTTTGTTCATGACGACCTTTGTATCAAGTATATCACCGCTATCTTCAAGGCATGGGTTGCCAATATCTTTGATTGTTGACACAATCGTCGACACTTCTTTGGTAAAGGTTTTCTGAAAGCCAGCGTGTTGTTCGTGGTGTTTTGTAGATAATTGTTCATTGGTAGTTTTAAAACTATCTTCGAACTCCAGCACGACGCAATATACATCTGGTCCTGCCACAATCCATCTTTACAGTGCTTGCGGATTTTCTGTCAAGCCGACAGCACCGCCGTCACCCTTTATGAGTTCATTCACTTGTTCATGACATTGGTCGATTGCCATTGCTAAAACATGTGCTGTGTTTTCTGCACGACAAAGTGTCCATCCACAAATTGCTCATACACCGCAGGATATGTTGTGTGTAGGTTAACCATATCGCTGATGTGGACCGGGCGCCATCTACTATAATTTTTGTCATCGAGAGCGAAGAGCCAGGGCACGATTTGCAGCAAGCATGGACATACATCTTGAAGTTTTTCTCCCGGATCGATCGCACAAACTGTAGCACAATCAGGTCTAGTTGCAAAGTTGTTGCCCAGTATTTACAGAAGTTAATAACATAATGACATGAGTACTTCAATGTTAGATCTTTGGACTGATACGTTTAACTGCGTACATTATTCTTTTAATGAAACAACTACACCAGCACAACATGCAGGACCACCTATAGTGCGTTTTTCCGACAAAGTACCAAGCTGTCAAGTGATTTAGTGCGTGAATGCATTGTGTCCAAGATACAGTGTTATGTAGTTATTGATATGATATAGGCCTAATATGAAATTTTTCTTAACTTCTTATACAGCGCAGTTTCCCGTCCTCAGGACTGCTCAAAGCGCTTTACACTTTACTCCCTGATAGACCTGTTCAATTGAACACCATCTCGACTTCTCTGGGGAAATGCGCGAATGGTGCTGCAGGTCTGCTGCCCCTAGCCTCATATGTTGATGTCCACTGTTTCCCGGTGTCGGCTTTGCACCGTTCTCCCCTACATTTGGTGACGACTTTACGTGCAAATAGGGCATCAATAAAATTAATGTCGCTGTATCCGTAACATGAGAGTAAATCGAGAGTAAAGCCTGAGCCAGACGGCAACGTGAACACCAGCAGAGCTTTCGCTGGTCAGACCTTTCAGGTACGAATTTCATCTGTATAATGTTGCACTACGCCACACCGTTATTTTATCGCATGGTTTGTGCATCTTACCTTGAATTTGCGACACAACTCAGAGGTGCTCCTGTTTTTATCGATAATTCTGTTGCATAAAAAGTCGAGTTTCGTGATTTGAAGTATTGCCTATAGGTGGATCTTACATTACCTTGCATCATTACTTACTTACTTTTGTTCTCGTTATTTTACTTAGCTCTCTTTGCCCGATATTACATAATCAATTCATCGCCGCGTTGTTCGTGGAGGGGAGGAGGCCAATGTTTTCCTGTAGGCATGGAATGTTAATTTATGGCAACATTTATAAATGCATTTTTCCAAGTCTTAGTAATAAGAAAAAATAAGGCAATTTTCTCTTGAAATTAATAACCTAAAACCAAGGACAAATGTATTTTGTTCGCCTAAGATCCTCCTACTAGAGTTCGAAAGTGAGTGTTTCAAGCATTCAGTTATTGTGACACGCATTAGCATTATTTGTGGACATTTTGAGGCATTTGGTATCTGTCCGTGGGTTAATTTTCTGGCCGAAATATGACCCTGTCCTCTACAGTTGCGGGTGCCATTTTGGGTACACAAACAGGTGTCTTACGTCTAAATTGTAATCCTTATGTAAAATAAATTGGTTCTTGTTTAATGTTATTGTAGTTCTCATTGGCATTACTTCTGGTCATCTAGAACCATTTTGCTCTGTTTATGGGTACATAATTATATTGATTTATTGGCCAAAAAATGTCCCAACGCGAGCACGTTTGTGTCATTAAAATCCATACTACCATGCCAGTGCAAAGCTATATCCAAATCGCATTGTTTGTTGCTACTGCGGCACCATGAAATAGTATTACTCCTATATATAATTTTGCACGTTTAAGTGGGTAAGATCATCGGCAGCAAGACTGTCTCCCATTCTCTAAACTCGCGCGCGCGCGTTTTTGATCAACAGTACATAACGCACCACTGTAACAGCATTAATGTTCAGGATTTCAACACACCTAATTTGTTTGCAATAGCATGAATTGGAATATGAAGAACGTGAGTACCAACGTCGAAGTTGACCCACAGTTCATAAATCCCAAGAGCATGGAAATGGCCTACCGCCAAGACAATCTCATCTGCATCCACTGTCCGGATGGCCACTTTATAAAGTCCTTGTTTCACGCAAACTAGTATTTTGCTATTGTGACACCAGTAGACCTCACGCCTCATCTTTCGGAGCCATCTGGTGCCTCTTTATGTATGCTGATATAACTTTCCAGGTCCAAATATTACACCGCCCTGTAAAGTCGCGTGTGTCTAATTAGTTACCACAAAATATTGACATTACTTATTTAGACTTAGTTCCTCCTTTTCCATCTGGAACGGTCATTTACGACTTCTTTGGCCTCATTCCAGGTGATTCCCATTTCTGCCAAGTCTTCCCTAAATGTCTTGCGCCAGGTCTTAGTCTCAATATTACACCCAGTCATATTGAGCCAATGTGTATCTTTCTATATGTGCAAACATTCAGTTCCAGGCCAAAACAAAATCCCACCCTGTGAAGTCGAAAGTGTCTCGTCTGGTCCGCACAATGCACATTACAACACATTACAAAAAGCAACAGAAACACGATTGGCGGGACGCAGCTCATCGCGGACATAAATGAGACATCACACGACTAGACATTGCATCATAATACATCACACACAGGCACACGTACGCGCACGCACAGGATACGCACACACACGCACACACATACACGCACACAGACACATGCACACACACGCATACGCATCTCTCTCTCTCTCTCTCTCTCTCTCTCTCTCTCTCTCTCTCTCTCTCTCTCTCTCTCTCTCTCTCTCTCTCTCTCTCTCTCTCTCTCTCTCTCTCTCTCTCTCTCTCTCTCTCTCTCTCTCTCTCTCTCTCTCTCTCTCTCTCTCTCTCTCTCTCTCTCTCTCTCTCTCTCTCTCTCTCTCTCTCTCTCTCTCTCTCTCTCTCTCTCTCTCTCTCTCTCTCTCTCTCTCTCTCTCTCTCTCTCTCTCTCTCTCTCTCTCTCACACACACACACACACACACACGCACGCTTGCACACACACACACACACACACACACACACACACACACACACACACACACACACACACACACACACACACACACACACACACACACACACACACACACATACACACACACCTCCCCCCACACACAAACAAACGCAAACGTACGTACAAACAACCTATTGTGAATCATAGTCCATGAACCAGACCCTGAAATTTAACGAATTGGTATCACAAGGGTGGGCAGAGTCTCATGGTGTTTTTTTGAATAGCCTTATGCCTGTAGTTAATAACTTAATGTGATATACTTTTGTACGTGGTAGCTTTTTGTTGGATATCACTCCGTAAACATAATGAGGCGAGGACAAATTCTTGTCAAATATTTATGGGTAGGGAATAGAAAGTGTATCGCGCCTACAGCCAATTAGCTAAGCCTTAAAAGGATAATCGATTGACGTACTTCCGTGCGCAACAATAACTGACATCGACCCGACATTGCCGGAACTCCTTACGCGCGTCATATATGGCCACGTAAATGGTCTCGGTTCAGCCAACCGTACTCATTACTGAGTCGATCGTGCCGCGGCTGGGGGCTGTGTCATAGAATGCGCCTCTGTTCAATCAATGAGATGCCGTAACTAGTTCACAGCAACAGGTAATGTCTGTATGCACATTCTAGTAAGTCCAGTATTGCTGCTGTCTTCTGTAAAACGTGTTTAGTAAAAAATCGGAGAAATCATCATTAGCGTAAGCTTATTGCACTGACTAAACATATTGCATTGACTAAACATATTGTATGCCTGGCTTAACTCGGTGATGGCGTAACAATCTGATGGATGTGTCTTATCTCTATCTCTTTTATTTCTTATATCTAGTTTTAAACTTGGCCCGCTTCTGATGACCCGGCGACAGCCGTATATATCATGTGTTATTGTGACAATGGATGATCGATAATAAAGGTGTTCGACGGTTATTTAATTAAGATGTTGATTTCATGTCAAATTCCTCTGGGCAATCTTCACACTCTAGCTGTCAGTTTCTGTGCACATCTTGCTTGTCAGTAATACGCATGTGTTTAACATATGGGGCCTATATCCACCAGTGAAACAAGGGAACAACACGTTCTCCACCCGTTAAGTCGAGTCCGCACGATGCTTCGTTTCAATCAGGAAAACGTCGTTCACTACGTAAGCCAATCCATGATAGACTGTCAACTATCGAGTTTCTGATGTTTATTTTCCTGTATCGCTCATATTACACACACTTACTCATGGCGCAATTAATTGCACATGCACACCTTTGAAACGTCCAATGTGTGTTAGACACGGCGGCTTGTGTCGTTGTAGTGTCGGCGTTGCTGCTGGTGCTTCTACATATGCGCTGTTGTAGTTGCTGCTGCTGCTGCTGCTGCTGCTGCTGTTGCTCGGTTGTTGTTACCGCAACAGTTGTTGTAGTTGTTGCTGCTGATGTTGTGGTTGTTGTTGCTGCTGATGTTGCTTATGTTCTCGCTGTTATTATTGTCGGTGTCGGTTTCTTATTGACGCTGCGGGGTTTAATATAAATTATGCAGATGTTAATAATGGTGATACTGATGTATGTAGTATAATGTATGGATGTCGCCGTGTGTTTGTCATGCTCGATTTCATGCATGCCTGAATATTTGCATGTCGGCCATCGGCTGTGTCCCTCAAAACCGCATTAAATGAAAACAATACGTCAGCCAGACCGGGCAGTATTCTAGTTTCTTGTCGGTTTAACTACCTCGTAACGACCTTGCATTCGTCGCTCGGCCTCCACACACTCGCACATACATCGATTCCGGGCGCTCCTAAACTCGCACACTACAGCCATAAACCTCCGTCTTTCCTTTCAATGTGTCGATGATCCCGATGTACGTTCAGCAAGCTGCCTTCTAATCATGTCTTCGTGCTGGACTCTAACGTTAACGAAGGTACGCCGTTGCAGCGCTGGTGTCCTACGCTAAGTCACTGGGCAGCTGAGCTCAAACAGTAATTGTCTTAAGAATAGCCGTATAAAAACATAGTTTCATTATATAACATAATGATGTAGTGCGGGGTGCGTGTATTGCATCGATAGGTAAATATAGTTAAATCAGCACGGTGCCATTTGTTCCATGTATTATGCATGGAACTGACGTGTTGTTTCTCCGTCCGGATCTATTTGTAGGCACCGTAGCGCACGGGGAGAAGAACGAAACTAGACCAATCGAATAGAACTGCTATAATTTGTATAGCACGTGCATGTTCACAGCACCCCAATGTATGTGTCGTTGCTATATTGTAAACTCGACGCGTATAAATCAAGCAAAGCCACAGTTATTGTAAGTTGGGTTGCTTGCTGGGGCGAAACTGCGTTAAGAACCGGCGCCCTCTCAATATATTGCCAGCAACCCCCATGAGACGTTTTATGGGTATGTTTTATGTATCAAACGTACACAACGCATGAGTATGTTGGGGAATAAAATCATACAGATTGGATAAAAAAGGGTATCAAAACACGTTGTTATGATAGTGGACGAAAAATTTACATTTCTCACCATCGTGGAGCAGGGTGTATTTTACACGACGAATAATAATTTTGTATAGTTAATATTATAGAATATTATATGTTGGTCAAAAATATTACATCGCTTATTGAGGCATTTCGATGACTGCACATTTTATTGTCTGGTTGTTCACGTGACAATGTTCGAGATGCCAGTAGAACTTATTTCTTTCACTTCACCTTCCCCTCGGCTCCTTTCCGAACCATCATTGAAAAATTGAACCTACCTACAATATCCTCAAGGCATAACATCTCTTTTATGTAAACCTATTATTCAGTTTCGATAAGTAACACGCTTGTGCCATGTATCTTCATGGGCGTCCATTGCAGCGAGTTCTAGGTGGACGTAAAGGGCAACTGGAATATTCAATCTCACAGGAAGAAACCGTTGACGTCTCAAAACTTATTGGTCATCACCTATTACAATTCGCGCACAATACCACTCTTATCCTCTTGTGCGAGAGACGGTTTGAAGAGTACTGCTACATAGATCCAGACCATGGCCTACAGCCACTATAAGAACATTAATATAGTTATAGTTGACGGATCAATCTTTTTTAGAATACCGATGACTTCACATCAGGGATGGGTCAAGTACATGCACAATGTACTTGAATACCAGTACTTTCAATTTTGCCAAGTATAAGTACAAGTACTCATCTAAAAAATATAGGCAAGTACAAGTACCAAGTAAATTTTAGTCAAGTACAGTCAAGTACATTGAACGCTACGTTTATGTTTCATAATGGTGGAAGTCAAAGCGATGAAAACACAAAAGCAGCAGTATTATGCAACAGCGTCTGTGTGGAAGGCCATTTAAGACGCACTATGATATGATTGAAAAACCCACATAACTGTTCCCATGTAACTGTGCCGCGCAGCATTGTCGCTTTTATTATTGCAGTATTGTCAGTTTCACGTTGCAGAACAACTTTGATATTATGCAAGTCACTATATTATTAGGTTAATGCGTTCGGCCGAATGTTACGTTTCCCAAGAAGCTATCCTGTGCACGTTCTAACAGCAAGCCACTATGATCCTGACGGCTAATGTTGGTTGTTACACGAGACGTTGCTTTATCGTATGTATGGCTACAATCGTGTTATTAGGAAATACCCAAGTAGACATGATTTCCCAGTTTGGGTGGTCTAGAAAATCTCACTAGTTAACGCTTTTTTGTGTCATTTGTGTAAATGTGCATTCTTCAATGTGCAGTTACCTAGTAATATCCGCAGTCAGTTTAAGAAAAAAGTGCGTCATTTTGTTTAAATAGTCCAACGAACTGACTTTTGTTGTTATGTCTGGTAACGTACCAAATGTAATTTTTAGCACTGATCTTCTTCAATGGGCTTTTCCGATATCCGACATACTCGTCTTTCTCCGCGTGATTAAGAACTGTGTCATTTCTTCAGCGAATTCATTGTCCGTTTAAATATAATGTAAGTAAGCTCTATAGACGTTTTACAAAATATAAATTCCATGCACGTCAATGATCCTGCTGTGGAATAGTTCAGTTTGCTACGTCAGACGATTAGCAATTTAAATGCTACGAAATAACACGATACCATCGTTTTAGTTATACTTTCAAGAATTCAGAATTCGTTCTACAGGTAATTGGAAGACGGTGTTTCTATGTTCCAACGCCTTAACTGCATCCTTTTCAAATTGTCTGCAAATTCACAAGTCATTGCGCACTGTATTCAGTAGACCTACGTTCACTGTGTAGCTGCACAATTTATGTAATACACTGACTTCCTTTCGACATATTGACGGGTTTTTTAAATGCTAAAACATTTGTCACAACACGGGTGTGGGGCCTCAAAATCACAAGTTTTCCCAGGACCCAAATTTCCCTTAATTGATTAAGCGCAATCGCTTCTTAGCCGTCGACCATGGTATGCCTGAGTTATTTTCCACGAGCGTGTGTGTTAACTCGTTCATAAACGTTAATTGCTATAGAATTACTAGTATTTTCCTGCTAAGTTATAAATATTCTTAGATGTCTACCTTACATCGTCTATTAAACGAAAGCATGTCTGTTGTGCTTGTACAATTCTAGTTTATGTGGTAATTGATATATCCAGGTCTTTCCAGATTGTGCCCTGATTTGCCATTGCAAATTTGCACAGGGTGTGTCGTCTGTTGATTTCTGGAGTGCATCTTCATTCAATGGTGATTTTGGATCCTAGACAAATAAATTCCTTGACCACTTTCACTTTTTTCAATCAATAATATCATTGATCTATGTTGTAGTCATTATATGTGTCTTTTTAATAAAATATTGAAACTAAGCCCAGCCGCTTTGCTTTTATCTTTGATGGCATTTCCTCTTTATCCTTCATTTTTCCCGCTATCAATGTAGTGTCATCGGCATATAAATATCGCAGGTTTTGAAGTAGCAGGCCACCAATTTTGAAGCCTTTATAGGTTATTTGTGTTGAATCTCTGATTATTTGTTCGCTGTAGATAGTTGTTGCAGAGTGCTGGGAATGGTATCCAACCTTGTCTGACTCCTATATCAATGCTGAACCATCAAGTCTCTCCTAGATTTGTTCTCACTGTGGCTTATTGGTCATTATACTATACAAGGATTGTAGGAGTTCGAGTCCATGGAAGACAGTATATTTCAATACGTTCAAGTTAACAAAAGTATTTTTTGATAAAAACTCAGATTTTGTGGTAGCGATGATCTAATAAACGTGTTGCGTGCCAGCTCCGGAATAAATTAAAAATTATTTTACGGGAGATATTAATACCGGCAGAATAAAACGTCCAGCCACCAACTGCGAAGGTGGTTGTTTAGAGAAGGGTGATGTAAATGTGCAAAGCGTTGCCCTGTCTATATGTTACTGTCGTGGAGGTCTCCATAGTTCGCTCACAAAGAGACTGATTCGACCAACTTAGAGTACAGTCATCTAATAGCTTCTCAGCTGAAGAACGTTTCAATGTTCTATGTAACTGCAGACACACTCAAAAATTAACACTTTTCATTACATCTGGGCTGCGCAAGTTCGGTTAACAGTCGATCCATGCAATACATGTTGTCCTGTTACGGGACATAAGCCTCCCATTGTGTACGCTGATTACTCGAGGCTATATTTGGCGGAGATAGATCGTAGAAATTGGTGGTGTAAAAAAGTGGGCAAACAAGTGGAATTACTGATTGATAAGTATTATTTTTGCCTTAATATCATTCATAAAGTTGCAATAAACATATATTGAGTAGCAGTTGTGCTTAAAGTTAGTTAGTTAAAGTATTTTAGAACACCTTAGTATAGTGAGTGATAATAGGGTAACTCACTTAGGCGGCTTAGCCTTCGATAAGTTTAACAAGATTTAACAAGATTGCCAACCAGAAAATTACTCTGGATGGCAGTTGGACAAGGAAGCCTTTTGGCTTATCGAGAGTCCAATATTTTTTATCTACATGTATCCCGCCTTTTTAAGGTGTGTGTCGATTTTATTTTTAAACATATTCACGCTACTAGCACCAACACAATCAGGAGATAATCTGTTCCATTCATTTACAGTCCTTTGTGAGAATGAGAACTTTCTTATATCTAATCTACACTGCTCCTTTACTAATGTAGCTTCATGTCCTCTGGTCCTTCTATCTTTCTTAACTGAGAAAAAAATGTTTCTATCAATATTTTCATAACCATTCAATATTTTAAACACTTCTATGTGATCTCCTCTCAATCTCCTGGTCTCTAGTGTTGTTAAACCACATTCTTTTAGGCGTATTTCGTAACTAAGATCCCTCAGATTTGGTATCATTTTAGTCGCTCTCCTCTGTACTCTTTCTAGCATATCTATGTCCTTCTTGCGATATGGCCTCCATGCTTGTATACAATATTCTAAATGAGGCCTCACTATTGTTTTGTACAGCGGTACTATGAATTCTTTTTTCTTATACGCTATATTTCGCCTAATTAATCCAAGGATTTGATTTCCCTTTGATGCTGCAATTCCGCACTGCTCTGAAACCTTCATATCAGCACTAATGGTTAACCCTAAGTCCTTTTCTTTTACAGTAGTACTTAGAACAGTACCCCCCATTTTATATTTTACCTCTTCATTCCCATGACCTGTGTGGAGGCATTTACATTTCCCAAAATTGAACAGCATTTGCCACTTTTCAGACCATTTGATCAACCTATCAAGATCATCTTGTAAATGCTGTCTGTCTCCATCACTTTTAATCCTTCTAAACACTTTTGTATCATCCGCAAATTTTAACACCTTGCTTGTTATATCATCGTCCAAATCGTTGATATATATTAAGAATAATATAGGTCCTAGTACTGATCCCTGTGGTACCCCACTCAATACCGATTTCCAGTTTGAAGCCTCCCCAAATCTTGTAAACAAGATTTAACAAACCTGATTATGTGGTAGAATATATAGGAGATAAAGTAACAACCATCAAACTACTTACATAAGATAATATCTGTGTAAGCCAGTACTTGCTATATATTTTGGTTAGGTAGCATTGTTGTTAAAATTAAGCAAGGGCGATAGTCGGGCGGCGTAACCTAAATAAATAAAGTAGCCTAACATAACGTAATTGATTGTATTTAAATTAGGTCACTACCGGTGATGTTAGCGTTCGTGTTAGGATAAATAGTCGGCCGTGTAATTGAAATTTGTAACCTAAAGTGTGCTGTAGTACACAGGAAACAGTCTTTATAAAGACTAAATTAGTTAAGTTATTAAATAAATTCTGATCGGGATATGGCGCCTTGCAAGCGGCAAGTCAAGGCAAAGCGACACTTGGTGTGCGATCAATGCCACGGCTGGGTAGATTTTGCATTGTCCGGGTGTGGAAAGTCATGGGCAGAAACCATGGATGAAGGATTCACCTTTCAGTGCATTGGATGTTGGAAGGTGGAGTGTTTGCAGAAGGAGATAGTTAGGTTGACAGATATTGTGAAGGGAATGGAGATGGGAATTAGCAAGGAGGCAGGTCGAATGGAGAGAGACGACAGGGAGAGAGGTGAGGCTACTGCAAGACTGAAGGAGAATAGCAGTGGCAAGAAAACTGAGGAAAGGAGATTGAGAGGAGAGAAGGTGATTGGAGGGGAAGAAATTGGAAAATCGACAACAGAAAACGTGACAAGCGTGAAGGTGACAGGGAAGAAAGTGACTGTAGAGAAGGAGGGAGGGAAGATGGAACGGGAGAGGAGAGAGGAAAATGAGACGGGACGAAAGAAGAAGGGACGAAAGGAAGTGAGAGCAAATGTGATAGAAGAGAAGTCGGTAAAAGGGACGCTGACAGGAGGAAAGGTGATAAGAGAAAAAGCGACAGGAAAGAATGGATCGGAAGAGAATGTGACAGGAGAGAAGACGGCAGGGGGGAAAGACAACAACCATACAGATGCAAACCGAAGAAGGAGCTATTCTAAGGCAGTGATTGACGGGGCAATGAGGAAAGAGAGGATGTTTATGGGCGACTCCATTATGAGAAAGACGGACAAGACACTGAGCGAGGGGAAGGACATCGTTGTTTGTTTACCGGGGGCTAGGATTGAACATGTAACTGACAGGGTAGAGAAGGTATTGGGACATGGCAAGGGTGGTCTATACTGGTACATGTAGGAACAAATAATGCAGACAGGGAGGGAACAACTGCGATAGTACAGAAGTATAGACAGTTAGTGAGGAAGCTAAAGAAGACGAGAGTCGAACAGGTTATTTTGTCAGGAATTTTGCCAGTAATGGGAGGAAGGGGGGCAACGTATAGAAACTGCAAGAGGATGGCGATCAATGCACTAGCTGAGCAGATGTGTGAAGAAGAGGGGGTGGGATTCACAGATTTATGGGGATACTTTGTTGGGAGGGAAGATATGTACATGAGAGATGGCCTCCATCTTAGTGGAAAGGAGGCAGCAGTTTTCTCAGAGAATCTGCTGCAATCTGTTGACAGTGGGACAGGTTGCATCTATTTAAACTAGATTCGCAGGGGGGACTCACAGAAAAGCCTGAAAATGGAGGCATAAATAAAGACAGCACAAATAAATCAACAAATAACAGTCTGGAAAACTCTTCTGAAGCTGGATATAAATGTGTTTGTTTAAATGCAAGGAGTATAGTAAACAAAAGAAATGAACTAAACATTATGGTAGAAGATATTGACCCTCATATAATAGGTATAACCGAATCCTGGACCACCACCGATATATCAGATGCTGAATTGGGACTGACAGGATATGTAATGTTTAGAAAAGATAGAATAGGAAGAAAGGGAGGTGGAGTTATTTTATATATTAAAGAATCTATTCAGGCTTATGAAATAAAATTAGAAAGAGATTCAGATTGCGAAGAAGCTGTTTGGTGTAACATAGTTACAGGAAACTCAACGTTAACAGTTGGGTTAGTTTATCGAAGTCCAAACACAAGCATAGAAGAGAATGAAAAAATACAAAACGCTATAAGGGAAGTAAGCAAACGGGACTGTATTATTATGGGGGATTTTAACCATGGGCATATACAATGGAAATCTCTACAGAGTATGGGGAGAGAGGACCACAAGTTTTTAGTTTTAGTTCAAGATACATTCCTTTCTCAACATGTGCTAGAACCAACCAGGGGTGAGAATGTGTTAGACATAGTTTTGTCCTCACAGAATGAATTATTTGACAATGTCAAGATATGTGAGCCACTGGGGAGTAGCGATCACAACCAGATACATTTTACCATCAAAGTAAAATCAGAAAGGAATAGCAAAAAGCAGTATAGGAGAAATTTCCACAAAGGAAGGTATAAGGACATGAGGAAATATTTAGCAAAGATAGACTGGAATAAGACACTGAAAAATAAGACGGCAACAGAATGCTGGAATATATTAAAGAGTGAAATTAAGTGCATAATCGATAAATTTGTACCCTTAAAAAAACAAGGAAAACGGTCCAAAAAGAAACACTTATCGAAAGAAGCCATTAGAAAAATTAAGTATAAACAAATGATGTGGAAGTCATATAGATGTACTGGAAATGATGAAGACTACAACAATTATAAAGAAGCACTTAACCAAGCTACAGCTGAAATTAGAAATTCAAAGAGAAGCTATGAACAACAATTAGCTAGTAATATAAAACATGACAGCAAGAGTTTTTATGCGTATGTTCGAAGCAAACAGAAAGTTCAAGATAAGGTCGGTCCTCTAGAAGATAGTGCTGGAAATATAATATCAGAGGGATTCATAATGGCAGAAGACCTGAATGAGTACTTTAGTTCAGTGTTTACCAGGGAAGATATTAGTTCACTGCCAATACCAGAGGCTAAGTTCAAGGGGGCAGATTCAGACTATTTAGGACAATTAATTGTAACCCCGGAAATGGTAGCTAAGAAAATAAGGGCTATGAAGGATAATAAATCACCTGAAGTGGATGGTATTCCACCCAAACTACTATTGGAAATTGTAGAACAAATTAGCATACCACTTGCAACAGTTTTCAAATTGTCATTAGAAGAGGGAGTGGTTCCTTTAGAATGGAAAGAAGCAAACATTATACCGTTATTCAAAAAAGGTTCGAGAAACAAGTCAGAGAACTATAGACCAGTGAGTTTAACATCAGTGATTTGTAAATTATTAGAAAGACTAATTAAAGATCACATGGTGGATTTTCTTGTTAAACAAAACTTGATAAACCCATCTCAACATGATTTTTTAAAAGCGAGGTCATGCTTAACAAATATGTTATGTTTTTTGGAAGACATCACTAAGTGGGTAGATGAGGGATCACCAGTAGATATCGTCTACTTAGATTTTCAAAAAGCTTTTGACAAAGTACCACATCAAAGATTACTGCTTAAACTAAAGGCCCATGGCATAGGAAATGGTATAATAAACTGGATAGAACAATGGCTGATTGACAGAAGACAACGTGTAGTAGTTGATGGGGAGGCTTCAAACTGGAAATCGGTATTGAGTGGGGTACCACAGGGATCAGTATTAGGTCCTATAGTATTCTTAATATACATCAACGATTGGGATGATGAAATAACAAGCAAGGTGTTGAAATTTGCGGATGATACAAAAGTGTTTAGAAGGATTAAAAGTGATGGAGATAGACAGCATTTACAAGATGATCTTGACAGGTTGATCAAATGGTCTGAAAAGTGGCAAATGATGTTCAATTTTGGGAAATGTAAATGCCTCCACATAGGACATGGGAACGAAGAAGTAGAATATACAATGGGGGGTACTGTACTAAGTACTACTGTAAAAGAAAAGGACTTAGGGTTAACCGTTAGTGCTGATATGAAGATTTCAGAGCAGTGCGGAATTGCAGCTTCAAAGGGAAATAAAATCCTTGGATTAATTAGGCGAAACATAACGTATAAGGAAAAAGAGCTAATAATACCGCTGTACAAAACAATAGTTAGGCCTCATTTAGAATATTGTATTCAAGCGTGGAGGCCATATCGCAGGAAGGACATAGATATGCTAGAAAGAGTGCATAGGAGAACAACTAAAATGATACCAAATCTGAGGGATCTTAGTTATGAAATACGCCTAAAAAAATGCGGTTTAACAACACTAGAGACCAGGAGATTGAGAGGAGATCAGATAGAAGTGTTTAAAATAATGAAGGGTTATAAAAATATTGATAAAAATATGTTTTTCTCAGTTAAGAAAGATAGAAGGACTAGAGGACATGATCTTGCATTAGCAAAGGAGCAGAGTAGATTGGATATAAGAAAGTTTTCATTTTCACAAAGGACTGTAAATGAATGGAACAGATTACCTGCTGATTGTGTGGGTGCTAGTAGCGTGAATATGTTTAACAATAAAATCGACACATACCTCAGACGGGCGGGATACACATATATAAAAGGGTCGGACTCTCGATAAGCCAAGGGCTTCCTTGTCCTCCTGCTACCTAGAGTTAATTCTCTGGGTGGCAATCTTGTTAAATCTTGTTAAATCTATTGTTCCACAAAAAGGAGTTCCCGCGTTGTGGGCTACATAGGTTCAAAATTAATTGCAGTTGCATTCCTTTATACTGCATTGTAACCGTACACGTTTGATCCAATGTGAAATTAACGACAACAGGAAGAGACGGTGAGAACATGCTCATTCATAGTTAACTATGATGGTATTTACAATGGTCTTCATTTAATGCAGTACGCTTTGGGAACACTCTCGCAATTGACGTCATTGACATCATTGATGTCATTGACATCATTGACGTCATTGACATCATTGACGAGTCCACCTTCCTTCATTTATATAATGAATGGTCACCATTGGGCAATACGTATCTTCTTCTGTTCCTAGATATGCTGTCTTGGTTCTCAATCACCACAGTGAAGATCGGTTCAACCTGATCCGACTTGTCTAGCGGAAAAAAATATACTTGAGAACATGTTGTTTTAGTTTGAATTAATAAACCTAACTCTTGCCAAAAAGTAGGCCATTATGATATTAAGAATAATGAGAAGCCGGATGACGTGGGCTGGCCGCTGGGTGCGGATGAAAGCACCTACTACACGAATACGGAAGAAAAACGTCAGCGACAGTTGGCCACAGGAAAATACACCAACTACAGTTAAGATGAGAAGGTTAAAAACATGGATATGTAGGAAAAGTGCAGGAAAGAATGAGAACGATGTGTGTGTGTGTGTGTGTGTGTGTGTGTGTGTGTGTGTGTGTGTGGGTGGGTTTTTGTGTGCGCGCGCGCTTTTATATGTGCATGTGTGTGAGTATATTAGATAGTGCAAACACAAATGTTTCAACAGTGACGGTTCTTTACAACTTCCTTATTTATTTGATAAAGCAGTGTAAATTATTAAATAATAATAATAATAATGACAAACGTCTAGCGCCTAAATCCCCAGGAATCTGAGCTCAGAGGCGCAACATACAAGAATCATTGGGCAAAATCGTTAACAGGGACAAGCAAGAGTCGTCATTAGAGCAAGGGACCGCCGAAGGTTAGGGTGGGAATGCAATTTCAAATAAATAAGTCTTTAGCTTTTTACGGAAGGTATTTATAGTTTCAGATGATTTTAAAGTGACCGAGAGTTGATTCCATATGTTGGGTGAAGCTACAGAAAAAGCACGTTTGCCGATATCAAGCTTGGTTTTCGGAACAAAAAGTCATTGTTAAACAGTTGATCTGAGATTCCTGGGGATACCAGAAAAACGAAGGAGACTAAACAAATAGGATGGGTGTTGCGTAGAAAGGGTACGAAATGTGATAATGGCTAATTTGAATTGTATTCAATATGTAAATGGAAACCAATGCAACTGTGTAAGTAGGGGCAGAGATTGTGAGAAACGAGGTGCATTTAGTACTATACGTTCTAAACAATTATGTACACGTTGGGGTTTAGCTAAGTCCAGTTGCAGTAGTCAAGGCGACTACTAAGTAGAGATACTGATATTGGTTTTAGCAATAGATAAAGACAAATAACGCCGAATTCGGCGGAAATCACGTATATAGTAGAAACAGGATTTACATACTTGAGAAATGTTCTGCTTAAAGCTGAAATCACTGTCAAAGATAACCCCTAGATTACGAACAGTATCTGATGATAATGTATTATTACCAGGCAATATAACTGGAAAGTAGTTACCAACCTTGTTTCGCTGTTGTTTATTGCCAATAATAATTAGATCAGTTTTATCTGGATTTAGCTTCAATTTACTTGCTTCCAGCCACAGCAAGATGTCAGTGAGACAGTCATTTAAAGTTGATAGACATGTATGTGTATCAGTTGGTGAAAGTGATATATACACCTGTGTGTCATCAGCATACAAGTGATGATTTATATTATGATTAGTTATGACTCGACTAAAGGATGTAGTGTATAAGCTAAGCAGAACAGGGCCAAGGACAGAACCTTGTGGGACACCAAATGGAAGATGTTCTGGACAAGACAGTGAGCCAGATATGTTAATGCTTTGGTAAAGACTATCCTAATATTACATAACATTTCGTCCAGTGTCGTGTTTTTCAAACTGACAGTTGGCCTTTAGCAGAATCCATATTCTAGTCAGTGACATTTAAGACAAAAACGCTGCTGAACAATAATCCTGTAGTTAGGTTTTTTACAACTGATTGAATTTTGTTTACACGAGATTGTACTGCACATGCAGAACTTGAGAGTGTATGTAAATAAACAGGAATACGACAGTGACATCATATCTGAAATTTTTTTTTATTTATTACCTGTTTTGTATGATATCAATTACTGTTCCCTCCCACCCTCCTTCACCCGTCCATCCGCCAGTCCTTCACTGCCTCCCTCTCTACCTGCCTCTCTCCCTCCCTCCCTCGCTCCACTCCTATCCTCTCTCTCTCTCTCTCGCTCTCTCTCTCTCTCTCTCTCTCTCTCTCTCTCTCTCTCTCTCTCTCTCTCTCTCTCTCTCTCTCTCTCTCTCTCTCTCTCTCTCTCTCTCTCTCTCTCTCTCTCTCTCTCTCTCTCTCTCTCTCTCTCTCTCTCTCTCACTCTCTCTTTCTCTCTCTCCCTCCCTCCCTTCTTCCATCCCCCCCCTCCACCCACCCACCATTTCTCCATTTGCTCGTAAATCTTAAGATAACGCAATGCCATTTGTTCCATTAGTCGCGGAGATTGTGTTGGGTGTGTTTAGATTGGTGTAAACTATCACTGGAACAAAGAAAAATCCACCAACTCTCAGTGGTCACTTGTGGTCACTGTTGGCTATGGTCCTGTCCTCTCGCATTGTATTCAACACAGTCGATGACTAATTTGTTAGACACTAGCTGTATGCTTATAAATAAATGTTCGTCGCAGCGATTAATGTTGCAGGTGGATACGGTAATCGGATATTTTAAACTCAGCACTGTGGTCAGCTTAATGTTGTTATGCGAGATCGGTGGGTGGCTGGATGAATGGGAAGGTGGGTCAGACCATCAGTCCATCGGTAACCGTTACTAATTCTGGTCTTACTCTTCCGCCAGGTGTGATGAAGCTTCCCCTTCGACGTATCCGGAATAACTGTCGCCGGCTGCAATCGGCGCTACTGTTTGCAGTCTTGCTCGTCTTTTTGCGCCAATTCGTCACCATTTTCACCCTTCAACTCTTCTCCACATCCTACCCGTCGGAGTCACCTTCATCCCACTGCACGTCGGATGTGCTTTCCAAACCGAGGTTCGTTGCCGAACAGAAACAAGATGGCGGCGAACAGATCACTTGTCAGAAGCTCCTGTTTGGTGTCGGCAACGAGACGGTCTACAACGCCGCCAAGCGGATAATGACGGCGCAACCTGCGATCTACATAGACGACGGCAGGTTCGTCGCGTTGACGGCCGACTGCGCCGAGTTCAGGCGGCGTCGCGGTTACCACGCCAGCCCGCTCGATGACGAGGAAGCCGAGTTCCCCATCGCCTATAACATCATCATGCACAGACACATTGAACAGGTACGACGCACTGTCGCAGGACAGCAACTTTTTTTTCATGTTGCAGTGGGGCAAGTACTACTTTAAGTGTTCACGTCCATGGATAGCAATGATACGAAGGCATACTTCGCAAATTTTCTAAATACGTAATTAGCAAACATTTAAGATGTGTTCAACACAACAGCTGGCCGGGCACAAGATACACTTCTGTTCTGTTGACCCGCGCGGGTTTATTATATTAATTTCTACCGGTTTACACCCAACCATAGTGTAACAGACCAGACGCAGCAACTATCACCAGTACAGTATTCTCAACATCGTACCGTCTAACCACTAAATTTCTGCTGGCGCCAATTACGGCATGCAGCTAATACTTTCCTAAGTATTTGAACGTAACTCCACATTGGCGCCCTGTAGGGAATGGTTGAACAGTCGTTTTGTCCACTGAAAAAGTGAATTACTCTAAATAACTAGCTTGCCTTTGCGTTTTAATACATGACCAGTTGGTAGAGCAATGGCAATCCAACGACACGAGTGGACATAGAAAAAGGCGGGTAGACGTCGGCGCCTGGGGGAGATGCACTCACAGTGTCTCCGAGTTAGTGTTATTTTATA
The DNA here is from genome assembly GCA_963995525.1 of Escarpia spicata. Lineage (NCBI taxonomy): Eukaryota > Metazoa > Annelida > Polychaeta > Sabellida > Siboglinidae > Escarpia > Escarpia spicata. The sequence continues at coordinate 65,979,916 of OZ023205.1, read as the reverse complement.
CTATTGCTTATTTTATACTATTGCTTATTTATATTATTGCGTTGTGAGCAGTCTTAAGGACGGGATACTGCGCTATATAACAACTTACCTTTACCTTTTTGATATTAATCGTCCGTTCGTTTCCTGTCGCCAGGTGGAGAGACTGCTGCGCGCCATCTACCGGCCACAGAACGTCTATTGTATACACATCGACCTCAACTCGCCCCCTGAAGTGCATTCTGGGATGTCGTCACTGGCCCGCTGCTTTCCAAACGTGTTCGTCGCATCAAAGCTCGAGTACATCGTCTACGCCGGATTCTCACGCCTCCAGGCGGACATCAACTGCATGAGAGATCACGTGATACAAGATGGCCGCTGGCGGTATCTGATCAACGTCGCAGGAGAAGCGTTCCCGTTGCGTACGAATGCTCAGATAGTGAAGATACTGAAGATCTACAACGGCGCTAACGACATCGAGGGAATCTACGGCAAACGTATCATACGCGGCAGGTACTGCTGTTGTTACGTCATTTGTATTTTGTTGTTGTTGTTGTTGTTAATGTGGTGTTGTAAGTTCTTCTTCTTCACATTTATGTGGTGACCTCTGTTCTGAGGAATATCCCAGAGTACGCACATGCGTGGGTCAAATTTAAAAGAAGATGGATAACAACAATTGTTTTTGGGGGTTTTCTTTGAAGAGGGTGGATTGGGGAAGGAGTGTATTTTTGTTATTTTTCCGAGTGTCAAGGCGACTGTAGTTTGAGTAATGGGTGAGCTTCAATTCAAGGGGAGGTGTGGAATTGGAGGGTTTTGGAGAACTTCGGGGATACAGTTGGATGTTTTTTGAGAGTCTTACTTACTTAGATTTAGTTCCTCCTGTTCCTTTCGGGACATCGGGCGACGAGCTTTCTCCATCTACTACGGTCTTTCGCAATTTCTTTGGCCTCATTCCAGGTGATTTCCATCTCTGCCAGATCTTCTTTAAACGTCTTGCGCCAGGTCTTAGTCGGCCTTCCTCTCCTTCTGTTTCCACCTTCAGGCACCCACTACATTGCTACATGTGCTGTTCTCTCTCTTGGTAGGCGTAGGATATGTCCCGCTAGTCTTCGTCGTCGAGACTTAACTATGTAATGCAGGCTGTCCAGACCTGCCCTCCTCATCACTTCTTCATTTGTGGTGGGTTCTCTCCACGATATGCCCAGTATGAACCCGAGACATCGTCGATGAAATATGTCTAGTTTTTTTGATATCCTCGCCGTATTCTTCCACGTTTCACAGGCATATATCGCTGTTGGTATTACGATTGACATGTAAAGACGTAGTTTTATGTCCTTTCTGATGGTGTTACTGGACCATATTGGACGTAGTCTTTGGAACACTGCTGATGCCTTGCCTATCCTCGCTCGTACATCTACTTCCGCGTCGCCTTTCCTAAAGATGTAGCTTCCAAGGTAAGGGAAGTTCTCGACGCATTGCAACTCTTCCTGACCGATCACAATGTGGGGGTCAGATCCATCACCAACTGACAATGTCTTTGGATTCCCATAGCTGATTCGTAATCCGACCATCTCTCCATTTTCGTTTAAATTATTGGTCATCTCTTGTAGGATCTCCGGGGTGTGGCTGAGTAGTGCAATATCATCGGCAAAGTCAAGGTCTGTCAACCTATTATTTATCCATTTAACACCAAAGTTCGGATCTTTCATCGTTTCCCTCATGATGAAGTCGATAACAACAACAAAGAGGAAAGGGGACAGGATGCAACCTTGACGTACACCTGTCTCTATATCGAACATATCTGTGTAGCCATCGTTGGTCTTGATGCAGCAGTTGGTGTTTCGGTATAGCGATTTGAAAATGTATATATATTTGCTTGGTATGCCGTATAGCTTCAGGATTTGCCATAGCGAATTTCTGTGGATACTGTCGAAAGCCTTCTTAAAGTCAATGAAATTGACTAAAAGAGGTATCTGGAACTCTCTGCTTTGTTCGATGATGTTTCGCAATGTAAAGATCTGCTCGCACCACGACCTTCCTCTTCGAAAACCAGCTTGTTCCTCCCGGAGGTGTTGGTCAACTGCTGCCTTCAGCCGGTTTAGGATCACACTGCAGAACACTTTTCCAGGTACTGACATCAATGTTATTCCTTGCCAGTTATTGCAATCGCTCAGGCACCCCTTCTTTGGTAACGTCACGATCACTCCTCGTCTCCAATCATCGGGAACTTCCTCCTCAGACCAGATCAGATTGAACAAGTAGGTTAACGCGTCTACAACCCCGTCCTTGCCATGTTTCAATAGTTCGGCCGATACTTCATCAAGGCCCGCTGCCTTGTTGTTCTTGAGGCTATCGATGGCTTTGGGAACTTCTGCCCTGGTGATGTCATTGGTGATGACATCAAGCTCTTTTGTGTTTGGTTCCTGTTCGAAGTTAAAGAGTGTGGTTGGTGTTGGTTGATTTAGTACTTCTCGGAAGTGTTCAATCCACCTCGTGTCTTGTTCCTCGTTTGTTAGAAGCTTAGAAGCACTCTGCCATCTTTGTCTTTTATTGGTATGTTGGAATTGCCTTTCGCGCTAGTTAGCTCTCTCACAATCCTATACAGCGTTTTCGAGTCATTCCGTTCTGCTGCTGTTTGTGCTTCTTTACCTTTCTCTTCTAACCATGTCCTCTTATCTGTCCTACAGCTCTTTTTTACTTCTTTGTCCAGTTTCCTGTATTCCTCATCTGCTGATCTCCATTGTTGGATGTTTCTAGCTGCTTGATCTCTTCTGATCTTCGTATCCTTCCTTTTATCAATCAGTTTCCACGAGTCTCCAGTAATCCACTGTTCTCTGTTGGACCCTCTTCTCCTTCCTAACACTACATTCGCGCTCTCCTTTACGGCTTAAAGGAATAGCTACCATTGTTCTTCTATGTCGGTTGAGTGTTGTAGCGATTGGAATCTGTTCTTAGTTTCCTCGTAGAATTGTTTTGATGTGTCTGTGTTCTTTAAGTTATCTTTCGCATATGGCCTGACCGTCTTCACCGCCTTGACTTTCTTTTTTGAGAGTCAAGGGGGTGCAATTGGATATTTTGGAAAACCTCAAAGGGGAGTGCGATTGGAGATTTTTTGGTGAGCCTCATCCCTCGAATATTCATCACATTCCGACGCGAATGCATTTATTGGCCGTAACTTCAGTGATGTTATGTTATACGGCTCACCTTTCATAATTCATGCTACAAGTGCTTGCATGTTACATTCATAGCCATTAATTATGTCGTCATGTGAAATGTAATTACGAAGAAAAACGTACTACAAATACACCCACAAGTGCGGTAAGGATTATGAGCAGTCGCAACAAATTGTGTTATTACACCATATGCTGATCACATTCCCAGGAACAATGAAGTCATCTATAGCTACACGCAAGTCACTGCTCTTGAGAAGGAGATGGAGAAGCTGCAACAATTGCCTTGTAGCTATGTTGCAATACTTGCAATCTGGTAGAAGGAGCAGGAGATTAAAAACACTTATATGATTTCTACAATGAAAATGCTTAAAGCGATTCTTTGATAATTCTAATCTCTTCGTAATGTACACAATTAAAAAATAATCCTGTTGATATGATTATTTCATGTAATTCTAAGCATTTATTTCACTAGAATTATGTTTTATTAATCACTAATGACCCTGACAATATATCGAAAAAATAACTAGGCATGCTCATGAATATTCGGGACTGTCCGTCAGACTTCGATTAGCTACGCCGAGTTAATAGATGCAAAAAAAACACGTCATCAACGTGTGTGTATTTGGATTAGCCACCGCCATGCGAATGAGTCGTGACAGATACAAGTATGAAAAGGAAACGTGGACCAGTTGCTGTTTATGTCACAGATTCAGCAAAGAAAAGAAGGCTAATATATAGAATAACCGGAGAATGAACATAGCGACAGCTCATGGCCGACGGATTGATTTAAAAGAAAAAAACACCAGCTCTCCAAGTACGAAGCCGACAATGACATATTGAATATTGGCATTGTTTTTGTTGGAATATTAAATCATACGAAATCTCACCTATGGTACTATCATGTTCCTTTTTCACTAGGTACATCTGGTTATACATTTTTAGTTTAGTTTTAATGACACATTTAGATAACAGAAACTTATGAAGCCGAGAAACATTTAATAATGAAACCATTTTGTTTGTACCATAAGTCCAGCTGCTATTTCCATAAATAGTATAAATACAATATTACACATCACATGAAGTAATGTACAGTATTAAAATAGCAAAGGTGGTTATAAAATAATGTATTTTCCTATCTACATAAGGTTTAAATTTAGTTTGACAAATGTAAATCTATAAAGAGCATAATAACATTATTGTCAACAAAATACTAACATATATTGCATCAGTGTAACATGTTTTATTTTGTACTTGGAGTGCAATGATTATTTGTTCTGCCCATCATTTAGAGTAAACGATATTGAATTTGTTTCTGTCGAACTCCCGTTTCGATGACAAATAAAATGGCCATTGTATGATGGAAATAAAGTTATAAAATTACAAAACTTTAAAAGTAACGCATACTATAAAACACTGTTTTCAGTCATCACTGGTGTATTTAACTCAAGAAGATCCCTAAAACATTTTGAATGTTGTGGAACATTTATATTTTATGAATTTTCAAAATTACTGTAAAAGCAAATTTGTCGACACCTTTTTATACACTACTTCCAGTATAGTTCACTTAACACAAACTTGTTTAAACCAATTTTGAAGAATATGCTGTAGAACACAATCCAAACATGATGAGCATAAGAAAGCATAAATGTTATTATGTACTCCTACTTTGCAACATAATGACGGGATGATGAGCATTTGGATGCACAAATCGATCGATTGCACAAATCCATTTGAAACATGTAGTGGTGTACAGAAGCCACATGAAACTAATGTGACTGAACAAAGTCAGACATATTCTTCACTACTGTGTCAGTTAACACATTGTCCAGTTAATAGCACTGCGGTGCATTTCGATACATAAAGCTATCAGATGCACACATCCATTTGAAACCCACCAAGTGGTGTACAACTTCCCAGTAAATGTCGCACAGAACAGAATGGGACAGAACAAAGTCAGGCACCATCTTATGTCAGGTGACACATTGTCCACTGTAAAGTAACATGTAAAAAATAAATATTTAATTTGTATGTTTTTTTAGCGAGTACTATTAATACCAAATGTGCTATTCACATGAAGCAGCGCAACATAGTCTGATCTATTAATATATTCGTTTAAAGTATATCCATGGATACAAATTTATGTATACTAGAGTGCATATCTGCTGGTGTCCAAAATTCGTGCATCGCAAAATTCTGTGGCAAAACGGTATTGTATACCTTTAACAAACCTAAACCTTATATTTACATTGATTGATGACATGCCAGCCAGGTTTACTAACAATCGTAGCTGCAGCACTAGAAACAGTCTGTGAACGTACGAATCTCACATTTGCATGTTTCGGTTCAAATAAGTGGAGAAACGGGGACTTTTCAAAACGGCGGACTGGAATTTGGAAAGGCAAGACCCGTAGACACACAGACCCAATCCGAAATATGCCCCAAGTCCCAGATTTAGGCAAACAATAACATCCACGACCAGGTTAATCCTCTTGCTATGGTTGCATATACTGATATTTTAGTGTGCATTTTCGTTCACTGCATGTTAAATACTGGGCAATGCAGTTTCACTAACTTTAAAGGCCAATCCGAAATATGCCCCAAGTCCCAGATTTAGGCAAACAATAACATCCACGACCAAGTTAATCCTCTTGCTATGGTTGCATATACTGATATTTTAGTGTGCATTTTCGTTCACTGCATGTCAAATACTGGGCAATGCAGTTTCACTAACTTTAAAGGCGATACCCTTGCCTAGTTAGTACTAGTAGTAGAGGCTCGACAGACCCAGTTCCAGCTGCACAGACTGCAGCCGTCGGCGTCGGCGGACGTTATAATTCTACTTAATCGAAACGTTACTCGGCTGACGGCATTGGGAAGCAGGATAAATAAACAATGCATATGCTTCCTACACAGATAAAAAAGCTGTCAATATACGTATGTATACAAATTGCTTATTTACAATGCCATCAACTCACCTCGGAATCTGACATGTTGACTGTGTGTGTGACGTCAACGGTCTTTGCGTGGTTTATTGTACTCGGACTGCGTAATTAATCATCGACATTACAGCAAGCTCAAAATGATTCGCGTAAACACAATTGTTTATCGGCTTTTTTTCGCAGATAACACCCACATTATGTATAAACATGTAAGGCACAAGTAGCAGAGAAAATACTTATGGGAAATTATCACGTTTTCATACAGTATATCTCGAATGTATATTAGCTTACAAAGACTCGCATTAAGGTCGTACGTTATTCTGATGAATAAGGCACAGAGCCCCATAAAGCATGTAATCAGAAAAGCCCACCCTGCCTTTGCATGTAGCATTTTTGTTAGCATTGTAAACCAGTCCCGTCAAGACAAAGCGGACACTGTTCCTCGGACATCACTTTAAAAAGAATTCGGAGGAAATGGAGCATGATCGCTAATGTAACATACGACAAAATGTTCCTTTGAAACTAAGATCCAACAGACTGGCGGGTATGCTAACAAATCCGGACGTGTTGTATAAACATGCATATCACTAAAAGTATAGATGATCATTTGAACAGTTTGGAAACAACCACATTGATGTTGCCGAGTAGCGACGAATAGACATTGTCCTGCCAGATGTACGGACACGGCAACTGCTTGGGGAGTTTCTGACAAGGCAATTCTACCTATAAACCCACCACTGAGGATGTGGTTATATTACGTGAGCACGTGACACATGTGACAACTCAATATCAACGGATGTACAAACTCTACATTCACACTCATATATCCATATATAATTACATCTCCGCCGGTGATATGTAAGAGGTCTAAGCTCCAGATAGCTCTAGATAAAATCGGCAGAGTGGCACGAGCATGCTTAGATCCCTTCACAGGTGAATCCACATAAATTATTGTTATTAAGTTGTAAGTAAAACCAATGTTCTTTGAGTCCAGCGAAACAACACAATGCTACAAAATCACTGTATTCATGACGGGAACAAACTGTTTCCAAGTCAGATGTTATCGTATACCTCTTGATTCATATTCAATAGCATATATATTATATACCAGATGATTCAAAGTGATTTTTCCGTTTACATGAAATAAAAAATGCTCAAATTGTACGTAGTATAATAATTTTTAGTCGATAACGCTGGACACGCGATGAAAATAAAGGTTGACGTCAAGTATCTGTCAACAAAAGTAATTTAGATTACATTGAATCATTTATGGAAACTATGCGTCTTTATATGTACAATAAGAAAATATAACTCAATTGTTTAGAATCAAACATTTATTTTTGCACCTGCTACAACCCCATTTGTATACTTTTTGGGACATTGGCCAAAGAAACGTTGCTTTGGCAGCGGTGGTCTGTAATTATACAAGTGCTTTCCCCAGTGGAGGTCTCCAGTCAGTTCCACGCCTATATGTTTCGCGCTGGTGACTCTTTCAAGGGCTGCTGGTGAAGTGAGAAGGTTGCAACGATAGGCTAGCGCTTTTTGTAACTGAACGTCCATGACACTTTGATGCATTCAAGCTCATCTGCCACTTCTCCCAGTTCTCATTTCTGTTACAGTTGTTATCAGAATTGTTGTGGATCCTCGTTACGTAACTTCTCTTGTTCATTAACGCTTTCGTTTTGCAATATCGTTTCTTATTTGGTGTTGTCTTGGTTATTGTTGTTTTCATGTCACGATATTGTCATAGTTGTCGTTCTTGGTCCTTTAGATATTGTTATTAAGCAACAGAACTGCCTATGTCACGTATCGTCATACTACTAATGTCAAGTATTATAATGCTGCTTATGTCACGTATCGTCATACTACTAATGTCAGGTATTATCATCCTGCCTATGTCACGTATCGTCATACTACTAATGTCAGGTATTATCATACTGCCGATGTCACGTATCGTCATACTACTAATGTCAAGTATTATCATACAACCAATGTCACGTATCGTCATACTACTAATGTCAAGTATTATCATCCCGCCAATGTCATGTATCGTCATACTACTAATGTCAAGTATTGTCATACTGCCATTGTCACGTATCGTCATACTACTGATGTCAAGTATTATCATACTGCCATTGTCAAGTATTATCATCCTGCCAATACCACGAGTCGTCATACTATTAATGTCAAGTATTATCATCCTGCCAATATCACGTGTCGTCATATTATTAATGTCAAGTATTATAATTCTGCCAATATCACGAGTCGTCATACTATTAATGTCAAGTATTATCATCCTGTCAATATCACGTATCATCTACTGTCAACTGAAATGGTTTTCCAATGCATTTTATACTTTTTTAAGTTTAATTTTCAATTGTTTTACTCATGTTATTAATTGTACTATTTGTTTTACTTTTTATAGTATCATTAACTCTTGTTTTCTTTTCCAAGGGTACTACGTAAATTTACAGTTATTTATCAACTATTTCACATGTATCCTGTATGACACCTGCTGTGACTACACACTACCTTTTGACCACTATAGATTCGAGAGGGAATACAAGGAGTTGAACGTTAACACGTCGAAGAGACGCATCGAAAGGACAGGCCAATTAAACCCACCGATCCCCCACAACATCGACTTCGTCCGGGGCAGCGCCTACGGCATTTTCAGTCGAGCGTTCGTCGAGTTCCTGCTGACGGACGACAAGGCGAAGGACCTGTTGCAGTGGGCCCGTAAGACGTACAGTCCAGACGAGTTCTATTGGGCGACGCTCCATCACACCTACCGCAATCCGCATCTCCACACGCCTGGCGCCTATACCGGTAAGCTCTTGTCATTGAATTATTTAGGGATCATCTCAGAACGTCGATGTCCGATATTAGACAAACTTACTTTCATCTTGCCTACACTGCCCCCCACTCTCCTCTCAGACAAAAATTCATGAACGTTGTTATGATGATATCAATATATTAATAGTATCGGTCCGAAGCGTAAAATATCGATGTCCGGTGCCCGATGAAAGTGCCTCTGACTCCCACTCCCCCAAACGAAAGTAATTTCGAATGTTCTAAAATGATCCATTATTGGTCTATCAATAATTGCTGCAACGCGGTATGTCGTTGTCACAAACCTAGATCGCGTTACATTTAACGGCAATATATATATATATATATATACATATATATATATACATATATATATATATATATACATATAGCAGCATACATCGACCAGATATGCATAAGGGACCACCTTAGGCAGACCACCGTTTTTAGGCAGACCAGAGCCGGTCTGCATAAAGTTTTGACCTCTGATTGCGTAGACAGTATCTTTTATTTTATAATTTGAACTGTTAGTGTATGTAGTATACCCAGACATATAATGATATCAATAATTATTTACACAAAAAATAAAATTAATTTTTTTGATTTTGGGAGACGTTTTCTCGGAGGTTGTATATCCTATCTTTCATAATGGAGCGGTCGACCTATGTTGCCCTTAGGCTTATATATATATGTGTATATATATATAAGCAGGTACTCAACGACAGACCACATACACGTCGTAAATCAACTGAAAGAGAATATAATATCCCGCTCTGCATCGTTTTCGTCGAGCAATACTGACCTCCCTTCAAGAACAGGTGATAGAAGATGTGTACATCGAACTCTTGAAAGACATCTACACCAACAGCTCGGTGACAGTCCACCTACACAAGAAGAGCAACAAGATCTACATCAGGAGAGGAGTAGGACAGGGTGACACCATATCGCCCAAGCAGTTTACGGCAACACTCGAAAGCATATTCCGAAGACTGACCTGGGAAACCAGAGGCTTGAGGATAGACGGAGAATATCTCAATCATCTTCGCTTCGCTGACGACATACTCATATGCGCTATTACACCGCAAGAACTACAAAACAGAAGATGAACATCTCGAAGACAAAAGTGATGCTAGAAAATTATACACCAATATATATCAACATTACGCAGACAGAGAACGTCGGAAGCTAAGTCTGTCTTGGACAGCGATACAGTATCAGAGACAAAAACCAAGATAGTGAGATTCAAAGAAGAAACACCGCCGGCTGGACAACATTCGCCAAACACTTTGGAACATGTTTGAAGAGACAAGCCTTCAATTCATGCGTACTTCCAGCGATGACATACGGCGCGGAAACACGACCACTCACCATATTGGCAAAGAACAAGCTAGCAGCTGCACAAACAAAGATGGAAAGAAGTATGTTAAACATCACATATCGGGAGAGAAAAACACACATCTGTGTAAGACAGAAGACAAAGGTCATAGACGTGATAGAACAATTCAGAAGACAGAAGTGGACCTGGGCAGGGCACATCAGCAGACTACGAGATAACCGATGGACATCGCGTATCACAACCTGGATACCTTACGAAGGGAAACGATCTAGAGGAAGACCGGCGAGACGGGCACCATCTGGCAGAGGATAGCACAAGACAGGCAGATTTGTAAACAACATGCTGAGGTCTTTGCCCAACCACGGGACACTATGGCTGCACAATGATGATGATGATGATGATGATGATGATATATATATATATCATCATTGTGCAGCCGTAGTGTCCCGTGGTTGGGCAAAGGCCTCAGCATGTTGTTTCCAAATCTGCCTGTCTTGTGCTATCCTCTGCCACATGGTGCCCAACCTTAGCTATAAATATATATATATACATACATAGTTATAGCTAAGGTTATGCAATTTTGTTAGCTGCTCATCTAGTTGCTAAGTGTCTATACTAAGAATAGGCGTCGGAAAGTGATGAAAAGAGGGAGGGGCTGAAGCTCACTAAAACTCTTCAACTGAACTCCTTTAAGGCTCACCAAACCTCCACCTGTACAGTATTTGAAGCGCACAAAAACCTCCAACTACACCACCATGCCGACATATTGGGGGATTAAACCTACCTCCAGCCCTCCCTCTCGGTTCCGACGCCTATGCTAAGATTTTGTTGAGTAAACTTTTTGGGGGCAAACATTCACATTTTAAAAAGTGCATGGTAATTGGCTCTACTCACGCTGCGCAGCATGTTCACGTTTCACCGCATTGCTTTCTGCTATGCGGTGCATTCTCCGCCATTCTAATTCTTCGTCACAGTGCAGTTTCTGCTTCATCGTCTTAGGTATCCCGGACGGCAAGCCGTGGCTAGCAGTACACGCCACCTGGGGCGGCGAAGAGAAATGTCACGGAAAGTGGCGCCACGGCGTGTGCGTGTATGGAATCAGCGACCTGCCCGTGCTGATAAAACACAAGGCGCTGTTCGCGAACAAGTTTCTGTTGGAATTCGAGCCTCTGGCCTACGAATGCATGGAGGCGTTGATCGAACAGCAATCTGTGTGCCCGCCGCCTTTTAATGACACTTACTACATAAATCTACCGTTTATTATTAAATAGGCCTAAGCATTTTATCTGAGCAGTGTCGCGTTTCGTTGATTGCTCTCCTGGTGTCGCTGGTAGTTGTCATCCATTCAATTCCTTTCCATTCCGTTCGCGGCATTTTCTACTTTCATAGGCTGCATCCATGTAATTATCATACGTCGCTATGTTTTGTATATAAATCAATGTGTTGTATGTGTATCTACCAAATGAATCACTGCCTCTGGTGCGGGAACGAAATTAATATTAGGTGAGCACCACTCCGCTGTCGGATCATGACATCGGATGACCGGGGAAGGGCAGGGGGTGACTGTTGAACATTTCTTGCGGCGAAATTAAACATTTTTGAAACTCACCAGAAACATCCAATTGCATCCCCCACACCCTCTTGAGGCTCGCCAAAACTCACCTTTAGGATCAGAGGCTCAAATTTACTGGGGGAACCATATGTCTGCCCCCCAGTGAATTTCGTGGGGATAGCTGCCCCCTTTCCCCATTCCTCATTCCCCCTGCCTATGATCATTGCTTATTTTCTTTAAAGTTTCGTTGTTAATTTGTTTAGATGACAAAAGCAAGAGGTTGTTTGTCAGTATTATGCACATTATGCGTATTTCCATTATAAATATTACTCATAATTTTCTTGGCGAAAGTAAGCCTATGTGTGTCATTGTCAAATAATAATATGTTTGTGTCGAATGTCGAAATATACAGTATCTATAGGCTTCGCTTTCAAAATTAGCATTCACTAGCCGGGAACTACGTTATGCTGTGCTATAACTATCCGATAATGCCGTTTCCGAAACTGGAATATGCGCATTAATTGTCTCCAAGTCACCAGGTGAAATTGGCTGTAGACTAATATCCATCTAGCCTCGATTACCCAGGCTCGGTGATGTAGCGCCACTGCTGTCTCTTATCGCCTGGAAACACTTATATCTACTTAGTCTAGTTGCCATTTTTTTAACCTGGAAATGGTTGGTAATGTAAGTTTTTTTTGCTGAATCATATAGATTATGGGTCCTTCAACTCAAATAAGCGGGATGGCAACGCGCAATCCTTGGGCAATTTGTGGGAGCCAGGCAAATCCAAGATGGCTACCGTGAACCTAGGTCATATTAGAAAATGTGTTACATCTTTGCACTGGAGCATGCTATGAACATGATTTTGGTATATACACATGTTTTGGAATACGAGGAATGCAATGGAACCATTTCCAGTGATGTCCGACTATGTTCACGTCACAACAATTCAAAACGGCTGCCATTTTCACACAAAAATCGAACATAACGTTTGATTGGTTTATGCTAGAGACACGATTTTGATGTCCATCTCAATGTTTTGCCATATAAGGATTTCAATGGAACCATTTCCAATGATGCCCGACTATGAACACCTGACCAAATTTCAAAATGGTCGTAATTTTTTCAGAAAATAGCAAAAAATACACCATGACCTTTGATTGGATGATGCTAGAAACATGATTTTTTTGGTGCCTAATGAGTTCATTGGAATTTTTTCCAATTATTTTTTATTGATGTGACATGACAATAAAGCTGTTGTTAAAGTTAGGACTTTTGTAAGATAACAGTTATCTACAGTTCTTCATTTGCAATGATCAGTCATCATGACTGAGCTACGAGTATGCTAATAGATATACATACATACTTACATGTACATGTACATGTATATGGCTACTTCTGACAAGATACATACAAAAGCTTTGCAAAATGGCATGCAGTAATCACGAATGAGTCTGTATCATACATGTACAACATTAAAAAGTACAACATTTAAAGTAAGAAGTGCTCAATTGTAAATTTGCTGAAACACAATGAAACACAATTTGAGAGCATTTTTGTAATGACAGGTTTCATTTGGACATTGATAATGTGTATATCATTACTCAATTCAAAACCAACGGTATATGAAAGGGACGTCTTATCCTCCTCTTCTATTTCCTCTGTACTGTCACCTTCTTCCTCATTATCATATCAACGTAATTCTCATGGTCATCATGTTTGGTGACCGGGTTGAGGCACATGGTTTAACCAACACAAAAGCAGTACGGTGTGCAGGACAATCCTGCAGAATGAAAGCTGCCTGCATGACTGCTGCAAGCTTTCCCTACATCTTTACACTGGCAGTTGATGACGTCCACGAGGGCAGGGAGGCAGGCTGCTGGTCCTCGTGCGATGCATGGAATTGGCACATCCCCTGCACCAGTAACAAACTCCCATCCATAATCAGCGATATCAACCACGGGCGGAGTCTGCTCATCTGCTGCCTTCCAGGGCATGACTTGGTAGTGAGCTCGCAGGATGTGGTAGGCCAGATTAGCATCTGTCGGAGGAAGAGTCTTGATACATACAGCTTTCCCTCTGGTCCTTTTGGAGTAGAGCGCATACCTGGCAGAAGCCATGCTTGTGCATTCAGCAACACTATATAGCGAGCATATGAATTTCCGTCCATGCATACCAAGTAGTTGGAGGGATTTCGGACCAAGGAGGAAAGAACGCTCATTGATGTTGAAGCCCCACACGATCAATCTCGCTGCACACGGGCTGTCAGCCTCGTACTACACACCCAGAAGATAAGCAGAACAAAGACGTCAGTGTCATCGCTGATCACTCGTACATTTTTCTTACCAATCTTCACAGCCTCCAGAAAATAACTAATGATAGTAATATATGCTTCATCGTGGCTGTACACGCCCTCCTCTCTTTCAACCATCGTCACATTGTTGTCCAAATTGAATGTGGGGAGAACCCTGATGAGAGCCTTCTTATTTGCCTTGCTCTTCATGATGGCATCGCGGCATGTGAGCTTGCTGGGTATTGTGATGTTGTAGTCAACATCCCCTTCACCTGCACGCCGGATTCGTTCATGATCCTTTGCTGACAGGTCATCATAGCGATCGAAGATGACCAGCACTTCTGTTGATTGGTACTGGCTGATTCTGTCCTACTGTTGGCGAGATGGGTTCCCGTTGCCGTAAATGAGTTCGCGTTACATCCTGGTGTCCATGATGTTGTGTAATGGTGTAGAATTTTATTTTATGGGAAAAAATTCATTGGAGATACGTAATTCATAAATGGACACGACAAACGTTAATTTTCGTTAGGTCTGCGTCAAAACTTGGACTTCACAAATTGTTATTCTTTAACACAAATGGTATTGGTGATATATATATATATACATATTTCATTCTTTTAAAATTATAAATGGTATATTGTAATCACGCATGTTGCATATTGTAATATATTTTTGATTGTAATTATATCAATTGTAATTTGGGCAAGTGTTATAAGTGACACACTTCTTCTTGCCCTTTTCGACTTCAAAACTGTGATTTACAATTGTATATTTGGCATCTTTTGTACGGTATACTGTGCATGTATTATGTTGTTGTTGAATAAACATATATCCTGTCAAAAAACCTTGTCATTTATACATCTTAAAAAATAACTTCCCAAATTAATTAGTGCCAATGCCAAGTCAAATAAAAAAAATTATTCTACAATATTTCACTTTTAATTAAGGCAGTACAAGTGTGTACCAGTACTGTTCTCTTGCCCATATGCTAAAACAGATATAGACACCAAAATCGTGTCTCTGGCATATTTTCGGTGAAAATGGCGGCCATTTTGAATTTTTGTCATGTGGACATAGTCGAACATCATTGGAAATGGTTCCATTGAATTCCTCATATGCCAAAACATGTGTATAGACACCAAAATCATGTTCCTAGCATGCTCCAGTGCAAAGATGTAACACATTTTCTAATATGATCTAGATTCACGGTAGCCATCTTGAATTTGCCTGGCTCCCACAAGTTGCCCAAGGATGGCGCATTGCTATCCCGCTGATTTGAGTTGATATATAATCTACATGATTCAGTAAACAAACCTTACACTACCAATCATTTCCGGGTTGTGACTTCCGGTTGGGCGGTTTTGTTTTCTTAGAGGCTCCGCGCAAAATCACTCTTTTTTGCTGTTTCTGTGGTCGTTAAAAGGACATCATTAGACTATGTGTTTTTGTAAATAGCACACCAGTAACCTACACTGATGGATCGGTAAAATTTATCCGCCGATGCGATGCAATTTTAAATTTGTGAAACAAGTCTCATTCGCGCCAACTGTCTGCCATCTTTTTCTTACATTCTGGGTGGTATTTCTTCCGGTTGCTTTCGGGTAGGTGCACTTCATGCTAGAATTCAGGTAATGTTGATTAATGGTATTATAACGTAAGGCATTAAAGAGCACTCTAAAGCAAGCAAACAGAGATATTCAGTTAAATAATATTATAAGATCATCTGATGCTCAGATAGAAGCACTCCTGCATGTCTTTTATACTAACAGGCTTTTTCGGCAGGTCGTTTCCCCAGAGTCGCCCTAGACTGAGTACAGACGCAGAGTTGTCTGTATATTTCTTCCACTTGACTTGTACTTTTTCACATACAGTCCTGCCTTCACGCACGTACTTCTCTAGTACATGGCACGTATATTCAACCACAACTAAGTGAGAATATATAAATAAGGGGTACAAGCCAAAGTACTCAAGTAAATACATGTGATGTCTACCTAAAAGATGTCAAGGGGAAACACAAAGCCCTGGCTCGTGAAATTTGTGAAAAGTGGTACCATATTGACTGCCAGAACATCTCAGTTTATGAATTTCTTGTCAAAGAAGGAAACAGTGTTCACTGGTTCTGTGATAAATGCAATGGAGCAGCAGCTAAAATCTACACAATGGTTTGCGCTGTAAAGGTAACACAGGACGAGATAGAGACTAAAGTAGACTCTGTGACTGAGAAGGTCGAGCTACTGGAAAGAACTATGGAGACTAAGATGGGTGAAAAAATAACTCAACTGAGAAGGAATCAGGAAGAACTGGAAAAGCGCAGAGTAAACCTGATCATATATGAGGTAGCGGAGCCAAAACGCGAAGACAGCAAGGAGCGAAAAAGAAAGGACCAACGCATAGTGGAATTACTATTTCAAAAGATCCAAGTGCAAGTAACCGACATAAAATCGGTCAGTCGGCTGGGAATGAAAAACGAAGGAAATGTTCGGTCAGTAAAGGTGGTATTAAGCAGTGAAAGCGACAAGATGACTGTCATGAACAGAGTTCAATCACTGAGGCGATCTCAACAGAAGGGTGATATCGATATCCTGAATGAAATACATATTGCCCCAGACATGACCCAGCGGCAAAGAGAGGAGAGAAGAGAGCTGAAGAAGGAATTGGAAAAGCGGAAGCAGGAAGGAGAAAATGATCTGATGATACGGGATGGCAGAATAGTCAGAAAGAAGCCTTTTCGTGGGCAGGAAGAGCCACCAGAAAAGACAAGAACAGAACGACAACACTAAACATGTGGTGAAGAAAATGCAAAAAAAAGAAACACTGAAAGCACATTCTGCATGTCCAATTGGAGAGGATGAGAAAGCACAGCAAACAGGAGCTGAACAAAGCTCCACACGATCTGCGCCATCAGCACCGATTGCAAGCAAAACTTGTATATACACAAATGCAGATTCACTAATGAACAAGCTGCCTGAATTAAAAGCACAAATGGCTCAGTCGCAACCAATGATAATAGGAATAACGGAGGTAAAACCAAAAAAATGTTAGATTCAATGTTGAGCCATATGAACTTCACATTGAAGGATATGAAATGTTTTCTAATTTAGAAAAGAGTGGAAGGGGGTGTGCCTGTATGTGCACAATTCACTTAAACCCACAGAATGTAACATAAATGATGCTATATCTTTTGAGGAGTGTGGTTGGGTGGAGGTAAAACTAGATGGGAAAAACAAAAAAGATAAACTACTTGTTGGATTATATACCGCAGCCCCAACAGCAGTGATGCCAATAACGAGAAGCTATGCGAACTTATACGCAAGTTAGACGACACGAACGCGTCCCACATATTAATGATGGGAGACTTCAATTACCCAAATATTAACTTGATGGACGATGCAAATATTGATGAGAGAGCGTGCAGAACAGAGAAGCAGTTCTTTGAAAGCACAAGAGATGCATTCCTTATACAACACACCATGGAACCAACACGCTACAGATTAAACCAAGTCCCACATCTATTAGACTAGATCTTTTCTAATGAAGAGGACATGGTAAACCACTTCAATGTCAAGGATCCTCTTGGAAAGAGTGACCACTGTTTGATCAAATTTACTTACCAATGTCACACACCAGTTCCAGGTCAAAGCAGTGAAACGTTCATGTATGAGAAGGGACATTATGAACAATTACGGGAAATGTTGCGAGATGACTGGGAAACCAAATTTGAGAAACTAGATCCAGAGGAAAGCTGGGAAATGCTTACAAATGGACTAGAAAAGGCAGAAAGTGAGGAAAAGGCACAGGGCTTGGAAGAAATACCTACGAACAAAGGAATGGAAAGCCTACCTAGATTACACGAAAGCTAGAATCAAGCAAGAAGAGCTACTCGACAGGCAGTCAAGACACTTGAGCAGTCCATTGCACATGAGATTAAAAGCAATCCAAAGCAGTTCTGGAACTATGCTCGGTCAAAAATGAAAACAAGACCAACAGTAGCTGATCTCCAAAATGAAGACACTAAATAACTAACAACTACAAACAAAGATAAGGCAGAGGTTCTGAGTAAATTCTTTAGTGATGTTTTCACTAGGGAAGATTTAATAAATGTACCAACAGTTGAGGAACACCAGGGAATCGATACCCTAGATGATATCAACTTCACCATTGAAGATGTTGAGAAAAAACTGAGAGATCTCAAAACTGGGAAATCACAAGGACCTGATGGTATATACCCCCGGATACTAAAGGAACTCACGAAGGAACTGAGTGTGCCATTGTACATCATATTCAGGAAGTCCTTGGATACAGGCACATTACCAAAAGTTAACTGCGAATGTGTCACCAATTTACAAGAAAGGCAGTAGGCATCTAGCAGCAAACTACAGGCCGGTAAGCTTGACTGCAGTGGCTTGTAAAGTCATGGAATCGCTGGTTAAGGATGCCATTATAACATACATGGAAACTAACAAGTTAATTGCAGACCAGCAGCATGGTTTCATTGCTGGGAGATCATGTATCACACAAGTAATTTCAACGCTGGATGACTGGACAAGAACATTAGATGAAGGAAAATGTATAGACGC
Source organism: Escarpia spicata (assembly GCA_963995525.1). Classification (NCBI taxonomy): domain Eukaryota; kingdom Metazoa; phylum Annelida; class Polychaeta; order Sabellida; family Siboglinidae; genus Escarpia; species Escarpia spicata. The sequence continues at coordinate 65,961,238 of OZ023205.1, read as the reverse complement.
TATATACATGGACTTCAAGAAAGCATTTGACTCAGTACCACATCAGAGACTACTTTCAAAGTTAAATGGATATGGAATCAAAGGACAACTACTGAAATGGATAGAAGCATTCCTCACATGCCGCAAGCAAAGGGTCTTAGTCAATGGTGTATCATCCCCCTGGTCAGATGTTCTGAGTGGGATACCCCAGGGAAGTGTTCTTGGTCCCATTCTTTTTATATTGTATATTGATGATATAACAAATGTAGTAGGATGTGGCATGAAGATTTTTGCGGACGATACAAAAATATACCATGAAATTTCAACAAGAAAAGATTGCTTAGATCTGCAGAAAGACCTATACAAATTAGAGGAATGGACTGAAAAGTGGCAGTTAAACTTTCACCCGGACAAATGCAAAGTAATGAGAATTGGACATGGGCACCCAGAATTTAATTACATCTTGATTACAGCAGCAGGTACAAATCCTCTGGCGTGTAGCCATGTCGAGAAAGACCTAGGCATCCATGTCGATGATCAGCTGAGATTCCCACAACATATCCAAAAGGCTGTATCTAATACAAACAAATTGCTGGGTGTAATTCGTCGTACGTATCAATATCTAGACAAGACAACCTTTCTCCATCTTTATAAGGGACTTGTCCAACCATCTCTGGAGTATGGCATAGCAGTCTGGTCTCCACATTATCAATATGATATTGATGCCGTGGAGGCTGTCCAAAGAAGAGCGACACGGATGGTGCCAGAATTAAAACATTATGATTATGAGTCGAGACTAAAGGTCCTAAACTTACCAACATTAACATATCGTAGATTACGAGGGGACGTTATTAATGTTTTCAAATACTTGAATGGCATATTTACTTGCACGCACACTATGTTTAATCTGGACCTGTACGAAGGAACACGGGGGCATTCTTTAAAGTTGTATAAAAACAGGAGTAAACGAGAACTAAGGAGACACTTCTTTAGCGAGATAGTAATTGATGTATGGAACACATTACCCGAAGCCATTGTCACAGCTCAAACTTTCAATGCACTAAAGAACCGACTCGATATATTATGGATGCACCAGCCAGTCAAATTTGATTATAAAGCAACATTGGTATAAAAGAACGGCACATAGGCAAATTTGCCTGAAGACCGAAAAGGATGTATGTATGTATGTATGAGACGAAGCTTGCTGGTTAAAGACGCCTCCTTGTTTGACGCGCGCGCGCGCGATCACACACACACGCCCGCGCACACACACACGCGCACGCACGCACGCAGAGAGAAAAAAGAGAACGTGAACCGACTCTGCAACGCTTGGATTCCGTGCGTGACAGCGGCTGGGCGGGAGATGCCGAAGTGATACACCGCGGTGGTGCATGGCTGGCATTTCCGCCTGAGACCCCGGTTGCTATGCAGCATGGCTGTGAGACGACGACCATGCAGTGACGTGGATGGTCGTAGGAAGGAGGCGAGTGTGACTCAAGCAGCCCCACTGTGCCAATACGTACGGATGTGTGCAGACGATTCGTGCGTGATTTAGTGCGCAGCTGAAAACAGGTAGGTAACGTGTGTGTGTGTGTGTGTGTGTGTGTGTGTGTGTGTGTGTGTGTGTGTGTGTGTGTGTGTGTGTGTGTGTGTGTGTGTGTGTGTGTGTGTGTGTGGAGTATACCTTGTATGTGTGTTGTTGCGTGTGTGCGTGTGTGCGTGTGTGCGTGTGTGCGTGTGTGCGTGTGTGCGTGTGTGCGTGTGTGCGTGCGTTTCTACGTGTGTGCGTATGTGTGTGTGCTCGCACGTGTGCATGTTTGCGTTCGTGCATGTATGTTTGTGAGTGTATGTGTTTTATTGAGATCATCCACGTAAACACACACACACACACACACACACACACACACACACACACACACACACACACACACACACACACACACACACACACACACACACACACACACACACACACACACACACACACACACACACACACACACACACACACACACACACACACACACACACACACACACACACACACACACACACACACACACACACACACACACACACACACACACACACACACACACACACACACACACACACAAATAAGAAATACATGACGTACCACATTACAAACAGAAAAATTGTCAGACATTTTATTTTTCCAGCGGACATATTGTTTTTAGGAAATATAGAAAAATTGTGGTCAGCAGGAACGAGTTTATGATGAAAATGCTGTTGTACTTATGCCTTTGGTTTATTGCCCCTTGGGTGTGTATAAGTTAGTATCACGTGCGTATATTTGCTATTGGCGATAATATACGGAAGGGACACATTTGTGTACGATTCTTGTATGACAGAAATGAAAACGTAGCTGCTGCATACCGTTGAAAGGAACAACTGCGACACACATTTCGGTGTTCGCGTGATGCAAGCATGAGGTGTTCGTGTGATGCCAGCATGAGGTGTTATACACTTTCAACGCATAACATCGATAAATGTCTTAGCCACTGGACGGACGCAAGATTCTTTTGACTTGTTCAATAAAAATCAAACGTTCTACCGGCTACACAAAATTAGGCCTTACGTATGATGACTCATAATTAGTATGACCTATTGCCACTTGGCAAATAAGCTGGCGCATTATAAATGTTATATATAGCGCACATAGGCACACACACATACACAAGCACGCACACACTGGAGGCGGATACATTACAGAATCACTGAGTATTTACCGTGAATGTTGTAGTGCCAACTGGAAGGTGTATAGTGACTATACTATTCTCGATATTAACAAATCTGCAACGGCCACATGTAATTGTTTTAAATGTCAACGTCTATTATAAACATATGCATCATCTCGTTGAAGAACTGTCGATCTAGCACATTATATAGAACGCCTGATAGATCGAATCTTTGGAACCTTAATCTGCCCTATGCGACTTGGTGTTATATATACTAGGCGACTTTCGTATATGTGGCGCCCGCCGTTTATGTCCTTGTATTGGTGGTCGGCGAGAGTTCCTAATGAAAGACGACAGTGCTTTACGATCGAGACACTCCAATGGCAGCAGAGCGCGAAATGAAGTAACATCATTTGTAAGAAGACTCGATTCACATCGTGAGTGACTTGTATCTTCCAGACAGTCGTGTTGCTAGGCGACCGCCGATGTCATTTTCAGAATTATTCAGCAGCTATGTTTCCTTTATTTTATCGGTGTTGCGGCTTCATTAATTTAAATGATTGAATTTAATAATATCTTGATTATACAACGGTGTCTATTATTCCACTCATTATTCACATAAGAATACAAACTTTTATTTCTGAGCTTTGTTTGTTGCATGTGTTCGAGACTTGGTTCCGTATTATCGCTCACTCGCGTTACGCGCAGGAGCCAAGACCGTAATACAAAATTGTAACGTTATTTTTAGCGCAGTGTTTACGTCATAATTTAATGTTCATTTATACATGACACATGTTTTATATGCCACATATCGTCTTTTTGTTTATTATAACAAGCTTTTAAATATTAATCCAGACTTATTTCTGCGCAAGATTATATGTATAATAATAGGAATGTTTTATTTCAGACAAAAGTTCATATGTACATACAATACAAGTAGAAAAAAAACTAAAAAGTAATAACTAACTAAAATACAAAGATATGCAAAAAATAGGTGGTTAAGATATATATAAAATGTGCGTTCAACTTTAAGTATACAATTGGGTAGTCCCATATTTAAACATAGGACTTCTAAAATGTATATCAGTATAAAAATAATTCACAAAAAGTGGATTTTTCAGACCGTTCAAGACGACATAATAAGCTATATATGGATGAACGCATACGCTCATTAAAAGATTTAACACGGTTTGTAGCAAACATAAAACTTGTACTACAGCGTGATGAAAATTTTTGTAAAATTCTAAAACTGTTGTTATAGGCAACAGTAATATCTTTCCAAACTCTGTTTTTAAAATTTACACCAAAGACTTGAGGTGTGCATAGTACCACAGTAAGAGAGAAATAGGTAAGTTTAATTGGTTGAGCTGCAAAGGCGAAATCTTCGTGCTAAGACGTTGGCCTGAGCATATAGGGATCTTTTATGTCTGGCAATGTCGTTATCGTCAGTAAGATTATTGTTAATTATATAACCCAGATATTTATATTTAATTGTATGAGGTAACGGACGATTATTGAGAGTGACAGGATGACTATTTTTCATGTCCTGAGGTTTGTTGTCAATAACCATACAATATGATTTGTTGGCAATATATGTTATGTTAAACATTTCGCCATACTTGGCACAACAATCTGTTAGTTTTCTCAACCCAGAAACACTACGTGAACAAATACAGAGATCACCTGCATACATCAAATGGTTCAATATGGTGCCAGCATAAAGACATCCAATTTGTAATTTGTTAAAATTTACGCTTAAGTCATCCATGTACACATTAAAAAGGTGGGGTGAAAGGATTCCACCTTGTTTAACACTATTTGAGACAGTAAAACATCCAGAAAAGGTCTGACACCATCTAACAGTGAATGTCTGGGTACTGTACCAGTGATACAGAATGCACACAATGTAAGCAGTTTAGTGAATAGCTTGCTATGGTTCATTTTGTCGAAGGCCTTGGAGGCATCCAGCATAGTGACATACATAGAAGAGCCATTCATTATATAGTGTCGAAAAAGTTCTTTTAATAGAAATATGAGCATATCAGTTGAGTGATGCTTTTTAAATCCAAATTGGTTGGCACACGTTGTGAAGAAAATGACAGCCCTTGATCATATCAAAGATTCACTACTAGCAATTGTTGCAAGAGCAATAGGTCTGTAGTTATTGTTATCAGACAAATCACCAGATTTGTTTTTAATTATTGGAGCTATTATTGTGACCATCATAGCATCAGGTAAAAACCCATGAATTAACAAGCTGCTGAATAGCAGTGACATATAAACATGCAGTTTTTCATAAGCATACTTAAAATGTTCATTACTTATACAATCATAACCAGGAGCTTTTCCTGTAGGCATCGCCTGAATTATTTCTTGTATTTCTTTAGCATCAACCATCATTTGGTCATTAAATTGCAAATTGCTGCAATACATGTGAATCTTTTTAGTATGTGATGGAGAGCCAGGTACAGACTTAAGTAGAGACTGGTAGTGATGAAGCCACATTTTCTTTATATTTTCAGCACCACATGCACCGCCAACATTGCTAGGATTTGGCAACTTGGCATTGTTCATTAATTTTGTTTGATATCTTTCTAGAAGTTGTTAAAGTCATTACTACTTAGTTTTGAAGCAAGTCGTTCGGCTTTAAGATTTTTCACATAGTCTTTTATTATGTTTAAATTAAACACGTTTGATTTTCTTTATGTCATACAAAAGACAGTGTCGGGGACTCCCGGCAGACCGCCATATGAGAAAAGACTCTCTAGCAACCTGGTGGGAGTCTCTGACCATATCATTCCAACCAAGAACGGCGTGCTTTGAATACATGTTATGCGTCTTAGTAGGTATTACTTCAGAGACATCCCTGAGTGAATTAATAATGTCTTCATAACATTTGCATAGCAGTACCTGATGGGCTTCATCATTACAATCCGGGTCGGTACAGCGTAAAACATCATGAGGTACATCAATGGCAGATAAAAGCACACTGGTTTGAGTGTAATAGTTGTGAAGGTCTTGGTGAGTGGCAGCCCCCCACATAGGACAAGGCTGTCGAATTTGCACCTGAGTGGATGCTTCAGAAGTAGGTAATAAGTTGACAGATATGGTAAAGTATCAGGGTAGGTGGTCCGAGGAGACACAATCATAATTAACTACCATATCAGAGATTGATGAGTGACTGGAGTGAGTGCTGAGCACATGGTCCAGCCAGCTCCTTGAGCCATGAGCATCACTGACATAAGTAAAAACATCAGAAGGGAGACACTTAATGTCACTTTGAATAAGGTGACATTCATTAATAAAAGCTCTGAGAAGTGGAGAAAAAAGACTGGGCTTGTTAATTTCCGCATTAACATTCCCAATGATGAATATGTTAGCTGATTCAAATGAATCGCTCATAGCCTGTATCTTGCCTAAATGAGCTTGATATTCATCGGAATTGTCATCACTCTGATACGGTAAATATACGTTAAGAATCAGAATAGTGGCATTAGACGTGATGATTTTCAGACCAAGGTGTCTTTTCTCATCGTCGTAAATTATAGGTTAAATAAATGGGTCGAGTGAACGTCTCCATAAAAACAAAGTCCGCCATGAGGGCGTCCACTCAAACCATCACACAAATCAATAGAACTAATACCTCTGGCATTGAAATCAGTGTGAACTGAATTGAGAGAGGAAAGGCACTGTTTGGAGAGCCAATGTTCTTGCACTGCAAGAATATCACAGGATTTTTAAATGTTAAGCACGTCGTAAATACTGTTCCGTATGCTTCTGGCATTAAATGAGGCAATACAGAGTTGACAGTTTACAGGTGAATCTGTTGTTGTGTGCTTCCTAGGCGGAAAGTACCGTCCAATCTTTGTTCCAGCAGGCCAGAGATTGGCATCATAGAACAAGTTCGATTTAGCAATGTCCACACAGAGTTTGAAGGATGAATATGAGTCATGGTTAGTTGGTAAGCGTTCACATGAGCATTTCATGTTCAAACTAGTTGTCACATAAGTAGAAATTTCGGCACAAGTTGTATCTGCATTAAATCCTGTTAAGAAGTATTCAACAGGTATGAGTCGAACAGGAGCACATTTAAGTCCACACTTGGTAGAATTGCCAGTTGTCATGGTATGTGGTTTATATTTAGACGAGGACGGCTTGGACGTGTTGGAGAAGGCCGACTTGGACGTTTTGTTTGGCATTTCTTGCGACAACTACGGTCCACACTGGTGGAGGAGTGGTGTTACCCGTGGTTGATGTTGGTTGTGGTAGAGCGGTTGACACATCATCAGCAGCAGGTTGTGGGGTTGACACAGCAGTTTCGGCGGATTGTGATCTGGATACAGCATCAGCGGCGGGTAGTGAGGTTGACACAGTAGAAGCGGCAGGTCGTGATATTGATAGAGTGGCAGTGGCGGGTCGTGGAGTTGATACACCGGCAGGTCGTGAGGTTGATAGAGCCGCAGCAGCGGGTCGTGGAGTTGACAGTGCAGCAGTAGCAACGGGTTGTGAAGTTGTAGTGGGCTGGGTCACAGGTTGTATTGCTGGTATAAGTGACGACATCAGCGTAGAAATTTGCGTAGACAATGCGGACATCGAGTGAGCGAGTTGTCTGTAGGATTCATCAGTGTCACACTGTTTATTTTTGCATATAATGATTTCACGTGATAATGTAGACATATCTATATGATTAAAATCAATGCTTGGCAATTTACCAAGATCACGAGCGACGTATATGGGAATATTGTCCTGATCGATTTCGTCAAGAAGTTTGGAGATGTCGTCGACGTTGTGTCTATTCTTGTCAGACCCTTGTCGTTTAATACCAAGATGTTTCGTTGGCACGGATATTTGAGCATATAAAACGTCTTTGGCAGTTGCAATGTCATCATCTGTAAAATTGTCTAAAACAATGCGGTTTAGGACAGATCGTGGCAAAATGTCCATTCCGTTGATATAAGAACATAACAGTTCGTTGATGATGACGTTGTCTGGCATTATGTATTCTTATAAAAGGCTAATTTATGTCTGCTAATTTTTTTGGCCTATGTCGTCCTCCTGGAAACACAAGTACATTTTTTGATGAATTTAATTATTTTCTTGAAACTAATTTACAATTACATGAAGAATTATATATTCTAGGTGATTTAAATATCCATGTTGATTTATCTATCCTTAATACTAGTAGGCGTGATATTTAATCACCCACACCACAATCGTCATTGTATAGTCATATATGTCTCAATATGTACTTATAATATGTCAAATTGAAGGTTTTCATCTGCTGATCATAACAATAGCATTCAATGGATAGTTACTATTATGGCATGTGCCCTAATTAGCATAGAATAACTATACCCTATTGTCACTCGTGACCGCATAGATGACATTATTATTTTTGTAAAATATATCAATTTCCTTTGATCCCATGGCCTCTTTAAGATCAAAATAATAATGCATCATATCTTTCATTTAATATTAGAATTGTCTTTCTGTCATTACAAATGGTTTATATATGATGCTTCACAGATAACCGTAGTGTCGCGAATCAAGAGGCGTAACGCAAAGATAACCATGGATAGTCATGACTGACATACATGTCAAAACTGTCTAGGTTATGTGTGTGTTTTCAAGTATACAGTTACGCCAGATTAATTTCAGGTGCATAAAACAAAGCACAACATATTTCATATACATGTAATGCACATATACATTAACTTAATATAGTATCCAAAACTCGTGAATTAAGATGTGACAAATGTCAACGTACAGTACAGACAAATCGAAAGCCAGTATCTCACAATATGATAATTCAGTTTAGTGCGAATTATTATAACATTCATTTAGATGCTAGACATTGATAAAATAAAATGTAGTTAGCCAAACATTGATAGCTACATAACCAATTACATTAGTCATATTTTGATGCTCAGTCATAATCACTGTCACTGTCAGCATATAGTTCCATCCCACCAGACATGTCAATGTCAGACTCGTTAGCACTATCAGCGTGGTCAGGGTCTATCTGAGCTATATTAGCCAGTTCACGTGGCCGCATTTCTCCATCATACCAGAGTGGCTCAATGCGTCCGTTACTGATGTTCCAGCCATGGTTTCTGCTCACCTTGAGGACGTCCGGCTCAGGAATATATGCTCTCATCCATATGCCAACTTGATAGTTGACTCTTCTGACATGCTGGGTGACACTGCGCTTGCATGGTGGTAGATTGGCCATGTCAATATTACCTGGTGGAATAATATGCTTATCCTTGGCACACAGCTCATTGATACGAATTAGTCTGAAGTCTTTTGACATTTTTGATGCTCTACCATACACAGCACAAGTGAAACTGTCCAGCTCATCAATCCTTTCTTCAGGTATGTCCCATGTATCTTCCAGGTTCTTGAGTACATGAATGTATTTAGGAATCTTCAGTAGAATTTTCACTGGTTTGAGTTTGGCAATCCCTCGGAATGCACTAGTGCTGTCACATCCATTGAAAGCATGCATAACCACAAGTGCTGTACATTTGTCTTGGCCGAGATCAACTGCTAGTTTGCTGACATCAATCAATCTTTGCGTATTTCCTACACCAGTGTCAAACAAGATGGTGATGTCTCCAATTGACGCAGCATAGTGCAGATGAACGGAGAAGATGTCTGAATCTGGGCTCTTCACACGAGCAAATCGGTAATTCCTACCTCGCGTAATTAACATAGAGGATAACTCTTGAGTCAGTTTCCTCCTGTGATGACTTCAGAAGGGGCAGTTCGTGGGTTACTGTAGTCCGGCCATCATTGGAAGTCAGCAGAGTGGCATTCCCTCACATATGAAGATCACTTGTCTTCCTTGCAGTTTTGATGCATATCCATCACTTCGCCACAGCTTCAGAAGCAGTTTGATGAACTGACACTTGTTTTCACCATTGGGCAAGAGTGATTTCCAATCAGGTGGCCTCTTGATTGCCTCTCCTTTCAGAATCAGCTTCTATCCAGTGCCACGGCGTTGTCTCTCCATGGATTTGACAGAATCAAGGAAGTATTGGTCAGTGCTAAAAACATCATCTCCTGTCTTCCCGGTGATGTCGAAGACCTTGGCACAAATCTGACTAAAGTTTCCTGGTATATCTTCCAGATAATAGATGCATGCATTCTCGTTATGACCTGTCAGTGTTTCGGCTACAGGCGGTACGTCAGCACCAGTGCATTATTTCGTTAGATACTGGAATGCATTTGCCTTATCAGTCTTAGCAAGGTACCCATCGGCTGTGGCAATACTGTATGGCACAGGAGTTAATGGGTACGTCATCGCTTGCTTCAGATCAAGCTGCAGTCCTTGGTTCTGTGACTTCACAAACAACTGGAATGCAACATTTCATTGATGTTTATACTGAATGACCTTGTTCTTGGTGGCCTTTCTTCAGTCGTGACTCCACAAAAGTATCTCTCGTCTGCTGTCCGATCACTTCTGCTTTCTGACACCTCAGGTGCAGCACTTCCAGAGGAGAGAAGCAGCAGCTTGTCCTTTGTGTCCACAGCAAAAGGGTTCAAGAAACACTCGACAGCCTCATTTGCCTTCATCACCAAATTTTCTCCTTTCTGGATCTCTTTGGCGCGGACATTACGGTGTTTGTAGCCTTCACTGCTGTCAACCATGCCAGCCATTCCAGAGTTGCATCCACATATAGTGACTTGACACGTGTTTTTCTGACCTATCGCTGATATGCTTGGTAGTCGGCGAGCAGACCAGACACTCCTGAAGCATTTATTCCTGCACCACCATGGGACTTGGCAGGCAGCATTAATGTTTCTTCCATGGTTTTATCAACAGCGCAACGGTTCCCAGGGATGAAGGAGCGGCCTACACTGATAGCTTTTTTCTGGATGAGATTTGCTGAGAGACCTCAATAGTGGCAAGGAACACAGTGAGAAGAAGAGGTAGCGTGCATAATTTTGTCATCCAAAACTAAAGAAAAGTGGCGACATTTCACTCATAGATTGGGCATACAGGAGGAAATTGTTCGTCTTGACAGCTTCAAGGAGTGACAGGATTAGATAGATGTGATCCATATAGGATACCCACAGTTGTGCAGTCTTCCCCTTCTGAGTCAGGCTAATGACAGGAGAATCTGTTTTTGACACAGTATCCAGAATGTCTGCGCTAGCAGTTTCCATGAAGGAATTTATCTTCTTCATCGACTCATCTGAGAGAGATGGCAAGAGAGTTTCATCATTCTGCTCCTTGCGATACTCTTCAATCAACAACCTTTCCAAGGATGATATAATGGCAATGTAAAGATCTGTTGTAGTGTTTCACATACATCACCCCAGCCAGAGAACCTCCACTGATCAAACAAGCTTCTAGAAGGATATCCGCCAGACCTGAACCAGCCATTTTTTGCCAACCATCTTCACATAGGCACAGACAAGATGGAAGGTGCCAATGAGGATAATGTGCTTTTCATACTTATCAGCCATGTTCCAAACCAGCGGGTACGCCTTCATGCAGACGCCAAGATCACGTTTTGGATATCATATTGTTAAGCTAATGTACATGTACATTACATGAAATATGTAGTGCTTTATTTTATGCATCTGAAATTAATCTGGCGTTATTCATGGATGCACTTCAAACATTTGACTTACAACAGCATATCACATTCCCTCGTCATATCCATGGGCATCGGCTCGACTTGTTTATCACTAGGTCTAATTACAATAACAGCAAGGCGGTATATGTTACTGATGGAATATCAAATCATCATACTGTAATTATTGATCTGTGTCTCAAAGTCGAGTTAAGACCAACACAACAATTTATTACTTTCCGACCGATACATGGCATTGATACAGACATTCTTCGTGATGACCTTGCAAATTCCAATCTCTTGATTCAGCCAAAAACTACACTGTATGAGCTAGTAAACCAGTACTACGTTACATTAAGTATGCTTCTTGATAAACATACCCCCAAACAAACAATAGCAAACGTTCGTCCACCGTCACAATGGATGTCACTAGACATAGTACAAGCAAAACGTCGCCGTCGATATCTTGAAGGAAGTTGGCGATGTATCCGTTCACCCCTTGATCGGTTCCGCTATACTAATCAGTTACATCTATGCAACCATGTGATCTCAAAAGCAAAATCAGACTATTATTTATACAAAATTATTCATACAAAAGTGTGGTATTGACCCTTTTCCAACATTTCTACTGAAGATTGCATTGATCAACTGGTTTGTCCTATTACAAATATTATAAATATACCAATGCAGGATGGTGTTGTTCCACACGAATTCAAGCAAGCTCTTGTCAATCCTCTTATTAAAAAACAAAGTATGTGCAAAATGATCTTAACATTACCGTCTTATCTTAGTTTTCTGTCGATGGTATTGGAAAAGGTTGTTGCAAATCGACCCCATGAACATATTTATTCACAGCACTTATCAAATGATCTACAATCTGCATATAAGCAATTTCATTCAATTGAGACGGCTCTTCTTAAAATACACAATGACATTGTGTAATATGGATAATAGCAAATTGACTGCACTCACCTTACTAGGTCTATCAGCTGCTTTTGATATAATATATCACGACATTCTTTTATATCGCCTTCATAGACATTTTGGGATTTCTGGCACACCTCTTCAGTGGTTTAGTTCATATTTTTCAGACCGATACCAAAGCATTAACATGTCTGACTCACTGTCTTGTCCAGAACATCTTCCATTTGGTGTCCTTCAGGGTTCTGTCCTTGGCCCTGTTCTGTTTAGCTTATACACTACCTCTCTTAGTCGAGTCATAACTAATCATAATATAAATAATTAATTGTATGCTGACCGCACACGTGTATATATCACTTTAACCAACTGACGCACATATATCTCTATCAAATTAAAATGACTGTCTCACTGACATCTTGCTGTGGATGGAAGCGAGTAAATTGAAGCTAAATCCAGATAAAACTGATATAATTATTATTGTTACAAAACAACAACGAAACAAGGTTGTTAACTACTTTCCAGTTAAATTGCTTGGTAATGATACATCACCATCAGATACTGTTCGTAATCTAGGTGTTATCTTTGACAGTGATTTCAGCTTTCACCAGAACATTTCTCAAGTATGTAAATCCTGTTTCACGTGTGGTACTAAAAGCACCTCGTTTCTCACCATATCTGCCCCTAATTAGAAATGTGGCATTGGCTTCCAGTTGCATATCGAATACAATTCAAATTAGCCACTATCACATATCGTACCCTTTCTACGCAACACCCATTCTATTTGTTTAGTCTCCTTCATTTTTCCGATATCCCCAGGAATCTCAGATGATCTGTTCCACAACGCCTTTTTGTTCCGAAAACCAAGCTTAATATCGGCAAACGTGCTTTTTCTGTACCTGCACCTAAAATCTGGAATCAACTCCCTATCGCTTTAAAATCATCTGAGACTATAGATCCCTTTCGTAAAAAAACCGGAATACTTATATATTTGAAATTGTATTCCCACCGTAACCTTCGGCGGTCCGTTGCTCTAATGCTGATTCTTGCTTGTCCATGCTAACAATTTTGCCCAACGATTCTTGTATGTTGCGCCTCTGATGTCATATTCCTAGGTATTTAGGCGCTATAGAAGTTTGTCATTATTATTTTATTTATTATTACGTGTGCATTAAACAGAGAAAGAAACATGTTTTATCCAGTGTTAATTATTATATGCAAAGCTTAATATAGTTTGCATGTATGTGCATGATTAATTTATGAGTAATCGCAGTAAATTTTTGTCGAGATCAGCTTTCTCAAAACAAAATTGAAAATGGTCCAAAATGCGATACCACGCGAAAGGCTTTTAATTGCAAATAACTCAGTCACATATATACATTAGTAATAAATATTTAATATACGTATTGCATTTAATTTAGTGTACACGTGATAAAAATTAATGTTTCTCACTACAAACCTGGGTGAGATATACCGACTTAACTTGCTAACCAATACCCGCGAATACGTTACCACGCGAAACGCAGTTAGATATTAGGCAATTTGGTGGAATTGGTGGAACATCTACAATGGTACACGTGTGGTATGAGGCGACTAATAAACTGGATTCTTATGTCCGAATTGTCTTGCTAGATTTTAGCAAAGCGTTTGACCTCATCAATCATCATTTGTTACTTGAAAAGCTACAATTGTATGATTTGCCCCCACACATGACATTATAAGATGGATGGCAACATTTTTACTAGACAGATCTCAACTAGTATAACTATTCGCATTCTGGTCACCCAAATGGGGGGATTACCATAGGGAACCATATCTGAACCTAAATGTTTCCTAGTCTACATAAACGATTTAGAAACGCCGGTTCCGTTATATAAGTGTGTAGACAACAGTACATTATTCGAAGTATGCGATAGAAAAGGTGCATCTGCTACGCAAGAATCGGTTGACATTGCCGCCAGGTGGACAGAACAGAATGACATGAAAATTAATTTAAATGAAAATCAAAAGAGATGATCATCAGTTTTGTACAAGATGGTAATTTTCGAAATACCATACCAAAAATAAAGATCAATGGAATGGATGTAGATCAAGTAGACCATGCCAAACTTCTAGGTGTTACAATTTCACATAATCCTACATGAATAAACATGTGGAGAATATTGTGAAAAAACCTGGGAAACGATTATACATGTATCAATTAAAACGAGCTGGGATTAGCCAGAATGCCCTGGTAATTGTATATGTCAGAGTTGTGAGCCTTGTACTTGAATATGCATGCCCCGTGTAGCATACTAATTTACATCAATATTTGTCAGACAATATTAAAATGATACAGAAAAGAGCACTAAAATGCATTTTCCCTGATACAAATTATGCTGAAGTACTTAGTTATGTTGGCCTACAGACTTTAAAAGAAAGACTAGAAACAAAAATAATGCACTGACCTTCTCATTAATGCATGTCACCATACATTGTAGATTTATAGAAGCATGTGTTGTATATTTATTCTCTTTCTTGCAGTATCGGTGTGTTTCGTGGGGTATCAATTATATATCAAACAAGGTATTCCTGCTTCTTTGTATTGTTAATAACGTTGATTTTCATCGATGATGAGAACTGACGTGCAAAAGCAAGAACGTGAAGCTTATAGAGGTGAGCTCCTCGATTAGTTGTTCTAACATAAATTCACTGACGACGTTGCGAACCTTGGTGAACACTCAAAGCAATGGATGGAAGCGGGCTACGGAAAGGTCGTACGAAGATGTGGGTACTGCTATAAACAATTAGCGGAAACTGCGGTGAAGAAAGGAGTCGTATTATGGGACAAAGAAACCTTCTACAACTACTTCGTTACAAAAGAGACCAGGATGACGGTTGTACGTGCATCCTCTATCTCAGTCAGCCAGCTGTGGCATCACCAGTTCATGGCACGTCACCCCCTTCACCGGCCTCATGATCGCTCACGTCATGGTCCCAAGTTGAGGCCAATTGCACCCGCGAAACAGATCTTGCAACGGCAACAACGTTCCAGCACACTCGTTCAGGCAGGACAGCAACACACATCGTAATGTACAAGGATCATCGTGGCTGTGTCAGCTTCACTGACAACACAGCCTCCACTAATGACATAACCACCACTGATGTCATATAAAGCGATGTTACTGATAATCCTGCCACTGTTCACCAAACATATATGAAAGATTATCAAATACCCCGAAAATGTTATGTATATAGACTATGTCTATATGTATAGGGAAAGCAGGAAATTAAGAATAGGAACTGTTATGCCAAGTAACATCACCAACCTCTGTTGGTCTAGCCAACGAGAACATCACCTGTCTGGATGATTATGATATATTTAAACAATAAGTGTTGTTATTCTAGACTTAAAAATTTTAGCAAAATTATATGGATAGCATATTAATATAATTAAATTGTCAATCATACGTTAATTGCACGATTACATGCACTTGCACCAACTCTTTTGCCAGAAATAGATCGCGATACCAGGCGAAACGCAACATGAAAAGAGGTAAACGATAAAACGGTAAATCAACCGTTTCCTATTTCTGTTTTGCTCACCACAAAAACGAAAAACGGAAGTGCCGCGCTATTACGCATGCGCAATGGAAGTGGGCGTATCGCAACACTGACAAATTACAACAGACGCCACGCCACGGCACAAAGTAACCCAACCGGAGGTAAGCTTCGACTGTCTTTATATGTCCTTATACATTACATACTCGTTTTCATTGTGTTTATATTGAGTCACAAATACAATGCGCATATTACAGAGACACGAATCCCGCAAAGAATCCACATTTTGAGTAACAGGCTTGTTTTGGACTCCACCGTGTCTTAGCTTTATATATTTTTATAAATATATATATGTGTGTATATATATATATATATATATATTCACATGCATGCAAGCAATACTATATAATATTGCTAATTAAATCATTTGGGATCTTTAACAGTCAGCAATATATTCTCTTTTCAGAAACCAGTACTACGCCTTCTTCGTATGTACAATGTGATAATGAAATATCACACACTTTGCAAAAGCTGGGAGTTGAATGAGGTGGATCTGAGGCTAATGTTCGGAAAATTTTGTAAACAGAATGGCATCAATTATAGAGGAGAGACGGTATCTGGAGAGAACCTGGACGTAGCCGTTTCCCCGGGCTGCGGCGCAGGTATGTAGCACTGTATGATAAGAAAAATATATGCTTTTCTCAAGGGGGCGTATGTAGTCATGACTAATGTCTACAACACTGTGCAAAAACATCATTTTAAACAAAGAAATCCGCCGTAATCGGCACCCGTAGCTGATTACATATACTATGGTATTTCAGAAAAGCATACTTAAAGAAAACATAGTTTCTGAGAATTTCCTGTAATACTGCATCATCCGTGAAGTATACGTGCTAACTTAACGTTGTTCATGATCATTATATTGCTGCGCTTGCTAGGTTGGTCCTACCTATGTAAGAAGGATGACGGCCGGCTTTATCGTCACTTGGGGTTCACGCTCACCATTAAATTCTTCCACTGAAAAAACTAAGTAATGTTTAAATAACTACCTTTGTTATGCGATTACGACGTAAACGGCCGCTAAATGACGTCGTCGTTTTCCCGTTTGTACCGCTGCTTGACGCGTAGTCAGACTCCGTAATGGTCGAGTTCAACCTTATTGCTGCCGAGTTCATCACTATTGGCCGAATTCACAAAGAAAAATAATCGCGTCATTGCCATTTCGAAATGTCGAAGGTCGGCCAAAGAGTGAATTGAATGTCCATAGATACCATTGATGATGTACGCAAAATTAAAAACTATTAATTCAAATTTTATGAATTGATTATATTTGTATTGCTCCGCATTTGCTTTCGTTTATTGCTACCGCCAGGTCGATGTGAAGGCAATACGAAAATGAGCAATCAGTGAAATGTAATATAGCACACACACGCACACGCACACGAACACGCACATGCACACGCACAGTGCACGGGTTTTTGTGAGCTCCGTAAGATTTAATTTACAGGTTTCATTGGCATAGACGTATCACAAAGTCGAATACTCAGATTTTGTTTTACATAAAATGCATTTATGAAAAACTTTTTTTTACACAGAACTGTGTCAACTACCCTCTGAAGGAAGCCCTCGTTCAACTTGTGGACAATGATCAGCTGAACGTGGACGACCCCTTGACCACATATTTTGCATATCCAACTTCACTCTACAAGTGGCCAGAATTGGCATGCAAAGATGTTTTGACGCGTGGAACTGCACGGCTTTGAAGGTAAACGGTAGTTGTTACTTGTCATGGAATTAGTTGATATGGTTAAACGATAACAACTGTGTTGTCATGGGGAGGCACATATTGGATAACAATTGGGGGCCTTGTGAGTTTTATATTGTATTATTTGGTCTTTCATCAACGAATAATTTCGCACCATACTACCAACCCTAAAACTAAGCCGAACAACTACTTGCGTACACTAATTTGAACTCAGCAAATATTTATTAAAAATGTAATCTTGTTAAAATAAAACGGTATGGTTTGATACATAATGCATGACCAATACACTCATGCATATATAATTCATCTTTAGGTCGTCTACATAATTAGCACACACACTTTTATTGCAGGCAGAGACATTCCAAACGTACTGCGACACAACAGATTCAATAAACCCGGCTGAGCAGGCATCACGACTGTATCAACAAACATATGACAATGTTCTAACGAAGCCATCTACATATGCACCATCTCCATTTCCTTCGCTAGCACGGCAACAGCAATGTGATGCTACCTTTGTCAGAGTGGTGACAGACTTTACATATATATTGGATGCTGCAAGTAATAGAAATTACTTGCCATTCCAGGATGCTTTGTTGCAGCTAATCGAGCTTACACAGCGTCATTGCCAGTGAAGACTGTCACCATCCATTATCATATGCTAATTAAATTTAAAGTAGGCATATGTAACTGCGATATATATATTTAGGGCACAGAGCACAGCGGTCATATGAACTTTTTGTATAGATTATAAGAAAACTGTACATATAAAAACCCTTAAATTTCTACACAACTACTGCCATGATGTTATTGGTAATCTGACCAAATGTTTTCAAAATCACGTACCTCCAGCTTTTTAAAACGCATCCATGTGCGGTGCCCATCAATATTTACTAAGATAGTCATGTTTTTTGCGCCGTTTATATATATATATATATTTGGCACACAAAAATTGGCACAAAAATTACTTCGCCAACTACACTTTTCCAAATATGTGTCATTCCACTGCCAATAGGCAGTGATTGAGGGGGCAATGAGAAAAAAGGGTGTTCATGGGCGACTCTATTCTGAGAAAGACAGATAAGACACTAAGCGAGGGGGAGGATGTCGTTGTTTGTCTACCGGGGGCTAGAATGTGACTGAAAGGGTAGAGAAGGTATTGGGGCAAGGCAAGGGAGGGTCTATACTAGTACACGTAGGGACAAATAATGCTGACAGGAAGAGAACAACTGGGATAGTACAGAAGTACAGACAGTTAGTGAGGAAGTTAAAGAAGACAAGAGTTGAACAGATTATTCTCTCAGGAATTTTACCAGTAATGGGAGGAAGGGAGCCAACATTTAGAAACTGCAAGAGGATCGCGATCAACGCACTAGTTGAGCAGCTGTGTAAAGAAGAGGGGGTGGGATTCATAGATTTATGGGGATGCTATGTTTGGAGGGAAGATATGTATATGAGAGATGGCCTCCATCTCAGTGGAAAGGGGGCAGCAGTTTTCTCAGAGAACTTGCTGCGATCTGTTGACAATGGGAGAGGCTGCATTTATTTAAACTAGATGCGCAGGGGGGATTCACAGAGAAGCCTGAAGCTGGAGGCATAGATAAAGACAGCACAAATAAATTAGCAAAGAAAATCCGGGAAAACTGTTCTGAAGCTGGATATAAATGCGCGAGTTTAAATGCAAGGAGCATAGTAAACAAATGAAGTGAACTAAACATTATGGTAGAAGATATTGCCCCTCACATAACAGGTATAACCGAACCATGGGCCATCACTGATATATCAGATGCCGAATTGGGACTAACAGGCTATGTAAGTAGCGTGTTTCCACGAATACGTGGAAACACGCTATTTCGAAAACTTCTTATTAAAAATTACCTCGTGTCGTCGAACTGTCAGCGACCTCATGATTTTTACAATCCACGATCGTGTAATGTTCTGCAGTATTTAGCGCCTCAGCGACTTAAGCCGCAACGAAGGCCACGCTAAATTCACCATCCTTTAGCCCGACGAAGGTTATTCGTGACGGCACTAGTTTGGAGTCTTCCAATGGCAATTTTCCTGAAAGAAAGTTTATTGCACGTAAAACTAGTGGTGACGTGTAAATGCATCTTTTTGGACGTAGACATTTAAGAGTCAACAAAAACTAACCATTACCAACTGAATCCAAGAATCGTTTTCTAGTAATTTACTACGATAACCTAAATGAATAAGTTGTCGAAGACACATAATTAAAATAGCACGGGCAGCGCCATTGTAATAAAAACCCTGACGTCACAAATCTTCCCAATTTGCCACTTCTCTAAGAATACTACTCTACTTTGCGTTGAGTTTTTCCGAATTTGTTTTGGCTCTGTAATATCAACATCATGCACAGTAAGGCATTATTAACAGTTGTTACAAGGGTAACTCTGATTCGAAGGGAATACGACAAACACATATATGAGCTGGCATACTTATACACGTGTTGTGGAAATAGGGGCATTCGACACCGCAGCATCATTGTCAAAGACGTTTTAGGCGTGTCTCAATACGTCAAACGTCGGGCACTGCGAGATTTAACTAGAATCTCCCACTTTGAACATACATTCTGAGTAAACCACAGAACGTGATATTGTTGAGTTAGTTGCAAATGGTTAAATTGTATAAACTCTTTTAGGTGTATAGGTCCACACAATTGCCTTTTATTTCTCTTCTCTTTAAACAAATACTTAATTTCAGTACTTCAAGTAATTGGCTTCACGAAATAATTTGCTCTTTCAATTTCAGTGTGTATTTTTATTTATCTAACAACCCGCGGTTGTCGAGCGTCATTCCGGGATTGCTCATTTTGGGAAACAACTTTCTCCCGGTGCATTATGGTAATAAGCATTAAAACATGAAGGATCACATTGTCAATATGGATGCAATTTGCGACCGACGAGTGAAGAGAAGTGAGGCAAGTCCGTTAAATACAAAACTATGATGGTCGTGAAGGGCCTATGATATCGTTGGATACACCAGCCTGCCATACACGGCCAATATCACACGCAGACGCATTATGAGCTGTATTACAACCTTTACATTCATTTAGGATATGACGGTACTTTGAACCACAATTTGACCACGAATTTTCAATACATAATTTATTAACAC
This sequence comes from Escarpia spicata, assembly GCA_963995525.1. Classification (NCBI taxonomy): domain Eukaryota; kingdom Metazoa; phylum Annelida; class Polychaeta; order Sabellida; family Siboglinidae; genus Escarpia; species Escarpia spicata. Next base: position 65,940,617 of record OZ023205.1, on the reverse strand, counting down.
TGCTTATAACCGGTTCATTGTGGTTCATAGCCGTAATAAATATATTTCGTGTACATTTACTTTAAGATGACCAATATTGGTAAACAATCCGAAAACAAATTATAGCATCACTGTAAGCGGCGCTAGCCCCACAACTTTCTACGCGATTTCCTTGGTCCCGGCTGTCTCTGTATCTCGTATAGTACAAAATAATCCGCACAAGTCAACTTCTCTTAAGTCCAAGTTTCGGTTACGTCAACTCGATTTCCTTGCACGCTTATATTTCTTTCATTCGGTTAACTCGATTTCGTTAATCTCACTGCTAAACACATTGAGATTCCGTCAGCTCAGGTATAAAATGCTATCAGCGTATTGACATACTGATTTAGTTACTCTTATACATCGACGTTTTTCGCACTACGTTATTCGTGCGTATTTTAGTGTGGATTGGGATCGCGCATACGTCGCGCAAAGTATACTGATTACAACGTCGCACGTCGCTGTGAGCTGTAATGCTTCGCTTGTCTTGCCTTTCCTGGAATTCAACGACGCTACCAAAGGTCACACACATTTGATTTCCAAAGAAACAAAGATTGTTTTGCTAAACCTGATTAATGTTTGCGCAGTTGTAAAACTAATCCAGACGACTGTCTAATGTAGAAGACAATTTTGCACGTTCTTAAGTTGAAAGTCAAATACATTGAGAATACACCAGCAGAAGAGAAGATCAGCACAGAAGTACAGAGAAGAAGGTGGAACTGGATCGGGCAGGTGCTGAGAAAGAAGGACTACTATCACTGCCTGGCAGCACTGACATGGACGCCGGAAGGAACAAGAAAAGTTGGTCGTCCAAAAACAACATGGAGAACCACAATGGAAAAAGAACGAAACCAACTGGGCTGGGCAACTTGGAGCAAATCAATACACATAGCCGTTGAAAGGGCGAGATGGCGGAGTCGCACAGCAGCCTTATGGGCCACAAGGCCCGAAGAGGAAAGGTAAGGTTAAGTTGATATATGTTCAATTTTCAATTCAATCCATATATTTACATTGTTTTAAATGTGTTGCCCTTGGTGTATAAACTGTGTGTTGCGTACATAAATATTATTGTATTCTACACACGTTTTGTCAATACATAACAACGTAACGATAGTATGTTGTGTTTACGTCCACTAATAACCATCCGGAACTTTTTTTAATGAAATTATGTTTTGGTTGCTTAATACAGAATGTATTTTGTAAACGTTAAGCCAGTGTATCAATAATACGTTGTAAGAGTTATATTAATCTGTCTATGCATTATAACAAAACATTACATAGTTCCATCCCTAAACAATAGTACAAAACACGACACTTACCTTCGAATACGATTGTCGTACAGCAGATACAACTGAATAACAACTTATGTTCTTGCTGCTCTCCTTCGGTTGTGTTCACTGTCCGAATGTTTCCCGCAGTGGCGTCTGTTGTACTTTGTCAGTGTTGCGATACGCCCACTTCCATTGCAGATGCATAATAGCGCAGCACTTGCGTTTTTCGTTTTTGTGGTGAGCAAAACAGAAGTAGGAAAACGGTTGATTTACCGTTTTATCGTTTAACTATTTTCATTTTGGAAAAGTGAAAATGGGAAAAGGGTTTGACTGCTGTGTTACCGTTTACCCATTCGAACATTACTAAACAAAGATAGGAAAATGGATCGTTTTCCTATTTTCATTAGGCCTATGTAGTTTTAAAAACGGTTTAGTAAATAACGGTAGGTACCGTGATCCTATCACTTGCCGCTAAAGTAAAATATTTGTTTAACCACCTATTCTATGTATGCTGATGGGACTCTTAAGAACACGTTATGTTAATTGTATTATGGTTAAGTCAGAAACAACATTGTAACTCAAAATATGTTGTTAAATATGTTTGACCATGTATTCCCTGTAAAAGTAGATGTGAAGTATTCCCAGAAAAGCGATGAAGTTAACATAAATACGTTATTAGCTATTTTATAGATACTCAATTATAACAAATATAAGCGATACCCGCGAAACACATTTTCTAAGTATACATTTGCCTTATCATAAATATTATATTTAATGATCCCACAAAAACATATTCGATACGTTTTGCAAAGGAATAGTTTTCTATTTAGTCAGAAGTAACAACACTATTTTGGAGCACAGTAGCGCAGCGGTAAGAGCTTCGGACGACTGAGAGAACGCGGGTTCGAATCCTGTGCGTCGATGTCGAACCTTGGGCAAGTTCTTTTACTCTATATTTCTTCAGTTCACCCAGCTGTATAAATGAGTACATGGTGGATATTTGTGTATGAATAGTCTTCGCGCATTAATTGCAGCACGGCTGAAAGCTTCCCAGAGAAGTCGAGATGGTGTTCGATTGAACAGGTCTGATAGGGAGTAAAGTGCAGAGCTTTGAGCAGTCCTTTTTATTATTTTCTACGCGCATCATAAGTAAACTTATAACATTTGACATGGTGTGTTGTATGACGCGGAATAAATGCAAATAAATACGACCAATTTAAACAACCAGAACACTATTAAGCAGTGCGTTGACAGCTGTTAGATTTATGACTGTTTATGTATCCTATGTACCAGAAAACCAGCAGAAATGCGTAATGACTAGTCTTACAGAGACACGAGATGTTGCAAGATGAATGGTCTATGTGTTACGCGTGGTATCACACGAATTGGACATGTAACTTCAAGTCTTTTTTGTTTTCAAATATTCAATATGTCTACTGTATCATATAAAAAAATGAAAACAACGATATATGAAAGTCGCCAAATCGACAATATGTCGTGAGAATCGATCGTATACATATATATAATCTGTGTGCGCGCGCGAAAATTTTAATATCACGAAAACGAAGAAATCGAGACTGTGGGAAAGTATTGTTTCGTAGTTAGCAGTGTGTTCTATATAAGGGGGGGGGGGGGTAGATAGATGGGGGATAGAGAAAGAGCGAGAGGGGGGAGGTTTGGAAGGATGGAGTAAGTGGAGAGGGACGGCTGGAGGGAGGGAGGGTGGGTGCAGAGGAGGAGGAGGAGAGACAAACAGACGGGCGAACGGACAGATCAGAGAGAAAACAGTCACCCCTGGATCCATCTTAGATGTCATCAGACATAGAAAACTCCTGTGATTTGGGCACGTATGTCGTATTCCGTGCGAACAATTCATTAAAATGGTTTTCAAAGATTTAAAGGAAAAAAGGAAGGTCACGTGTGAATCAAACAAGACACTCCGATATTAACAGCAGAATGTGGTGTTCTAAAAGTAGTACAAGATGGAAGGCTATGCGTGTGTCCGATCGCCACTAGCAGCGTACTGCGTTGTGTTGCGTCCGAAGTCATGTCGCGGGCAACTCACTCTGTGTCCTAGCATGGGTTGTCGACGAGTGAGCATGCGCAGAACATGAGACAGGAAGTAAGCTTGGCAATGTTGCAGGCGATCGACTCTACATCTGATGAGGGTCCGGATGATCGTATGCTTACTTGGGAAGCTCTTTAATCCATACATCGTTCTTTACCACCATTTGGTAAAGTCTACATTAATTTGTTTATTCCGGATAGGTGAATCATGCACAGTTATGCACAACGAACTCAATACGTCTTTTACATCAATAAACTATACAAATATGTGCTGTATTCACTACTGTTAAAATCATGTGTTTCTTTTTAATTACTAAGTAAGAAAAAAGTAACATAAACCTATTATGTAACAGGAGAATCTGCGGGCATTGAAAGCAACACCACGTCTCTCGTCTGATCATTTGACATTGTGCTATGACCTCAAGCTTCCGTGCAGTTGTCTCTGATTCACTACCTCGACCACACTATCTGCCCATCTTATTCCCGGTGTCTCCATTTGCAACCTCCCAGTGTTCCCACGTATTACGTATAGTATCTTTTATCCACTACACATGTCCTAGTTCGCTCAGTTCTAAATCGATCACACTGTCACACTCCAAGGTGGCATTACGGGCTTCCCTGTTGAATAGAAATGCAATCGGTGATATAATTAATTAGAACCGAAGGCAATTTAATTAATAACCACCGTGCATTGCTGGCTTGTAGATTCGTCAGCGGGTGACGCGCAGACCACCGCATAGCACTTTCGTGACAGAACACGCCACCACACTGCCGCAAAAACGAGCCAGAAGACATGGCGTACCACGATACGGCGTCATCGTTCGCAGGCAAACGTCGCCGTGTCCGCAAGCAAGATTCCCTGTCGGAACCTCCGCGCAAGTCGCCTCACGACGACGGTGCTGTGGACGCTGCGAGTCAGAGGCCGTTAGCGTCACGCCGATGTCACGTGGCCGGCGTCGGATCGAAGGACATTTCTGTTGTCGGCAGAAACCGACAGAAGACGTCGGAAAAATCCCCGGATGTGAGTGCAACGGATGATGTTTCAGGGGAATTATGTTCCGAGAATGTTACTGTAGACAGGACGGTTGTGCCGGGTGGACAAATGGCCGGACGAAAACATTCAGACGTTTACAGTCGGATCAACTGCCAGTCCGCTAAGAGCGAGTATATCGGCGCTCGCAAGTGCGTTAGCACAACGATCTCGTCGCCTCGCCACTACACGACAGATGACGTGACAACGGGGTACCAAGGACATGTGAAAGTGGACTGCCTCGACCCGTACGATCTGACGCCGATCATGAGGAGTCTGAGCATGGAGTGCTTCGACGGCACGCAGGAGAGCGGCTGGCGACCGGGCAGCCAGGTCGTCCGGTCAGACTCGATGCCGGAGTCGTTTCCCCCGGATGACGACTTCGGGTTCACGTCTGTGCGGAACTTGAGGCGTGGAGCGATATGTTACGACGACAGCGAGTCGGTCGGTCTTATGGCGGGCCTCAGTCTGTACGTGTGACTGCTGCCACGTAGGATCTTTCCGCATGTGAACCGAAATGGGTATTCAGAGTGAAATGAAATAATAAAAAACGTTTTGGAAGCGCAGGAACTGCAGAGGCCTCCTGCTTCAACTCTTGTTTTATGAAGAGATCTGCCGGGGGAAAAGTGTAACTCATTGTGAGCAACGGATGTTGGGGGTAGCGGACTGATCATTGTATTCAATATGACATAAGAAGTTGTACGGTAGATGTGCATATTGTGACAGCCGCATCCGTATCTTGGAAAGCGTGTGCGCCATATCTCAGATATCCACAGGACGTATTCTGGGTAGGACTATGCAGACTTGAAGTCTAACTGAGGTTTCATGACCAGAACGTATTAAATAGACGATTCTACGGCATACGATTCATCATTATTTTATATTTCATGTGCATGTATAGAGCGTATCCGTACACATGTGTATCTATATGTACGTCAATACACGAGTACATATAATATGTAATTGTATATGGATGATTGTTGATATGTTGAGTAATTCTCAACTATCTAAGTCATATATTATTCTGATCGTTTCATGTAAATGTTGTCGTTGTTTACATTGATGGGGCGGCTCCTGTGCTAGTGATATAATATATCTTAAAGGGAGTCTCCCGACCTTACGTATTACTTAAGTTATTCCTTGTATGTGTATTGTATACATAGGTCAAATAAATTGGTTCTGGGTTCTCTGAGATCCGTCGAAAGGCGTAATAAGTGAAAATTAGGAGGCGCACTGACGGGAGATGGTGTTTAAATTCGGTGCATACAAGGGAACGCATCATGCAATGTGGTCGTGGTGTCGACTGAACAATACCACCAAACGTCTAACCAAACAGCTCGATTAACTTGCAGTCCCTTTGTTCGAAAACATACTCGATACCGAGCAATATTACACCCGGTCACACAAAGCACGTATTTGCATGACGATATCCCCATGCCTGATTGTCGTCGAGTTGACAGACAGTCGACCGAAGATGATCCTTCTCAGTTTTAATGACGAATTATTTGCGGCATTTCGCGAAAAGAATGAATACCGTCTTTATTGATTTCCGCAGATCCGACGGCGTTCGTTCATCCATCCAAGCACCAGTCCGCGGTCAAGCCAAGCGGTGTTCTAATGAAAACCGATTGTCACAACAAACAAATGTGGCGAGAAAGGGTCGAGTATTCTATAGTTAATTTAGTTATAGTGTTAGAAAAGGGGTCATTTTGTGGAGGTGGTTTTTGTGCGGTGCTCAATGATGATTGGTTGCACTATAGTTCAATCCATGCACATTAATATTTTTCTTGGGATTAATCTGCCGCGTACATCAATATCAGGCATGGGGTCAATTACATCACAATGTAATATATTACTGTTACTTAGTTTCCTTCCTATGACATGCTGAATGTGATATATTACTATTACATTTGAAGCAATTACTATTACATATTTCATCGGAACTATTTATAGTATAATAAACGGTATGCATAAATATGTACCGCAAAATATTACTATCATATTTAGTATTTCTACTAACTACATTGTTTATGGAGGGGAAATATTTTTTATTTCATTACTATTACGGAATGAGACAAATGCAATTTCGCTGTCATTTAACTTGCTGAATTATAATCAATGTAATTAAACCATACAGCTCTACTGCTGCTTGGTGGACAGTTTATTGGCACAAGTACAAATACATATTGTACTTCACACTTCTGTTGTTCAGGCCTAGTAGTGTGCCGACAGCCACTAAACCCAAATAGGCTTGTGTGAAAAGGATAGTTGAGAAGAACTATTGAATCCCTTTAGAAAGTTTAGTCATGCAGCTGTCACACTGTCCCAGTTTCTGGGCCATGATTCACAGGGGAGCTATAATAAAACCTGGTGAAACTAGTGGAATACTCTTTTCCTTGTAAATAATTAAATAACCAGACTGCAAATAAGTTCAACTCAAATTGAACTTTGAAATTTCCAATAGTAATATAAAAGTAATAAGTCAATAACCATTACATTATTTCCTATTAGACTGTGTTTTTATTTAGCCTATTACTATTTAATATTTGTAATCGTTACTATTACATATTACTATTACGCCAGGCCTGATCAATATACATTTCTTTGTATCAATATTCTTCAATGTTTAGACAAAAAACGGATTCATGTGAACATTGTATGTCAACAGGGTTTGTGTACAAAGACATACACAATCTACACTTTGATCTTGTGATTTAGAAGATCATGAAAGTGTTTAAAATGTTCTGTACTACAATGACCAATGTCGTCACAGTGTCCAGTCAGCACAACAACCAATGTCATCATTGTGACCACTGTCAGTACTACGACCAATGTCGTCACAGTGTCCAGTCAGCACAACAACCAATGTCATCACAGTGTCCAGTCAGCACAACAACCAATGTCATCACAGTGTCCAGTCAGCACAACAACCAATGTCATCACAGTGTCCAGTCATCACAACAACCAATGTCATCACAGTGTCCAGTCATCACAACAACCAATGTCATCACAGTGTCCAGTCAGCACAACAACCAATGTCATCACAGTGTCCAGTCAGCACAACAACCAATGTCATCACAGTGTCCACTGACACCACAACAACCAATGTCATCACAGTGTCCAGTCAGCACAACAACCAATGTCATCACAGTGACCAGTCAGCACAACAACCAATGTCATCACAGTGTCCAGTCATCACAACAACCAATGTCATCACAGTGTCCAGTCATCACAACAACCAATGTCATCACAGTGTCCAGTCAGCACAACAACCAATGTCATCACAGTGTCCACTGACACCACAACAACCAATGTCATCACAGTGTCCAGTCAGCACAACAACCAATGTCATCACAGTGACCAGTCAGCACAACAACCAATGTCATCACAGTGTCCAGTCATCACAACAACCAATGTCATCACAGTGTCCAGTCATCACAACAACCAATGTCATCACAGTGTCCAGTCAGCACAACAACCAATGTCATCACAGTGTCCACTGACACCACAACAACCAATGTCATCACAGTGTCCAGTCAGCACAACAACCAATGTCATCACAGTGACCAGTCAGCACAACAACCAGTGTCATCACAGTGACCAGTCAGCACAACAACCAGTGTCATCATTGTGACCACTGTCAGTACTACGACCAATGTCATCACAGTGTTCAGTCAGCACAACAACCAATGTCATCACAGTGTCCAGTCAGCACAACAACCAGTGTCATCACAGTGACCAGTCAGCACAACAACCAGTGTCATCATTGTGACCACTGTCAGTACTACGACCAATGTCATCACAGTGTTCAGTCAGCACAACAACCAATGTCATCACAGTGTCCAGTCAGCACAACAACCAGTGTCATCACAGTGACCAGTCAGCACAACAACCAGTGTCATCACAGTGACCACTGTCAGTACTACGACCAATGTCATCACAGTGTTCAGTCATCACAACAACCAATGTCATCATTGTGACCACTGTCAGTACTACGACCAATGTCATCACAGTGTCCAGTCATCACAACAACCAATGTCATCATTGTGACCACTGTCAGTACTACGACCAGTGTCGTCACAGTGTCCAGTCAGCACAACAACCAATGTCGTCACAGTGTCCAGTAAGCACAACAACCAATGTCATCACAGTGTTCAGTCAGCACAACAACCAGTGTCATCATTGTGACCACTGTCAGTACTACGACCAATGTCGTCACAGTGTCCAGTCAGCACAACAACCAGTGTCATCATTGTGACCACTGTCAGTACTACGACCAATGTCATCACAGTGTCCAGTCATCACAACAACCAGTGTCATCATTGTGACCACTGTCAGTACTACGACCAGTGTCATCAGTGTCCAGTCATCACAACAACCAGTGTCATCATTGTGACCACTGTCAGTACTACGACCAGTGTCATCACAGTGACCACTTTCATCACAACAACTAATGTCATCAGTGACCACTGTCATCACAACAACCAGTGTCGTCACAGTGACCACTGTCATCACAACAACTAATGTCATCAGTGACCACTGTCATCACAACAACCAGTGTCACCACAGTGACCACTGTCATCACAACAACTAATGTCATCAGTGACCACTATCATCACAACAACCAGTGTCATCACATTGTCCAACTGTCATCACAACAACTAATGTCATCAGTGACCACTGTCATCACAACAACCAGTGTCACCACAGTGACCACTGTCATCACAACAACTAATGTCATCAGTGACCACTATCATCACAACAACCAATGTCATCACAGTGACCACTGTCATCACAACAACTAATGTCATCAGTGACCACTGTCATCACAACAACCAGTGTCATCACAGTGACCACTGTCATCACAACAACTAATGTCATCAGTGACCACTGTCATCACAACAACCAGTGTCACCACAGTGACCACTGTCATCACAACAACTAATGTCATCAGTGACCACTATCATCACAACAACCAGTGTCATCACATTGACCAACTGTCATCACAACAACTAATGTCATCAGTGACCACTATCATCACAAAAACCAATGTCATCACAGTGACCACTGTCATCACAACAACTAATGTCATCAGTGACCACTGTCACCACAACAAGAAGAAACATATTACATTTGATTTCACCTAAGTTGGTTTTGGCCGTATGCTATGATTCAACAAGTGTAAGTTAGAGTGTGTATTATTGAGCCATGTATTCCTTTGATCACTATGGTAACTAAATAGTAATTTTGTTTTGATTCTTCATAAATAATATAGTATTGTTAATTAATAAGAAAACCCTTGAAGTTTGGCATGCAACATAAACATGATAGTCGAGTTGAAGACATTAAAATATACACTTAACTATAAAATACAAAACAAAATTGTTCACCGACACACATTTGAGCAGTCATGGTGTTAGAACTGATATAGTATACACCAACCGATCCCACTTTGTAACACATTGACAAGGAATGGCCTGCCTTTGTTCCGTATTTCTCCTCAGGCAGTTAATCTGTATTTATCCACATGAATCGGCTTCTCCGTTCCGCAATCCACGAGAATAGGGTTTCCATAGAGTTGTCTGTGTACATGTCACTTTCTGAGCTGAAAGGTCAAACTAATCTGGGCTGGATCTTATTCTTTCCCTACGTCCGTCTAGCCTTGCGCTGACTGCAAACAGTTTGTTGGATGAAATTGTTTATTTGTAATGTACATTTAGAGCAATTCAAAAATCTTATTGATGCGCCATGGGAATGTGTATGTATTATTAACGTTGCAAAATACTGAATATCATAGCACTGAGCACCAGAGTACCAAACAAATACAACACTTCTGCTAAGAGGTGATGTATTTACAAACACCTTGGGGATAGCTATGATAAGTTTATACTGCAATTGTTTGCATACAAAAAATAAGTTGCTGTTAGTGCCATAATAACTAATTTATGAACAGTATTCAACACACCAATGTTTTCTTCTATACAGAAGACCAACATCTGTTGTAAACAGGTTTTGCATATAATTCTAAATATCTACAGTTGAAAATCAAATAAATATAGTACATCATAAATACAGTAGCATTGTTCTTTCAATGCAAATTTAATTTTTATAAAGCCAAATAAAACTATTTTGTCTGGTAAAATCACATTTGTCCTTTAGGGTTTACAAAAACAACTTGCCTTCAAGTCTATACTATAAAGAATGCATTTAGGCCAAATTAAAAATTATCCAATGAGGTGTGTTTTCAGATGTACTGTACAAATCCAAAACAATTTATGGAGTCTTTTGATTTCCAAAAGAATTAAAATTATATTATTGGATTCCATTGACAAAAAGAAGCATAAAGAAGATTGCAGTAATTACAATTTAATTCTCACACATATTAAATAATACAAGAAAGTTGGTGTGATGACTCGTCCATGTATCATATATTGCTGTTTTAGAGTTCTGGAATAGAAACCTTGTAGTCGTCATCTGTTTCTATGCCAATATCTTCCTACAACCAAAGATAACATTCTCATATCAAGATTATATAAAATTTACAGAATATCTGTTATGTTCATGTAGCAAGATAAACTCAACCCATTCTGCTTTCACATCATTAGCAATTACACAGAGAAACCAGTTTCATCGTCTTCCTTCTGATTTTGATTTAAAATTTGATGTTTATGAAAGGGATGCACAATGCATTATAAAATATATTAAGACAGTACATGTATGTTGTTCTATATTTAATTGCAAAAAAAAATTATTCTAATCAACAGAGAATTTGTTATATTTTCACTTTAAACTCTCTCCTCAATTGATTTAGCCCATCACGAAACAGGTCTGTTGATATTCAAATATGTCTTGGGTGATTTATGTGCAGCTGGTTTATAAAGAAGGCACATTTTTGTTGAACCATCGAAAGAATTAATTTAAATAATTAGAACAGGCAACATGCTTAAAGCCTTATATATATATATATATACATATATAAAACCAGACAAAACCCTGAACCTACTAAAACAATGTACACACTACAAAGACATACATAAACAAGTTACCAAACACTAGCTTTTATATACACTTTACAAATGAAAACTGTGCAAATGGATCTAAAATTACAGAAATGAAAACGCAGTGTTTTCCATCAAGATTAAGCATATATAACTAACAACCCAAAATGCTGGCTGTCTATAATTCAAAGTAGGTTTACATAAAATATAGCACAATGAAAATGAATGGCAACCATGATGCATAGTCATATGAGAGAGTTAATGACAAGTACATACTTGACTAATCATCATAAAACTGTGCTCTACAAAGCAGGTATTTAATAAATAGATAATTATTGAAATTTTTACTTTCCTTCAGACAAACAAAAATTATATGTGACCCATCTTAACAAAATGTGTCACATGTCGGATTTTTTCAATATTGAGTTATTAGTACCACTGGAAAGAGCAGAGTCTCAGCTTTCATATGGTGTATCATGCAAGAAAATATCTCAATTATAACTGAAATAATGGCTCGCCAAACATGTGTGGGGTTGAAACCTTCAAACCCAGAAAATATCCTTCAAAGTTTAAGCAACATATTTGTTATGTTTCAGGTAATGTACCTTAGATACCATGGACAAATCTTGCTGAAAGATGGACCATTTGAAGAAAATGGCATTCTGAAGACATTCTGTTAATATGAAAACAAGATCTTTGTTAGAAAAAATAGCAGTACAATTAATTGTTTGTGTAATTACCGCCATTGTTAAGAAAAGCTAAAACTCTGCTGCACTATTATACATTATACCTTAGTTGTCATATCTGGATGATATTTGGATCACTTGAACATAATGGCATCCTCATGATACTACATTAATATACAAATAAAACCTTTGTCAGAAATAAATTAGCAACAAATTAATTGTTTGTGCAATTACTGACATTGTTATGAAAAGCGAAAACGGGCAACTCTTTCATACCATTATACATTAAATTTTGTAGAGGTAATTGTCACTAGTGGGTCAGTAAGAATTTTATAATTTGTTATTATTAATTTTATATTATAATTTTTATTACAAACCCAACTTATTAAGATTTATGAAAACATCAATACGATGAACATTTTCATAATCTTCATAGTAAAAATACAACAGATTGTCCAAAGAACAATTAACTACATAATAACAACAGATCGGTGTTGATGTCCAGAAAGGCTAGTGTAGCTTCCAGGCCGGCCCCATCCTCGTTTGCGTGGTGTCAGCACGAGTCCCCTGAACCTTGGCTCTGTCTAATACCCTACCCTGCCTGCTCAAGTGCAGCAGCAGGGCCATAACCCCATCACGATACATGCCATTTTGCACTGCATTTTGCAAATGTTATCATTTAACAAGATTTAACAAGATTGCCATCCAGAGAATTAACTCTAGATGGCAGGTGGACAAGGAAGCCCTTTTGCTTATCGAGAGTCCAACCCTTTTATCTACATATATGCCCTTCTGAGGTATGTGTCGATTTTATTTTTAAACATATTCACACTACTAGCACCCACACAATCATCAGATAATCTGTTCCATTCATTCACAGTCCTTTGTGAAAATTAGAACTTTCTTACGTCTAATCTACACTGCTCCTTTACTAATGTAACTTCATGTCCTCTAGTCTTTCTATCTTCTTAACTGAAAAAAACCATATTTCTATCAATATTTTCATAACCATTCAATATTTTAAACACTTCTATCTGATCTCCTCTCAATCTCCTGGTCTCTAGTGTTGTTAAACCACATTCTTTTAGGCGTATTTCGTAACTAAGATCCCTCAGTTTTTGTATCATTTTAGTCGCTCTCCTCTGTACTCTTTCTAGCATATCTATGTCCTTCTTGCGATATGGCCTCCACGCTTGTATACAATATTCTAAATGAGGCCTAACTATTGTTTTGTACAGCGGTATTATTAGTTCTTTTTCTTTATATGCTATATTTCGCCTAATCAATCCAAGGATTTGATTTCCTTTTGAAGCTGCAATTCCACACTGCTCTGAAACCTTCATGTCAGCACTAATTGTCAGCCCTAAGTCTTTTTCTTTTACAGTAGTACAGTACAGTTCCCCCACTGTATATTCTACATATTCGTTCCCATGTCCTGTGTGAAGGCATTTACATTTCCCAAAACTGAACAACATTTGCCACTTTTCAGACCATTTGATCAACCTGTTAAGATCATCTTGTAAATGCTGTCTATCTCCATCACTTTTAATCCTTCTAAACACTTTTGTATCATCTGCAAATTTCAACACCTTGCTAGCTATATCATCGTCCAAATCGTTTATATATATTAAGAATAATATAGGTCCCAGTACTGATCCCTGTGGAACCCCACTCAAAACTGATTTCCAGTTTGAAGCCTCCCCATCAACAACTACCCGTTGTCTTCTGTCAATCAGCCATTTTTCTATCCAGTTAGTTATACCATTTCCTATGCCATGGGCCTTTAGTTTAAGCAGTAATCTTTGATGTGGTACTTTGTCGAAAGCTTTTTGAAAATCTAAGTAGATGATATCTACTGGTGATCCCTCATCTACCCACTTAGTGATATCTTCCAAAAAACATAACATATTTGTTAAGCATGACCTCGCTTTTAGAAACCCATGTTGAGATGGGTTATGTTTAGCAAGAAAATCCACCATGTGATCTTGAATTAGTCTTTGTAATAAGTTACAAATCACCGATGTTAAACTCACTGGTCTATAATTATTTGACTTGTTTCTCGAACCTTTTTTAAATACCGGTATAACGTTTGCTTCTTTCCATTCTAAAGGAACCACTCCCTCTTCTAATGACAAGTTGACAACTGTTGCAAGCGGTATGCTAATTTGTTCTACAATTTCCAATAGTAGTTTGGGTGGAATACCATCCACTCCAGGTGATTCAGTATCCTTCATAGCCCTAATTTTTTTAGCTACCATTTCTGGGGTTACAATTAACTGTCTTAAATAGTCTGATTCTGCCCCCTTGAACTTAGCGTCTGGTACTGACAGTGAACTAATGTCTTCTCTGGTAAATACTGAACTAAAATACTCATTCAGATCTTCTGCCATTAAGAATCCCTCTGATATTATATGTCCAGCACTATCTTCTAGAGGACCGACCTTATCCTGAACTTTCTGTTTGCTTCGAACATACGCATAAAAACTCTTGCTGTCATGTTTTATATTACAAGCTAATTTATGTTCATAGCTTCTCTTTGAATTTCTAATTTTAGTTGTAGTTTGGTTTAGTGCTTCTTTATAAATGTTGTAGTTTTCATCATTTCCAGTACATCTATATGACTTCCACATCATTTGTTTATACTTAATTTTTCTAATGGATTCTTTCGATAAGTGTTTCTTTTTGGACCGTTTTCCTTGTTTTTGAAGGGTACAAATTGATCGACTATGCACTTAATTTCACTCTTTAATATATTCCAGCATTCTGTTGCCGTCTTATTCTTCAGTGTATTATTCCAGTCTATCTTTGCTAAATATTTCCTTATGTCCTTATATTTTCCTGTGTGGAAATTTCTCCTGTACTGCTTTTTATTATTCCTTTCTGATTTTACTTTGATGGTAAAATGTATCTGGTTGTGATCACTACTCCCCAGTGGCTCACATATCTTGACATTGTCAACTAATTCATTCTGTGAGGACACATGCGTGATGTCTTTCTATTATTCCAATGACAAAGTCATTGTGCATGGTAATGTTCTAACATTCACGTTCTACTTCAATTGTTATGTTTATATCCAGTAGAATGCTGTTTACTCAAATGTGTTAGCAGCAATACAAAAATATAAACATTAAGCTTCTCAATATCTTATCCAGTAGGAGTAGGACTCCTGCCGTCAGTCATAGGATAGATATCAATAGTACATGAGTATTGTGTACCTGTCCACAGCCCAGGACTCCGCATTGACCAGATACTGGTTATATCATTCACAAAGAGGTGTCGCTGATAATTATAAAACAAACAGGTTTACTATCTATATTATGCTGCATGTACAAAAATAATTAGTGTGGATTAGTGCTAACCTTTGGTGACCAAACCTGTGCCCAGCTTCAGACACACAGTAAACACAATAGCCGAGATTTTATTTGAATATTTCTAATCAAATGCAGTGGTTAACTGTGTATGACTCATACAATGACAGCTGCACCTCATCAATTCAACAATCTTTGTAACCTTGCTTCATAACCTGACTACAAAGATCCTAACTACAAAGACAATATCTGCCTATGTAACTAGGACCTGGTAATTGAACCGCATTCGCTGTATACAACAACACCCAGAGATGAATGGTTTTAACCGCCCAGTTTTAATCTGGTTAAAACCAGGCCAATTTTCCGTTTAAAAAGTGGCCAAAATCTATCCATACCTACTTTGGTGGATAATTGTATGCTACATTACTGTAATTGTTAATCAACTTTAAATACAATGCAAATGTCAAAAGACATCTTCAACTTGAATAAGAAACAATATATTTGTATGATCTTGAGCAATTGCTCATTGCACAATTAAAATCATGCTCTTGCAAACAAATTATGAAAAACGTAAATTTTAATAATACATATGAAGCAAAATTGCCAGTGCAGTAATCAATTCAAAGTATAAAAAGTATGATTTATCTCCTGTTGTAGGTCCTGTTTGTACAGTTTAAATTAACCAATTGAATTTGTGTTTTTTAAAGATAGCCTATCTATGTTCTCATGATTCATGGGTATAGTATAAATACTGATTGATAATTTTTGATATATGGAACATTCGCAGCAAACCAATTGTTTCATTAATTTAGCTGCTGACCAACAACATTACTAGGCATAAGTATGCTCCTAGCACCAGCTATTAGGTAGTATAATATCATTGCCTCATCGACAGAAAATAAATGTTGCTATGTCAGAAACAGCATAAGTCATTGACATAAACAAACTTCAGAACTGTAAAGTCAGTCACGTGGTTGCCAAAGTTCCTAGTTCAATATTATACATGCAAACAGTGGTGTCAGTTTTTGGCAGTAACGATTTCACAAAGTACTCCTTTGGGAAATCATTGGATGTTTATCGAATATTGTATAAATTTGATTAGTTTTTCACATTGTTGCACATTTTTTTCTACAATTATTGCATGTTATGTAAAAAATCCATAACTGATCATAATAATAATACAATAAATTTGTATAGCACCCGAATCAATTAGATTGCTCTCAGGCGCTTTACATGCATGTACACATAGTTATTTAGTATTGTATTATAGAAACATAATTATTAAAACTCCATGTACAAACAATTAACAATTATATGATAAGTATTAAACAAATAGAAAAATAAATAAGTGAATTGAAATGTAATAAATAAAAAAAAAAAAACAATAATAATTACATGAAACATGGGTAAGTGCATTTGATAATGTCCACGTGATCATAATATTATAGAAACGCTACTCTAAAAAGGTGTTTTAAGAAGTGTTTTTAACGGTGGCAGTATCATGAATTATTTACTTATGCCCATCGTCCCTCCTGGGGCATAGGCCGTCGACAACAGCTCTCTACAGTCCTCTGTCCTGGGCTCTTGTTTCAAGCTGCCTCCATGTGTGTCCTGTCTTCTTGGTGTCTGCCTGGAGGTCCCTTCACTATGTGATCCCTTCACCACATGTTCTTTGGACGGCCTCTTTTTATCCTGCCTTGTGGGTTCCATTTCTAAGCCTGTATGGTGATATTTGATGCTGGTTTCCGGAGCGTGTGACCAATCCATCCCCATCGTCTTTGGAAGATTCTTCTTAGACAGTTGTTGATAAAGGTCTGTACTTTCTTGATGGTGGTGTTAGTTGTCCTCCATGTCTCTGTTCCACACAGTAGGACTGACTTCACGTTGGAGTTAAACAGTCGGATCTTCATGTGTAATGACAACACTTTGGAGCTCCAGTTGTTCTTGAGCTGTATAAATGTTCCTCTCGCCTTGCCAATCCTTGCTGTCAATGGCCACCCTGCTTGTCAATGACACTACCCAGGTATGTGATGGCCTCTACCTCTTCAAGTGCATTCCCTTCCCGTGTGACTGGCTCGGTGCTGGCTGTATTAACCTTGAGGACCTTTGTCTTTCCTTTATGTATGTTGAGGCCCACTTGTGAGGAGATGGCTGCCAATTCAGTGGTCTTCTCCTGCATCTGCTGGTGGCTGTGGGACAACAGTGCCAGATCGTCAACAAAGTCCAAGTCCTCCAGTTGCATCCAATAGTGTCCACTGGATTCCATTTCTTCTCTGTGTTGTGCCTGTCTTCAGTATCCAATCGATGGCCAGGAGAAAGAGGAACAGGGACCGCAGGCAGCCTTGTCTAACTCCGGGCTTCACTTCGAAACGGTTCGTTAGCTGTCCTCCATGGATTACTCTGCAGCCTATTCCTTCATAACTGTTCTTAATCAGGTCATATGTCATGAGTGGCTTACTTAAAAAACAGTGTTGCAAACAATCATCAAATGTCCAGTTTGGGAGAGACCAGTCTACCCTTTTTTCAAAACTGGCAGAAGACTGGCCAAGCTGGGTAATTACAACTGATAAGACTAATGGAACTTACATGGGGGCTGCCCCCCACATTAACTAGTAGTTCCAAGTCTATGGGCAGAAATGTGGTGTTATTTGAATGTTGGAAATATATATTTTAATACAAGTTACATATAAAGGTGATGTAGAAGTAGAATTTTGGTGTATATACAGGGGCCCCCTGTATATACACCTAGTATACAGGGGCCCCCTGTATACTAGGCAAAATGCCGATAGAAAAATTTTAATGGTGAGAAAAGTCACATTGATAAAGTCACAGCGGGAAAGAGTAAATGCTGTGATTAGACTGACAGAACTAAGCCAATTGGAAGAAATCTGTACTCGGAGTGGGACTGTACTTTCAAAATCGAATCTTAACGTGAGTTCATGGGACATTTTATATGATTGTGGTCACACCACATTTTATCGCCCAATATTGACTGGGTTCTACCTGTAATATTGCATAACACAGCCGTGCCACGGCTTTGTTCTTCTGACTGTGAACGCACTGGTCACGCTCAAGCGCCCGTCAGCATGACAACCATTATGACTGACGGCACTGCCCCTTCGAACAATGCAAGCGATCACACTGCCAACTGCTGATCCCCGGCCCGTGGTCAGTGTGCTGCCGAAGTTCAGACAGATGGCCAAACTCACATCGTATGCAATGGTATACTTTGCTATCTCTTCAACAAGATGGACATCATGGTGCATGACACGCTGGTAAAGTTGTGCGTAGACCACTTTACTTCCAGCGAGATCGCAGCAGCTAAACAGACGCTATACGAATGCGAAGTCGTCAAGAATCTTGCTTTGCGTCAGGGCCGGCGCCGGCAAGGGCATCATAAAAAGAAAAACAACATTGAAGATATACTGATGGCGCTGCACAAGTCGACTAGGGGACTGCCAGTGTTTGCAGTTACGGATTTATCCACCCTGCCGCCGCTCGACGTCAACAACATCGACTTTGGTCACATTATTTCCGAGTTTTGTGCGATGCCGGCAGAAATGGCGGATCTGCAGCGTGACATGACAGCCGTCAAATCGAGGGAACCGGATCCGGTGATATGGCCTCAGCGTAAGCAGTCACCACAGCCGAACCGAGCCACACGTCGGCCGACGTAACAGTGAGTAACATTCGAGCTACGTCTACTCGTCAGCGTAGCCCTGCGATGGTTAACATAACACCTCTACCAGCTGTGAACGTTATCGGGAGCTGTGCGCCGGGTGTCGCGAAACAACCAAGTAAGACTATCGTTGATGACGACTTTAAGCTGGTTTCTGGCAAGAAAAGGCGCAGTAACGGTTCGAAGGTGGTGATCGGCACGCGGAAATGCGGTAACCAGCTCAAAGTAAAGGATGGACGATTCCTGACAGCCTTTATCTCACAACTGGATCCTACGGTCACTGTCGATGACATGTCTTTGTATGTGAAGTCTGTGCATAAGCTCGAGGCCAAATGTGTGAAACTAAAAACTAAGCATGAGAGTTATGCCTCATTCAAGGTTGATGTTATATGCAATGACGCATCTAAGTTTTATGACCAGGACAACTGGCCATCTGGTGTATACTTGAGGAAATTCTTTAACACCAAGAACTAAGTTATGGAAATTAACATCACATCTTTTAATTGTAATGGATTTAAAGGTTTTATGCCCTTCTTAAATGATGTGTTAGTGGAATGTGATATACTATGCCTACAAGAGCTTATGCTCACTAAACCAGATTGCCATATACTAAACACCTGTCACGATGGTTATGTGGGTTATGGTGTTTCTCCTGTAGATGCATCTTGTGGTATTTTAACTGGTAGGCCGTATGGTGGTGTAGGTTTGTTATGGAAACATTCCCTTGATCAATACACCACCATTCTTGACCAATGCTATGATTGGCTATGCGGCATAAGAATGTGTTGGAGTAACAAGGAGTATTATCTACTAAATGTATATTTACCTTATGAATGCGAGGAAAACAGGGACAAGTTCAGTGATTATATGTCCAAAATTGCTGTATATGTTAATAATAGTAATAGCTCGTGCATCACTACTGTTGGTGATTTTAATGCGGATATTTCCAAGAAATCAGTTTTTGGGAATATCTTACTTGATTTCTGCAAAGAATTTACTCTTGCTATATGTGATCAAGATACTCTCCCAACAGACACATATACATACGTTAGTTCTGCCTGGGGAACTACATCATGGCTAGACCACATCATATGTACCGCTGATGCGAAGGATTGCTTATCTAACATGTCCATACTTTATGACGTTATTTATTCTGATCACCACCCGATATCGTTCAGCATAGACAGTGGTATTGTACCAGAATGCGTTAGTGGTAGTGGCAATACTGAGATTAAGCAAGGCATCCAGTGGGACAGATTAAACCCACAAAATATTGACGCATACAGAGAATGCACGAACGTTGAATTGAGCAAACTGAATGTTCCACCGGGTGTTAGATGCAATGATCCCAATTGTCATAACTGTAATCATCATGATGATCTCGATGACTTTTACAATTCTATCGTGATTACATTGAAGAGGTGTGGTCACACACTCCGGTCAAATCGCAAAGGTGCTTATAAGTATAATGCTGTACCAGGTTGGATCGAGCGAGTGAAAGAGCTTCATTGTGCAGCCCGTGATGCTTACTGTTTATGGAAAGAGACTGGCAAACCTAGACAAGGTGACATTTTTAATGTTATGAAATTATCCAGAATGAAATTCAAGCAGGCGATCAGAAAATGTAAAAGGGAGAAAGAAACTATCATTGCTGATAACATTGCAGAACAGTTGTGTCAGAAAGACCACCGCAAATTCTGGAAAGAAATTAAGCACTGTACGAACAATAAAGTAAAACTTCCGACAAACATTCATAATATACACGGTGACGTAAACATCGGGTCAATGTGGAAGCATCATTATGAACATTTATTTAATGATGTGGAGGATAGTCGATGTGATAAAGTTTGTTCTGATTGTTCCACTGGCAATAAGGGAATGACTGTTGGTGAAGTTGAACTGATGGATATTAATGAACTATCAAAAAATAAGTCACCAGGTCTGGACGGTATCAATGCAGAACATATTAAGTTCGCTGATTGTCAACTCGCTGTGCTTTTGTCTATCCTTGTGTCTTCGATTCTGGTGCATGGTTATTTACCCAAAAAAATTTCACAGTCTGTTATTGTACCAATTATTAAAGACAAGAATAGACGAGTACACGACAAAGGGAATTATAGGCCAATATGTCTATTGAACATATTTTCGAAGATAATAGACACTGTTCTTTTTAACAGAATGGAAATGTACCTGGAAACCACTCCTAATCAATTTGGCTTTAAGCCTAAACATGGAACGGAGTTATGCATGTTTGCATTTAAGGAATTATTAAGGTTCTACACTGAACATAGTTCAGCTATGCACGTCACGTTTTTAGATGCATCAAAGGCGTTTGATCGTGTCAACCGATATAACCTTTTAACGAAACTAGAACGAAATATACCAAACTATATCTTAAGAGTACTCAGCAATGAATTCAATAATCAATGTGTATGCGTACAATGGGGAAATACCTACTTGGACTTCTTCTCGGTAGGCAATGGTGTTAAGCAAGGTGGGAAGTTATCCCCTTTGCTTTTTAACATTTATATGGATAATCTGAGTATACAACTGCACAAAAAACAAATCGGTTGTAGTCTTGGTAACATGGTTGTTAATCACCTTATATACGCCGATGATCTACTTCTGTTTGCACCTTCTGCTAAAGGACTACAAACACTACTTGACATGTGTTACTCATATGGATGTGAGCATGACGTGCAATACAATGCGGGTAAATCCCTTGTCATGTACTTTGAATCTAGAATGTCAAATCTGTCTAAAGAAATGACATTAGGAGGAAAGAAGTTAAACTTTGCCACCTCTTGTAAATATCTTGGACATGTCATTTCTAATAACTTGTCTGATGAGTCTGACATGCAAGCCAAAGTGAGACTTTTGTATGCCAAGAGTAATATGTTACGTCAAAAGTTCCACTTATGTTCAACTGCTGTAAAAAATAAGCTATTTACAGCGTATTTTGGTAATATCTATATGTGTGTGTTATGGGTGAACTTTAGAAAAGTTTATTTTCAGCAATTCGTTGTTGCATATAACAACTCTTTCAGGATATTAAACAATTTGCCCATGAGATGTAGCGCTCGCCACATGTTTGCTACAGCTAATGTCAGCTCAGGTAAATGTGTAATCAGAAATGCTATTTTTAGCTTAATGAATAGGATTGACATGTCTTTGAATCCCATTATTTATAGCATTAAAACTAGCGACGTGTAGTGTACTTTGAAACTGCGGCACCAGTGGGTCCGGGATTTATATATTTTTTAAACATATTGTTCTTATCAATGTATTTTTATATTTATTTACATACTTTTATTGATGTATTTGTATATATGGACATGATGATTGTCTGAAATAAATACATTATTATTATATTATTATTATTACTAGGCATTGTACAATACGGTACCTTCATTGAAGAAATGAAATATTTGTAGTTAATATTTCAGGCTCTGTCAGAAAGAATGAAGTGGCAAAATTGCCAGTAACTGCCAACATCAAGAGAACGGAAATACTTCAAGACTGCCTCTGAAGCGAATGGTGTTGGACAGCACCAGTTGGAGAATGCAGTTGGATGTAGCAGAATGGAATTTATGGACAATAATAATTAAGCAACCTGTTCATAAAATATTTGAATTGTGATGAGCTGGAGGAAACGGTGGACACTAATGGCCACATTGCTTTTGATATTCTTGTATAAATCATTTGTTTGTTATGTACATTGGAGTTGTTTGCGCATTAAATTTTGGTTTATGATATCTGGATGGGATACTCGACACACATTCTCTTTCTTGAAGCAGTTTTACATTTGTTATGTTTCTAAGTGATCTATCAGTATATTGTTTTTGTTTTGTACTTCCAAATTCCAGTTAATCCCAAGAAATTGACGAATGTGTATAGTAATGCTCATTTTATTATTAATGAGTGACAATGCATGGCGCTTACTATTGAAGTGTTCCAGTTGTAAGACCAATGCACATAAGTATGTGTGTAGAATTTGGTCTGATAACTTGAAAGCACACACATATACACACATTTAGCAAGCATGTGGACTTTTATTGAGAACTGAACATGACCAGGATAATATTTTGTTATATAATTTTGTAAAAAAACAAAACATTCCATGCAATAAAAATAATTGTTAGAATGTAAGGACCGAACCCAGACATGTTTCTAGATTTAAAACCCGACGCATTATACAACTCGCCCATAATGCATTGGTGAAAGATTAACCTCCTGTTATAGTGTGTCCTTCAGCAAAACGTTTTACAGTGTTCGCTAGCTAAAAATATTACAAATTGTGACCGTTTTCTCCCAATGACAATGTTGATTCACATGTTCATAGACCACATGAAAAATGTAATACTAAACTGTCTTGTATAATTCAGCAATGTCGTTCGCCGGGTCCTGTGGGGAGGCTGCACCAAGGCGTAATCGCCAGTCCCGGGTGCATCCTGAACACCTCCGGGTTGCTTCGCTCAATTTTTCCAAATGTGTACTTATCACGAAACACCGCATTCCTCAATTAAATTCTAAATTATTATAAATATAAAAAAATTCAAGGGACACTTCAGTATTTGCAAATTGGTGTAGTTCAGTGTAGTCCACTAGGGGCGCCACCTGTGCATAAGGTTAATGAGTCCGTACTCTGGCAAAGTGCATTATTGTAGTTTGTACATTCTATTTTCTGTTCCTACTTTGTAGCTTCTATTCCAACTTTCCACTTTCTATTTCAACTTTCTAGATTTGAGCAAAACTCATCTGACCAAACTTATTTGAGCTAATGTATTTGTGTAAATGGCATTCTACTGGATATAAACATAATGACTGAAGTAGAACGTGAATGTTAGAACATAACCATGCACAATGACTTTGTCATTGGAATAATAGTAGGACATCACGCATGATGACATTTCCAAAATGGCATGTAGCACTGCATGTAGCATGATGGAATTATGGCCCTAATATCATTCCATAAACAACAGGGTCAGTCCCCGGTGACGCCCAGACTCCACACTAATCAGGCGGTCTTGTAATAAGGGCAACCTCCTCGGCTGGGCTTGGACAGAGCACATCGTTGAAGCCACACCGAACACCATTGTTAGCTTCTTTATTTACAACTATCTGTGTCAGCAGTAACAGCAGTGATAAGGTGAAAATACTCAGTGCACCTGCATGCATAGATAGACAATTATTCAAATGACCTCTTCACAGAACCAGTGAGTGAAACCGCCTGGGTCACGTGGTTGCCGTTGCTACCAAGTGATCTGAATTTGTTTACACATCTCACATTAGAGGGGGTATCTTCCTCGCGTTCTGTATGTCACAGTTCACATTTATTAGCATATCTATGCCCATATTTGGAAAGACGAAATGTCAAGCTTTGTGGGGATACCCGATTTGTTAAATGGCGGCAAAGAACACGCGCAATTAGCGTCATTTTTGGCTTTGTTTTATGGAAATCGAGCGGAACACTTCGCACAGCTCCTCAAAAATTACATTAAAATACATAAAACAGAATTAGTAATCATTTTCAGGGGATATTTCAAAATCTGTAGATCCATGATTTTTTTAAACATAAATGGCATTTACAGAAAATCAGTTTTGCCGACATCCGACTCATTTCGTTAAGATGGGTCACATATATTCATCAACTGAATACTGGCAAACAAATGTGGAAGTACTTACATACAAGTCTTTCTTTTTCTTTGGGTATCCTTCAAGTACAGCATCCAATATATCAGTTGCCTAGACGCAAAAACCAACAACATATTTTAGTGCAAACCTGTAAAAAATAATGCGAATTACCTTATATGCATCATCTTAAACTTATTTCTGGGGACCATTTATTTTCTGCAGTCACTAAATATGTCAGACTGCCTACCCCAAAAACTTCCTGTCAGTAATCCATCTTCCCATTTACACTGATTTTCAGGAATATACGCTTCCTGTCAGTAATGCAGAACCACCATGTAAGATATTGTCATGGGGGGGGGGGGGAGATAGCGACAGGTAAAACCCATTAGTTACGCTGTCATCAACATCATGTACACTCTAGCCTAATCAACTCTAGTATGATAAATGATAGACGGGGGGGGGGGGGGGGGATAACTGTACGATAGGCTGTCAATGATACACTCAACTCCTCAATAAATACACTAACTTAGTCTTAGTACAGTCAGTTGGCCTAACACTACAAGTACAACACTCACTACATTTTTGCATTACACATTTCTTTTGGGTTGGCGGTGGCGTCGTTTCGCTGTCAGCCATCATTTCGTGCCGAGTGACTTTGTTTTGTTTGATCGCGGAAATGCGAATTTGTCATAACGCTGTTTCCTATTGGTTACATTACGACCAGACTCAGCGAATGAAAAACCATGTCACAACATGCTGCATACATATGCTGCCACCTGTTGAATATAGTGCAACCTAAATTTGAGTGATTACCCAACATGGTCACAGTCCGTAATATTTTCATCCCTCACCGTAATACCGTAATTTGAGGTGACTTTCCGGAATGATTCCGGACAATCCGGAATGGTAGGCAGGTCTGATATGTCCAGGTAAACTGAACATAAAGCCAGTGGCGCCCTCCGTAGAGTGGTTCACCAACAGCCGCAAATATGTGGTAAGTCAATAACTCCAAATAATTAAATTTGTGTTTGATTAAATACCTCACCAATTGGTAGATGAGAGGCCAATGATCCAAGGAAGTGAATGAACGTAGAAAGAGAACTTTGTCACCGGGGAGGAGATGCTGCCAGACTCTGCCCAAAGTTAGCATTTTTATATTTCAACAAGAATCCTATCAGTCTTATATCCGAAGAATTTAAAACTTCATTGAACGCAGGTTCAGAAAGGCGGAACAGAAACATTACGTGGTGGGGCACAAGACCAATTCTAAGATATTAGATTATATACAGATACTGTAATTAACTTATCATAATAAACTGTCTGTTTTTGTAATATTATCATAACTTTGTAAAATAAATGTCAGGTTAGGATTGGGGGAAAACGTACAAGCATAGATGTATCCACTATTTTCATATTAAATTCTGATTAAACACTGCATTCATCCATTTATGACCATCTTTCTCTGTAAATGAAATATTGTACACACCATTCGTTTTCTCTTTTTCCATTCCTTTACGTACTTTGTTCTCGCTGCCATGACCTATGTGGTGTTAAATAAGAAACAGTGGATGAATAATGGCTCCATACCTGTATAATCAATAATGGCTCCATACATGTATAATCAATAATGGCTCCATACATGTATAATCAATAATGATATATTGTTACTAGCAGAAATACCCATCCTGGGGAAGGGATAACTTGGTGGTTATCGACGATCATCTTCATGATTTTGTTGGAAACTAAGTGATCACGTCATTAGTTTGATGTTATATGCAAGAGGTGCTGTATACAGACAGGCAACGGTTTCTGAAGTAATTCGTACTTGAAGTTTAACAAAGATGATATGAGGGAGGGAGGGAGGGAGGGAGGGATAGACAGAGGGAAGGAAGAGTGAGGGATGGAGGAGGGACAAAAGGAGGGAGGGATAAGGGAGGACGGAGGAAGTGAAGGAGGGAGTGAGGGAGGTAGGGAGTGAGGGAGGTAGGGAATGAGGGAGGTAGGGAGTGAGGGAGGTAGTGAGTGAGAGAGGTTGGGAATGAGGGAGGTAGGGAGTGAGGGAGGTAGGGAATGAGTGAGGTAGGGAGTGAGGGAGGCAGTATAGACTGTAAGCTTGGTCGAGTTAGTGGTCCACATATTAAAAACCACATACTCTGGTAATAAGTGTTATGTAATTTGAAGAGAAACTATTGTAAATTGATGAGAAAAAAGATGGTGGCCTGAGCAAGAAGTTGCCAGTCTCAGGGTATCCAAATCAATAGTGCTCAGTTGTGTACTCTGGTTGGAGGGCCACAAGGTGGGGGATGGAAAGAAAGAAGAGAGGAAGAAAGCAAGCACAGAAGGATGCATGGAAGAAAAGAAAGAAGGGCTGAAGCGAGGAGGTGCAGTAATCACTTGCCTTCTGTCTGTCCTCAGGAGAGACACTGTTCTTGTTTGTCTTCAAGCCGTTCAGTTTCTCCTCCAGCTGTTGACACTGCAACAACAACTGGACATTACCTCGAACCAGAACAACTACACACTACCTCAGACAAACCAGAACAACTACACACTACCTAAGACAAACCACAACAACTACACACTACCTAAGACAAACCACAACAACTACACACTACCTCAGACAAACCACAACAACTACACACTACCTCAGACAAACCACAACTACACACTACCTCAGACAAACCACAACAACTACACACTACCTCAGACAAACCACAACAACTGCACACTACCTAAGACAAACCAGAACAGCTACACACTACCTCAGACAAACCACAACTACACACTACCTCAGACAAACCACAACAACTACACACTACCTAAGACAAACCACAACAACTACACACTACCTAAGACAAACCAGAACAGCTACACACTACCTCAGACAAACCACAACAACTACACACTACCTAAGACAAACCACAACAACTACACACTACCTCAGACAAACCACAACAGCTACACACTACCTCAGACAAACCAGAACAGCTACACACTACCTAAGACAAACCACAACAACTACACACTACCTCAGACAAACCACAACAACTACACACTACCTCAGACAAACCACAACAACTACACACTACCTCAGACAAACCACAACAACTACACACTACCTCAGACAAACCACAACTACACACTACCTCAGACAAACCACAACTACACACTACCTCAGACAAACCACAACAATTACACACTACCTCAGACAAACCACAACAACTACACACTACCTCAGACAAACCACAACAACTACACACTACCTCAGACAAACCACAACTACCTCAGACAAACCACAACAACTACACACTACCTCAGACAAACCACAACAACTACACACTACCTGAGACAAACCACAACAATTACACACTACCTCAGACAAA
Source organism: Escarpia spicata (assembly GCA_963995525.1). Taxonomy (NCBI): domain Eukaryota; kingdom Metazoa; phylum Annelida; class Polychaeta; order Sabellida; family Siboglinidae; genus Escarpia; species Escarpia spicata. The sequence continues at coordinate 65,912,546 of OZ023205.1, read as the reverse complement.
CCACAACAACTACACACTGCCTCAGACAAACCACAACAACTACACACTACCTCAGACAAACCACAACAACTACACACTACCTCAGACAAACCACAACAACTACACACTACCTCAGACAAACCACAACTACACACTACCTCAGACAAACCACAACAACTACACACTACCTCAGACAAACCACAACAACTACACACTACCTCAGACAAACCACAACAACTACACACTACCTCAGACAAACCACAACAACTACACACTACCTCAGACAAACCAAAACAACTACACACTACCTCAGACAAACCACAACAACTACACACTACCTCAGACAAACCACAACAACTACACACTACCTCAGACAAACCACAACAATTAAAGATTACACCAACAAACATACCTCTCATTTGTGCTGCACAACCCGATATGAATTTCATCAGTAGAAAAATCAAATTAAAAATACAAATAGCAAATCCAGTTTTCTTTGGTTAAACTCCATAATTACATTTTATTACTCACATTTTAATAGCTGTATTAATCGATTCATTGTATGAGTTTTAGCATTTGATTGTCTTGAATCACCCTTGAACAGATATAAGTGTAAAAATAAAGTGCATTATTATTATTTCTTACATGAAATTGTGCACAAATTCATACAAATCATTCTCATTGGTAAATTAGCCTATAGCATTCCAATAAAATAAAATCTGAATAAAATGAGATCCACCAAGTTTCACCAGAAATCTAGCTAGCAAATTATCTATAAATATTAGTGTTCAATGAAACAAATCTGTATAAATACATAGCCGTACTCCTCCCAAGACTGATTTGTACATGGGTAATCGATACAACACAACACATCTAAAATGATCATTTTAAAACTTGGCAAATACATCTGAAAGCGATTTGCTGCAATTATTAGAATATAAAATTGACCTTACTCATGTTGCTAATATATTACAATTTACATGTGGCAGAAAACACTTGATTGTTTGGCTGGTTCTCCAGCTGTGTTATGTTACCTGTTTAGTTAGTTCTGCGAGTTGTTTATGAGCCTCTTCAGTGGTGAGAGAACTTGATAGATCTCGCAATTCTGGAAACAGATGACTAGAGGTTAGTATTGGAGATCAGACATCAGTTGAATTAACACTAGTTTATTAGTGCAATAGTATTGCGATTATTTCAGTACACAGTATAACAATTCACTCTGAAATAAAACCATTGTTACAGTATGGCATTTTATTTCACAAATTTACACAATTCATAAATGTTGTGAATCTGCAACATGTCACAATATTGCAATGGACAATGATAATGTGCAGTATTTTGCACATAGAAATTACCTGTCTCGAGTCGCTTGTGTTTTTCTTGGCTGACTCTCAGTTTCTGGGTCATGTCAGCACTCTTTGTATCCATCACTTTAAGCTCAGCATCATCAACGGTTGGAAAATGTGACTGGAAGATGGAATATTCAGTACTCACTACTCATTCATTAAAAACCGGCAGTATACACACCTCCTATTATAACATAGAATCTTCCAAAAACCAAGACAACAAGAGAGCAGCTGATAACACGAAAGACCATTTTTGAAATGTAGCGTTTCACCACACTGATCCAGCAATAATTAAAGACAACCATAATAAAGGGATTGTGTTTGTTGGTATACAGGGCCAGTTATTAATACGCCTGCAGTGTGAGAGTGTACACTGTTCGTACATGACTGGGTTCTAGGCAGGGATTTAACCAGGGACCCGTCTGACAGTGTGAGTGTACACTGTGCGTACGTGACTGGGTTCTAGGCAGGGACTTAGCCAGGGACCCGTCTGACAGTGTGAGTGTACACTGTGCGTACATGACTGGGTTCTAGGCAGGGACTCAGCCAGAGACCCGTCTGACAGTGTGAGTGTACACTGTTCGTACATGACTGGGTTCTAGGCAGGGACTTAGCCAGGGACCCGTCTGACAGTGTGAGTGTACACTGTTCGTACATGACTGGGTTCTAGGCAGGGACTCAGCCAGAGACCCGTCTGACAGTGCGAGTGTACACTGTGCGTACACGACTGGGTTATAAGCAGGGACTTAGCCAGAGACCCGTCTGACAGTGTGAGTGTGTACACTGTTCATACACGACTGGTTTCTAGGCAGGGACTTAGCCAGAGACCCGTCTGACAGTATGAGTGTGTACACTGTTCGTACACGACTGGGTTCTAGGCAGGGACTTAGCCAGAGACCCATCTGACAGTGCGAGTGTGTACACTGTTCGTACATGACTGGTTTCTAGGCAGGGACTTAGCCAGAGACCTGTATGACAGTGTGAGTGTGTACACTGTTCGTACATGACTGGTTTCTAGGCAGGGACTTAGCCAGAGACCCGTCTGACAGTGTGAGTGTGTACACTGTTCGTACATGACTGGGTTCTAGGCTGGGACTTAGCCAGGGACCCGTCTGACAGTGTGTGTACACTGTGCATACATGACTGGGTTCTAGGCAGGGACTTAGCCAGAGACCCGTCTGACAGTGTGAGTGTACACTGTTCGTACATGACTGGTTTCTAGGCAGGGACTTAGCCAGAGACCCGTCTGACAGTGCGAGTGTACACTGTGCGTACATGACTGGGTTCTAGGCAGGGACTTAGCCAGAGACCCGTCTGACAGTGTGAGTGTACACTGTTCGTACATGACTGGTTTCTAGGCAGGGACTTAGCCAGAGACCGGTCTGACAGTGTGAGTGTACACTGTTCGTACATGACTGGGTTCTAGGCAGGGACTTAGCCAGAGACCCGTCTGACAGTGTGTGTACACTGTTCGTACATGACTGGGTTCTAGGCAGGGACTCAGCCAGAGACCCGTCTGACAGTGCGAGTGTACACTGTTCGTACACGACTGGGTTCTAGGCAGGGACTTAGCCAGAGACCCGTCTGACAGTGCGAGTGTACACTGTGCATACAAGACTGGGTTCTAGGCAGGGACTTAGCCAGAGACCCGTCTGACAGTGCGAGTGTACACTGTTTGTACATGACTGGGTTCTAGGCAGGGACTTAGCCAGAGACCAGTCTGACAGTGTGAGTGTACACTGTTCGTACATGACTGGGTTCTAGGCAGGGACTCAGCCAGAGACCCGTCTGACAGTGTGAGTGTGTACACTGTGCATACACGACTGGGTTCTAGGCAGGGACTTAGCCAGAGACCCGTCTGACAGTGCGAGTGTACACGGTGCATACATAACTGGGTTCTAGGCAGGGACTTAGCCAGAGACCCGTCTGACAGTGCGAGTGTACACTGTGCGTACACGACTGGGTTCTAGGCAGGGACTTAGCCAGAGACCCGTCTGACAGTGTGAGTGTACACTGTTCGTACATGACTGATTTCTAGGCAGGGACTTAGCCAAAGACCCGTCTGACAGTGCGAGTGTACACTGTGCATACACGACTGGGTTCTAGGCAGGGACTTAGCCAGAGACCCGTCTGACAGTGTGAGTGTACACTGTTCGTACATGACTGGGTTCTAGGCAGGGACTCAGCTAGAAACCCGTCTGACAGTGTGAATGTGTACACTGTGCATACACGACTGGGTTCTAGGCAGGGACTTAGCCAGAGACCCGTCTGACAGTGTGTGTACACTGTTCGTACATGACTGGTTTCTAGGCAGGGACTTAGCCAGAGACCGGTCTGACAGTGTGAGTGTACACTGTTCGTACATGACTGGGTTCTAGGCAGGGACTTAGCCAGAGACCCGTCTGACAGTGTGTGTACACTGTTCGTACATGACTGGGTTCTAGGCAGGGACTCAGCCAGAGACCCGTCTGACAGTGCGAGTGTACACTGTTCGTACACGACTGGGTTCTAGGCAGGGACTTAGCCAGAGACCCGTCTGACAGTGCGAGTGTACACTGTGCATACAAGACTGGGTTCTAGGCAGGGACTTAGCCAGAGACCCGTCTGACAGTGCGAGTGTACACTGTTTGTACATGACTGGGTTCTAGGCAGGGACTTAGCCAGAGACCAGTCTGACAGTGTGAGTGTACACTGTTCGTACATGACTGGGTTCTAGGCAGGGACTCAGCCAGAGACCCGTCTGACAGTGTGAGTGTGTACACTGTGCATACACGACTGGGTTCTAGGCAGGGACTTAGCCAGAGACCCGTCTGACAGTGCGAGTGTACACGGTGCATACATAACTGGGTTCTAGGCAGGGACTTAGCCAGAGACCCGTCTGACAGTGCGAGTGTACACTGTGCGTACACGACTGGGTTCTAGGCAGGGACTTAGCCAGAGACCCGTCTGACAGTGTGAGTGTACACTGTTCGTACATGACTGATTTCTAGGCAGGGACTTAGCCAAAGACCCGTCTGACAGTGCGAGTGTACACTGTGCATACACGACTGGGTTCTAGGCAGGGACTTAGCCAGAGACCCGTCTGACAGTGTGAGTGTACACTGTTCGTACATGACTGGGTTCTAGGCAGGGACTCAGCTAGAGACCCGTCTGACAGTGTGAATGTGTACACTGTGCATACACGACTGGGTTCTAGGCAGGGACTTAGCCAGAGACCCGTCTGACAGTGTGTGTACACTGTTCGTACATGACTGGGTTCTAGGCAGGGACTTAGCCAGAGACCCGTCTGACAGTGTGAGTGTACACTGTTCGTACATGACTGGGTTCTAGGCAGGGACTCAGCCAGAGACCCGTCTGACAGTGTGAGTGTGTACACTGTGCATACACAACTGGGTTCTAGGCAGGGACTTAGCCAGAGACCTGTGTGACAGTGCGAGTGTACACTGTGCATACATGACTGGGTTCTAGGCAGGGACTTAGCCAGAGACCCGGTCTGACAGTGCGAGTGTACACTGTGCATACATGACTGGGTTCTAGGCAGGGACTTAGCCAGAGACCCGTCTGACAGTGCGAGTGTACACTGTGCGTACACGACTGGGTTCTAGGCAGGGACTTAGCCAGAGACCCGTCTGACAGTGTGAGTGTACACTGTTCGTACATGACTGGGTTCTAGGCAGGGACTCAGCTAGAGACCCGTCTGACAGTGTGAATGTGTACACTGTGCATACACGACTGGGTTCTAGGCAGGGACTTAGCCAGAGACCCGTCTGACAGTGTGAGTGTACACTGTTCGTACATGACTGGTTTCTAGGCAGGGACTTAGCCAGAGACCGGTCTGACAGTGTGAGTGTACACTGTTCGTACATGACTGGGTTCTAGGCAGGGACTTAGCCAGAGACCCGTCTGACAGTGTGTGTACACTGTTCGTACATGACTGGGTTCTAGGCAGGGACTTAGCCAGAGACCCGTCTGACAGTGTGAGTGTACACTGTTCGTACACGACTGGGTTCTAGGCAGGAACTTAGCCAGAGACCCGTCTGACAGTGTGTGTGTACACTGTTCGTACATGACTGGGTTCTAGGCTGGGACTTAGCCAGAGACCCGTCTGACAGTGCGAGTGTACACTGTTCGTACACGACTGGGTTCTAGGCAGGGACTTAGCCAGGGACCCGTCTGTCGTCTTCAAGACTGGCAGATGCCTGGCCAAGATGGGTAATTACAACTGACAAGACTGGTGGAATTTAGAAGGGGCCAGCTGACCACTAGATTAACTAATAGTTCCATATGTAGGGGCCCGCATTAAGACTGTAACTGGCACAACTGGTAGTGAAACAAATCAAACAATAATTAAATAAATAGCTCAAATGACACTGGTCTGTTATTGAAAAATCTAAACTGCCCAATAATGTATGTTACTGACTCGAATGGCTTCTTTGGAAGCCGTTCACATGCTAAAAGGTGCACTTTTGCCTAATTCAAGACTGGCAAACAATTATTTCTGGCTACATTGCTTCAGATCACTCAGCTGTATAAATGAGAACCTGGCTATAGACAGTGGTGGATATCTGTGCACGAATAGTCTTTGTGCATTAATTAAAAAATTACATTTTTAACTTCAAACTTCTTTAAGAATTATTCAATCATGTCAATACTGAAAAAGAAGTTATCTGTTGTGTTATGCAGAATCAGCCAGGGGTGTTATTTATTAGCAGAAAATTCACTGATTCAGTTGTCATGTCTGAAAGAACCATGTGAACGTCAAATTGCATTGGGGTTAATCCAGCAGCCGACCACAACATTGCCAATACTGCGTGTTTAGAATCAGATTGTTTTGCTTACAATTTGAATATAATCAAAATGAACACTTTTATACCTCACGGATGTAAACAACATAATTATTATTTATTCTAGTATTAAGAATATTAATTATAATTATAAAAACTGAGGAAGAGACAAGGATGGTTTAACTTATGGTCTGCACTCACTTGGTCGGCCACATACACCTTTTGCTTGCCGTATGTCTTCTCCTTCACCTTTCCCTCCTCCGCCAATGTCTCCAAGGCCTTGATCACGGCCTGCAAACAGTGGACAGCATCATCACATACACGACTTACCCAGAAATTCCAGAATACAACGCATTTTACTGACAATAAACATCAGGCAGGCCATATTACATAAAATAAAATCTACTGCAGTTAATTGTTATCTAGATCGTATAGTATAATTATTCAAACGCTAACTTTGGGGCAGTCTGGAAGTACAGTCATCTCCTCCAAGGTGGCGACGTCCACTCGCCTCTTTCCACGTTCACTAACTTCCTTCGAATATTGACCTCGCATATACCAAATGGTGTGTATTTACAAACCCAAACGCTGCTATTAACAGTTAGTCACTTTCATGTATAGCAGGATGTTAAGTAATTAATTTTTTCATCCCTTTTTTGCAAAAGACAGATAAATGAGCTGAGGTAGTCTAGCTCTATAAGCACACTTATCAAGCATGTTTCCTGTAGAGCATTAACCGTTTGTGTCCTGTCAATCACCTCTCATTTTTCATTCAATCTTTGTTCTAGGATCTTGGACAAGTGGTCCAAGGGCCCATGTAGGTTGTAAAAGGGGCCATTTTTTCAACATTGCACCTATGGCAGGGACTGAAAATCGCTGTGGGAATTGAATATTTAAACATTACTAATGACTAATGTGGATTTCTTGTATTATATTGATTTCCCTTCTAGGTGCTGCAGCTAAATAACAAGGATGTTTGTTTGAATGTCCTGAACAGCAGTGGCAGTCTCTACAACTGGCATTCCATCGATGATATGAAATGTGTGCAATACCAACCCTGGAGATACAGTTAATAAATTATAATATATAATAATAAGGGTCAACGTTTTCCGCTGACACTGCGGGAAGCCAGGAAAGCTATGAGCATACCAGAGATCAAAACTATTTATTTCAAGTAGTCACAATAAATGAAACTACTTTTAAATGTAGTTCATGGAACATGTTATCATCCATTTACTTAATATATACACAGGATTTGGAAATATTTTGAGAAACATTTATTATAAAATGGTACTTTGGATTTTATGTGTTTATTGCGGTTTGTGTTTTGGTATTTTATAAAAATAAATAATCAAAATTTAGCAACTTTTGCATTTTGGTTTTTACTGGTGGAACTACTTGTCACGGAAGTCAGTTCTTTGCCACGGAAGTCATGCACATCAAACACTCTCTAAAAACAGAACATGACTGAATCTTGATAGATTCCCTCATTTAACAAGATTTAACAAGATTGCCACCCAGAGAATTAACTCTAGGTAGCAGGTGGACAAGGAAGCCCTTTGGCTTATCGAGAGTCCGACCCTTTTATCTATGTGTATCCCGCCCGTCTGAGGTATGTGTCGATTTTATTTTTAAACATATTCACGCTACTAGCACCCACACAATCAGCAGGTAATCTGTTCCATTCATTTACAGTCCTTTGTGAAAATTAAAACTTTCTTATATCCAATCTACTCTGCTCCTTTGCTAATGCAAGTTCATGTCCTCTAGTCCTTCTATCTTTCTTAACTGAGAAAAATATATTTCTATCAATATTTTCATAACCCTTCAATATTTTAAACACTTCTATCTGATCTCCTCTCAATCTCCTGGTCTCTAGTGTTGTTAAACCGCATTTTTTAGGCGTATTTCGTAACTAAGATCCCTCAGATTTGGTATCATTTTAGTTGCTCTCCTCTGCACTCTTTCTAGCATATCTAAGTCCTTCCTGCGATATGGCCTCCACGCTTGAATACAATATTCTAAATGAGGCCTCACTATTGTTTTGTACAGCGGTACTATGAATTCTTTTTTCTTATACGCTATATTTCGCCTAATTAATCCAAGGATTTGATTTCCCTTTGAAGCTGCAATTCCGCACTGCTCTGAAATCTTCATATCAGCACTAACAGTTAACCCTAAGTCCTTTTCTTTTACAGTAGTACTTAGTACAGTACCCCCCATTGTATATTCCACTTCTTCGTTCCCATGTCCTATGTGGAGGCATTTACATTTCCCAAAATTGAACATCATTTGCCACGTTTCAGACCATTTGATCAACCTGTCAAGATCATCTTGTAAATGCTGTCTATCTCCATCACTTTTAATCCTTCTAAACACTTTTGTATCATCCGCAAATTTCAACACCTTGCCTGTTATTTCATCATCCAAATCGTTGATGTATATTAAGAATAATATAGGACCTAATACTGATCCCTGTGGTACCCCACTCAATACCGATTTCCAGTTTGAAGCCTCCCCATCAACTACTACACGTTGTCTTCTGTCAATCAGCCATTGTTCTATCCAGTTTATTATACCATTTCCTATGCTACGATATCTACTACGATATCTACTGGTGATCCCTCATCTACCCACTTAGTGATTTCTTCCAAAAAACATAACATTTGTTAAGCATGACCTCGCTTTAAAAAAACCATGTTGAGATGGGTTTATTAAGTTTTGTTTAACAAGAAAATCCACCATGTGATCTTTAATTAGTCTTTCTAATAATTTACAAATCACTGATGTTAAACTCACTGGTCTATAGTTCTCCGACTTGTTTCTCGAACCTTTTTTGAATAACGGTATGTTCGCTTCTTTCCATTCTAAAGGAACCACTCCCTCTTCTAATGACAAGTTGAAAACTGTTGGAAGTGGTATGCTAATTTGTTCTACAATTTCCAATAGTAGTTTGGGTGGAATACCATCCACTCCAGGTGATTTATTATCCTTCATAGCCCTTATTTTCTTAGCTACCATTTCCGGGGTTACAATTAATTGTCCTAAATAGTCTGAATCTGCCCCCTTGAACTTAGCCTCTGGTATTGGCAGTGAACTAATATCTTCCCTGGTAAACACTGAACTAAAGTACTCATTCAGGTCTTCTGCCATTATGAATCCCTCTGATATTATATTTCCAGCACTATCTTCTAGAGGACCGACCTTATCTTGAACTTTCTGTTTGCTTCGAACATACGCATAAAAACTCTTGCTGTCATGTTTTATATTACTAGCTAATTGTTGTTCATAGCTTCTCTTTGAATTTCTAATTTCAGCTGTAGCTTGGTTAAGTGCTTCTTTATAACTGTTGTAGTCTTCATCATTTCCAGTACATCTATATGACTTCCACGTCATTTGTTTATATTTAATATTTCTAATGGCTTCTTTCCATAAGTGTTTCTTTTTGGACCGTTTTCCTTGTTTTTTGAAGGGTACAAATTTATCGACTATGCAGTTAATTTCACTCTTTAATATATTCCAGCATTCTGTTGCCATCTTATTTTTCAGTGTCTTATTCCAGTCTATCTTTGCTAAATATTTCCTCATGTCCTTATACCTTCCTTTGTGGAAATTTCTCCTATACTGCTTTTTGCTATTCCTTTCTGATTTTAATTTGATGGTAAAATGTATCTGGTTGTGATCGCTACTCCCCAGTGGCTCACATATCTTGACATTGTCAACTAATTCATTCTGTGAGGACAAAACTATGTCTAACACATTCTCACCCCTGGTTGGTTCTAGCACATGTTGAGAAAGGAATGTATCTTGAACTAAAACTAAAAACTTGTGGTCCTCTCTCCCCATACTCTGTAGAGATTTCCATTGTATATGCCCATGGTTAAAATCCCCCATAATTATACAGTCTCGTTTGCTTACTTCCCTTATAGCGTTTTGTATTTTTTCATTCTCTTCTATGCTTATGTTTGGACTTCGATAAACTAACCCAACTGTTAACATTGAGTTTCCTGTAACTATGTTACACCAAACAGCTTCTTCGCAATCTGCTTCTCTTTCTAATTTTATTTTATAAGCCTGAATAGATTCTTTAATATATAAAATAACTCCACCTCCCTTTCTTCCTATTCTATCTTTTCTAAACATTACATATCCTGTCAGTCCCAATTCAGCATCTGATATATCGGTGGTGGTCCAGGATTCGGTTATACCTATTATATGAGGGTCAATATCTTCTACCATATTTTTAGTTCATTTCTTTTGTTTACTATACTCCTTGCATTTAAACAAACACATTTATATCCAGCTTCAGAAGAGTTTTCCAGACTGTTATTTGTTGATTTATTTGTGCTGTCTTTATCTATGCCTCCATTTTCAGGCTTTTCTGCGAGTCCCCCCTGCGAATCTAGTTTAAATAGATGCAACCTGTCCCACTGTCAACAGATTGCAGCAGATTCTCAGAGAAAACTGCTGCCCCCTTTCCACTAAGATGGAGGCCATCTCTCCTGTACATATCTTCCCTCCCAACAAAGTATCCCCATAAATCTGTGAATCCCATCCCCTCTTCTTTAGAAATCTTCAAACCTCGGTGCAGCCAATTTTCGTTGATATTTGGATGTGCGAACCTACGCAAAAACAAAGTTTAATTTAATTTAAAAAGTGCCGTCCAATTCTGCTTGGTAGCAAATTTAATTGTTGTCTATACTATTATCGGTAATAATTAAAATTTCAAACAAATGTTTATGTGTAATACCTTTTGGTTGTATGCGTAGCCTTTGCCCCACATGTCTAGGAGTGATTTTTGCGTTTTACTTCATTTCATGATTCTTTCTAGTGAATACACAGCATGTGTGCTCTGGCAGATATTTTACGCCTCGGTAAACACAGCGTGGCTGCTGTGGCGGATAATTTTATGCCTAGCGGATTTGTGTGGAATTATGAATAGGTAGCCCGATGCGCTTGCTACATCATCGGCCAGAACGACGACATAATAATTACTTATTATTGTCTCTTGGTTATTTTACACACAAATTCCGGATACCTACAAAATATTGACTACATTAAATCCCTCGTCAATTGATGTAAACTAATTTTAAGGGCGCGTCAACTGAATTTCTGTGCGCCAGATGCCACATTTACATGCCCTCAGGGCACATTTGTGAAATTTGTGTGGGTCATTTGTTAAAATAATGCGTCAATGGCACAAAGGCACGGCCTGGATTGAACTCTGTTACAATGGAACAACAGTATTAGTAATAGTAATACTGTCAACTATTTTCTTTGGCGGAAGCAAATTGACCTGAATAGTGCTCGACAATATCAGTGGGATTAATTTCCTATATTTTAGCTGTAACAAAAATAATTTGGTACTGTTTTGACCTGCAAGGTGACCATAATTGTGAGGTGGCTGTATTACCAAGGTGACCATAATTGTGAGGTGACTGTATTACCAAGGTTACCATAATTGTGAGGTGCTTGTATTACAAAGGTGACCATAATTTTGAGATGACTGTATTACCAAGGTGACCATAACTGTGAGGTGGCTGTATTACCAAGGTGACCGTAAAACGAGGTACAACTGTACGTTGTTACAATTACAAACCTGCTATGAAAGACCATGCTTTGGTAGCATTATCTGGTGACTGCATTAATCATGGTATGAGCACAGTGCTAACATGAGCACTTCACCATTTAAAATAAACAACTCAATGTGCCAAAAAAGATGGTGAAATCAATCTAGCCCTCCAAGTAAAGGCCAACAGAAAACACTTTGATGTCCAAACAGAAACAGCAGGGTGTGAACGAGTGGAAGGCAAGGGTCAGCCCAGATTTGCTCTCCAGCTATGCCAAGCCACCTAAGTAAATATTACAACAGCCCACTTCCATCTGTGGCTTATGGCTTCTCTGAGCTCACTTTGGACATCAAAGCTGATTATAGCCCTCTTTGCTGGAGTAAAGGAGCCATATAGCAGCTGCAACAAGCTGATAATGCCACATGTGACTTGATTGCAATTTGATAATCCTGCATACACAAGATAACACAGATGTGATGACATTTTATTCAGGGAAATTATGGATTCCCTTTGATCTGCCGGCAAGCGGCAGGTTGACTATGAATGGGTAGACCGTTATATGCAATAGACAGGTTACCGTTATGGACAGGTAGTGGGCAGTGCAAAGTAATAGGAAGTTATTCGGGACTTTCAAAAATGACCGTTATATCTAAGTCATCGTTATGGACAGGTGACCGCTAAGACAGGTTTTACTGTACTAAAAAACACACAATAAGAAGTTCCAGTTTTGCAGTATTGTCAGAATCCATGTAACCTAAGTACTCAATCTATCAGGAACTCTGTAACATAGATGTAGCTTAAATACATGTAGAGAAGATGCAAATATGAAAGTTACCGTTTTTCCATAAGTTTTGTGCAGGTTACTGTGAATGTCGACAGCACTGTAGGGACGGTTCTGCTTGACAAGGTAATCAAGTACCACGGGCATTGCTGAAAGAAAGCACACCTTTGATAATCATAATTACAATACAATCAATGTACAATATTACTATTTTAATTTTACAAGTGGTTTGGATAAGGGAGTCCATGACAAGCTAACTCAGCAAAAAACTCATTAAGTATCTAACTATATAACTGAGCTCCAGCTAGTGTATGTGGTTGTCTGTGTATGTGTGGGATATGTTAACATTTTCCTTCTTGATGGTTTGCATCTTAGGCACTAAACATTCAGGGATTAATTCATGGCCCAGTGGAAGACGACATTAAAAAAAATGTGCTGTAAGTCATGGGTCCTTACCAGTCTCACGGTTCATAACATATGTTTGAAGGAAGAAAATTGATTATTTATAATGTTGCATGTATTTTCTGCAATTGAACCAAGGGCCGCCAAATAGTGGGGGATGATTTACATGAGCTCTGTAAACATTCGCATGAGATTGATACGTACTGCATTGATGTACCATAATACAACCTGTCAGCCTACACCTACCTGTCAACCATTGTATCGCATCAAATCTAGATATAATGGTTCAGCCTTGTTCCGCCACTGGTTCAGCGGATTACACTCGGGCATTTTTGCCACAGAATAGGCCTGAAGCATTATTACGTCAGCCACCAAAACAAAGCACGTCGTCCAAAGCACTGTGGGCTTAATCAGGGGTTGACTGAGCAATGATCCCGGTTTGTTGATATTAATTACAACAGTTTTTATACACTGCCAAGTATAATTTCTTTGTATGCTATTTACACGTGTATATTACTTGTGAAGTTGTGATCATTGGTGACGTATTTATATTGGTATAGATAACGTGTTAATGTTGTTTCATAAAAAAACATAAAGGGGGAGATTTTGCCAGAGAAAGTTATAGAAAAGAATTCCACAGATGCACTCAAATGATCATTTGACACTCATTCAGCACATGTCATTTACTAGTTGCGTGACTATGCAGTAGACAACAATTAATTTTCGGCATGACAATCGTCGACAATAACCCTGTTGTGTACTGAGGTATATAATTTCCAGTTAACGGGACCCCTATTCAATTAGAGTGTACATTGCGCCGAGTGTTGTTTGTGCGAAGTCCTGACGTCATAGCGCTATCGGTCTATTGTACAAGATATGAATGAAGTGAGGGCATGCATGATCAACATGGGAGCAGGGAGCTACCTTTTCACAATAAACTAAACATTTGTCATAGTGTCACATAATATGAATTATAATAACAAATTATAAAGTTATTATCTACAGGATGCCAATGGTTCCACATAAGTCTATCAAAGAAATTATACATGTGACTTAAGTAGGCATACAACAGAATGAAAAAGAAAAAAGAGAAACACATGTTCAGCTGTTGATTTTATTCACAGCCATGTATATATATACACTGGCCACAGTGCAGAGTTTTGGCATGTATATTTAACTGTATAACAATTTGTGATATGACAGAGAAATTATTAGAGTCGCAGTTTGTTTTACTGTTTTAGCTGGGACAAGGTGGAGTCAAATAAATTGCTCAAACGACAGCACCAGCCACAGGCCACACTCACTGGTAACCCCACTCGCTGAGTGACACTGATGATAGTCGACTAGCAACACTGACAGTGAGTGAGTCAGTGACACTGATGATAGTCGACTAGCAACACTGACAGTGAGTGAGTCAGTGACACTGATGATAGTCGACTAGCAACACTGACAGTGAGTGAGTCAGTGACACTGATGATAGTCGACTAGCAACACTGACAGTGAGTGAGTCAGTGACACTGATGATAGTCGACTAGCAACACTGACAGTGAGTGAGTCAGTGACACTGAGTCTTCTTCTTCATTTTTATGGCCAACATCAATATACTGATGATTATCAAATGTTATGTCACATGAAGGTTGCAAAGACGACACAGTTTTAAAGATTTCTTGAATGTGGGAAGGGGGTAGAAAATGTGGTGGCACTTGTCTAATATCTGGGCCCACCTTGTCTAATATCCGGGTCCACCTTGATTTTGTCATTTTTGCGTAAATGTTTGCGTAAATTTGATACATCGATGTGTCAGTTCCATCCTTTCACGTAATCCAATGCATATGTGTATATTATGAAAATATTGTGTCTTAAGATTTCTTTGCACCAGTGTGCACCGCTGCGGCCATGCATTACTGCAGTGAGTGATATGGCAGCGCATGTATATGTTGCAAACTGGGTTGTTCTTTCGGCCTCAAAAGTGTGCTAAGATGCAATATGATAGTTTTGCGAAACATCGACAAATTGGAGATGGTACAGAGGCGTGCTGCCAGGTACATTTATGGTAACTAGTGACACCGCAGCAGCCCAACCTCCCTGCTCCACCAATTGCAATGGCAGTCCTTGGAACAGCACAAAAGTATAGCGAGACTCAACATGACGTATAAAATTCAAAACGGCCTCGTCGACTTCCTTGCCAGCTTATACACAAAGCCAGCCCGTACCCACTGCATCACAGAATTCTTAGCTGAGGGACGCAGAGGGCATCCATTCAAATTAATGGCTCAACGTTCCTGAACACTGGCTTTCCAACATTGCTTTTTCATAGCCACAATAGTGCCCTAGAATAACCTAACCACCCAATCAGTTCAATCTCCCCCTCCAGATGCTTTCAAGCAGTGCCTTGCCGACACTGCCACAAACAAACTTACAAAGTTAAAGACTCAAACTCAAAGACTAGTAAGACTAAGTAAGAGTGACCCCTGTTTCAGTGTTTGTTTTTAACTTGCACATGATTTTATAAACAAACACAACCAGCACTGCACACCTGGCACACGCAACAAACACCACACCATCCACTGATCCAGGAAGTCGTCAGTAATGACGGTAGTAAAAAGGTAGGGAGAAAAGGCCGAGGGTTGGGCCTTGGCCTGGGCAAGTTAGGGGAGGGGAGAAGTCACACGAGTGACGAGTCACACTCACACTCACAGACACTGTGTCAGACTCAGAGTCAGAGTATTTGATTATTAAACTGATACACAAACAGGGTGGCAGTGTTATTGACAAACTGTCAAACATGTTGACAGATACTGAGATAGGTACTGACTTCACAATAAGCCTCCTACACGTACCCGCCGCATCTTTTGATTTGCTCATCTGTCACTTGACTCGTTTGATTCTACTCACGAATTTACTAGTAACCCGGCACATCAGTAAAAATTCAGAAGTAATTCGTCGTATCCATTTGCTGATTTAAACCGCAAGAAAGCGGTAGCCAAAACACCAGCAACAAAATTATGTTTTGCCCA
This sequence comes from Escarpia spicata, assembly GCA_963995525.1. Lineage (NCBI taxonomy): Eukaryota > Metazoa > Annelida > Polychaeta > Sabellida > Siboglinidae > Escarpia > Escarpia spicata. The sequence continues at coordinate 65,896,667 of OZ023205.1, read as the reverse complement.
TGGAAATGAAACATTTTGTGTACATTCTGTTATAATCTCTATTCATAGACGTTTTCATTTTGCCGCCGCACAGTCTGCGAACTCACTTATAAATATAATGCTTTGGTTAATTGTAGGACTTAAAAAAAGTGCCATTAACAAGAACCTACCACTGCATGCACACACAACAGTCAGATAAGAGGGCGGCTTGCGAGGATGTATATGTACGGAATCCTAGCTAAAGCCCGGATTTGGACATCAATGTAATCGCTAGGGGGCAGCAATAATGCTTTTGAAACAACCCATTAGATACTGTAATGTTTAATGATCGATCTCCAAGCGGTGTCGTGGTCACATGAACATTAAACATTGAACATTTCAGTTTTATATGGACATTAACAATATTCTGTTTATGTCATCATGTTATATTCTACAATAAGATCGTCCTATATGTATTTTGTGTTTTGTATTAAGTACGTTAGATACAGACCGTATCACTGAATAGATAATAAATAGGGTAAGGTCGGGCATTTGCAAGCTGTCAAATTATATGCAATCTAAGCCAGATACCAAAATACACATATACACCAAAATGGAATGTAGCATTGCACGACTTGAATGCAATTACTCTGTCAAGGCACCAGTAAGCTATAAGCTGCTGAAGGGCAGTGAAGGCACATGCTAATGCTAGCTGTCAAAGAGTGCAATAAATGCAAGCTGTCAAATTATATGCAATGTAAGCCAGATACCAAAATACACATATACACCAAAATGGAAGGTAACATTGCACGACTTGAATGCAATTACTCTGTCAAGGCACCAGTAAACTATAAGATGCTGAAGGGTGGTGAAGGCACATGCTAATGCTAGCTGTCAAAGAGTGCAATAAATGCAAGCTGTCAAATTATATGCAATGTAAGGCAGATACCAAAATACACATATACACCAAAATGGAATGTAGCATTGCACGACTTGAATGTAATTACTCTGTCAAGGCACCAGTAAGCTATAAGCTGTTGAAGAGCCGTGAAGGCACATGCTAATGCTAGCTGTTAAAGAGTGATATAAATGCAAGCTGTCAAATTATATGAAATGTAAGCCATATACCAAAATACACATATACACCAAAATGGAATGTAGCATTGCATGACTTGAATGCAATTACAGACCTGCCTACCTCAAAAACTTCCTGTCAGTAATCCATCTTCCCATTTACACTGATTTTCAGGAATATATGCTTCCTGTCAGTAATGCAGAACCACTATGTAAGATATTGTCACCCACCACGACTTTAATGCAACTACTCTGTCAAAGCACCAGTAAGCTATAAATGCAAGGTATAAAAAATATGCATACTTTGCTACAGTAGTGTGAAAAAGTAAGAACAAGCTATACATACAAGCAGGGCGGCAAAGCAATAGTGGATGATATGCTTCTGCACTCACCATGCAGCCCTGTCTTCTTCACAGCGTCTTCCGCTCTCCGCAGTGTGAGCCATTTTTCCTTTGGGAGGTGCCCGGGGATGTAGTGGCAGTAGATCTTCCCTTTGAACTGGGAGTGGCCGATGGATCCACTCGGCTGCTGACACTGATGGCAACAGCGCACCTTGCGCACTTTCCCATATTGCACTTGCGCCACTCGGTTGACCGGGAATCGGTGCTGGCAGAACGATGCCCACAGACGCCTGCACCTGGATGGGATGGGGCAGTGTCGGTGTCGGGCTCACCTCTGCTGTCGGTGTCGTGTCGACCACTGGTAGCCCAGTGTCCATCGGTGCAGCAGTGGTCGCTGTGCATGTCAGCTGCAGTCGTCGATGCCTCACGAATGCCTGGCCACTGGTATCCTCTTTGCGGGGGAACTGCAGGTGAGGTCCACGGAGGGTGTTGGCCACTGAAGGGAGGCTCTGTGAGGGAGGCAGTGGTTGGCTGGAGCACAGAGTACTTGCACAGTAAAGTCTCCCATCACTATTGTGTAGTGGGTTGGCTTTTCTAAGGTCTCATCCACGTCGTTGTAGAAGTTGTCTGTGTCTTCTTCTGAGTATGTTGTTGGTGCATATATTTGTTCTATCTTCAGTTTGTTGCGCTTTGTTATGCATAGAACAAGTTCTGCTACTCTGGGGCTGATGCTGTTAACCCTCACTATACTGCCTTTCCATCTCTATTTTATGAGAAAGCCTACTCCAGCTTGGCCGTTGTTCGCTGTGGAATGGTATAGTAGGTGGTCACTTTGTAAGGTAGTGAAGCATGAGCTCACAAGGATGTTATTGAAATGGTGCCCAGCTGTCCCAGGAGTCTCCCTTAAGTCACCGTCCACTTCCCACCTTCCGATATCTAACATAATAATAATATTATTTAACACAACATTTGAGAGATGATTTAACTTATGTTAACTTATTTAACTTATATAACTTTTATTACTATTTTTATGTTTAAATTATGATAGATTTGTGTGAACATGTGTGTGCACATAAACTTATTTGACATTTTTTATATTTACTGTATTTGTTTTATGGACTGACACTCCACATGAATCCCCCCAAGGGACGATAAATTATTGTCATCGTTATTGTCACAGAGTTCTCACAAACGTAACCACAGTGGTGCCCCCTGGTTGTAGGAGGAGGCACGACTCGCGAAGGTGGAAGACAAAATGGATGCCTTGAGTCAGCAGAAGTCTAATCAGTTACTTGACATCGGCAAGATGGAACAGGACGCAGAAGTAAGTACAGCACTCTGTCAAAAAGTAGTATACATGTCAAACTTGTGGACCGTCATCTGCCAGCAGTTGTCAGAATGTTGTTGCATTAAAAGAGACAGGTCTGTTCCTAGCCTTTCATTTATTAATTAATATAGTGTTCTTAAGACAATAACTATGTGGAAGGTATACCGCCTGCCAAATTGTGATTAGTAATCTTGTCACAACGTTCACAATTTGTACGGCTCCGGAGCACATTTAAATAGTAAACAAAACTTCCAGTTTAAAAACAAGCTTTATTGGCAATATGAGCCGAGTTAATTGCAATACCCTTTGATGTTCGACAATGTCCCATTTTCCCACATTCAACATAGCAGACTTCCTGTTACAAATTACTGCACTCATTAATTCCGGGTAGAGGAACTGACTGGCTCCTAATTGTACAGATGAGGTACCTTTACAGAGGGGGTGGCCAGCCAAGAGTATCAAGCACGGATTGCTCTACACGTACACACCTAATAATTTTTACCAACACTTTTCCTTAAATTTGCACAGGCTGGCTACACCTGGCCAGATGCTCATTTTAAATAAGCCAATCGCATTGAAAACAGATGATTCAAACTGTACAATAGATAAAGAAGCAGATGTGACCGTCATCATGTTCAAAATGGTGTGCATTTGTGCTTTATGAGAATGTTTTGAAAATGATTCTTGTTGAGTGTTTGTTGGTTGTAATTGAGATAACCTGGGTTACACACTTTTATTAAACAAACAACGCATATTACGTAAACCGTTCGCATGCTGTGTACTTTAATGTCAACGAACGTAATTGACGGTGAACTAAATGACTTGAGGGAGTTTCAGACTGTTTAGTTATTTCTTGATGACAAGGACTACTTGCTACTGCCCTGACCAGTCGAGTGAGAATTTTCAATATTCTGTGACTCTTACAGAGACACAAGCAGCAGACAAAGAAAAGGGATGATCTGATACGTTCCCTTGCCCAGGAATACCACTTTGAGGGTAAGACCAACTAATTGGCTGACATTTCTAATAGGTCATGCCACATCAAATCACCGGATGGTCAAACACATTATGTCTTCTCAAATACCCAAACAAACAAAACTAAAATGTTTGTTTCCTATTCCTAGTAGCTTCTGAGATAAAATTGTTTTTGTGACCCAATTATACCCATTTTTCCATTTAAATTACAAGTTACTTATATTAGTGTAAATTAAATGATGCTATCTATTTCTGGGAATCACTTGAAGTAATGCTTTGTTGAACGTTAAATAAGTTGTCGTCTATCTGGGTAAGTTGAGGACGCAAATTTAAGAGATTTGATTTATATTACTTGGTGAAAACATAAACCGAAAAGTGTTAAAAAATCAACGGTTTGGTGTCGGGATCGAACCGGCGTCGCCAGATTACAAAATAAATGCCAAGGAACCAACGTCTTTACCAAATGATCTAGCAGGACCGACAGAAATTTGCTCACTGATTTCAGTTGTTATGATAAATTGTACAACTCCTCCTTCATACATCGATATTCTAGTGATATTGTGAGATTATACACGTTACTTTCTGTAGCTGGATACAATATATGTTTGTTATGTATGTTTATTTGTGTAGATTATCTCCCGTTGATTGCATCTGATATAATTATTCTAAAAACAAGCCCAAGCTCGGCAAAACCTAGTCAACTTGTAGGCCCATTCGCATTCATTGTTTTGAATTAAATTGGAACCGTAAGATAACTGCTTGTTCCTCTATGATGACTAGTGTTTGTATTACATTGGAATATCGCATAATAACTAATTTTGACGCTCGTTTCGACCCAAAAGCTATCCTTGTAAATATGCTCTGAATGCATGGAATGGGTTGGCCTGATGCGACTATTGGTCATATGTGACATCACATCTCGGCATCCCGAAAAGCGCGCCAAAAATATGCATATTCGAAAATGTCCGGATGCACAGCATAAAAATTGTTTGGCTTGGTGGACATGGAAATAGATAGCAGGATGTAATATAATATAAATTCAAGCCATAGATGTTTTTATTCCCTTTAAGGTAAGTAAGCTGGACATTAAAAGTTGAGATTACAAAGTGTGTTTTTCTGCCAAAATCTAAAAATTCATGGGACCTGACCGAGACAACTACTTTATGCTCATGTGCAGATTTAACACCTGTTCGCTGGGGCGGTTGACGTATAAAACTACACTTCCTATGTTGTTGTGTAACTTTTCAGCTTTAAGATTATTTCTTTAAAATGACATCAAACTTTGAAATGAAAGTATGTTTGAACTAAATTTTCTACTAACTGTGTGCTGTTGTTGTCAGTGCTATACTGTGTGTGTGTATTGTTGTTGTCAGTGGTGTACTGAATGTGTGCTGTTGTTGTCAGTGGTATACTGTGTGTTGTTGTTGTCAGTTGTATACTGTGTGTGCTGTTGTTAGTGTTATACTGCGTGTGTGTTATTGTTGTCAGTGGTATACTGTGTGTGTTGTTGTTGTTGGTGGTATACCATGTGTGTTTTGTCAGTGTTATATTGTGTGTGTTGTTGTTGTCAGTGGCATATTATGTGTGTTGTTGTTCTCAGTGGTATAGCATGTGTGTTGCTGTCAGTGGTATATTGTGTGTGTTATTGTTGCTGTTAGTGTTATACTGTGTGTGTTGTTGTTGTCAGAGGTGTGTTGTTGTCAGTTGTATACTGTGTGTGTTGTTGTTGTCAGTTGTTAGTGGTATACTGTGTGTTGTTGTTGTCAGTGGAACACTGTGTGTTGTTGTTGTCAGTGGTATACTGTGTGTGTTGTTGTTCTTGTCAGTGGTATGTTGTGTGTTGTTGTTGTCAGTTGTATATTGTCTGTGTTGTTGTTATCAGTTGTTAGTGGTATACTGTCTGTGTTGTTGTCAGTGGAATACTGTGTGTGTGTTGTTGTTGTCAGTGGTATAATGTGTGTGTGTGTGTTGTTGTTGTCAGTGGAATACTGTGTGTGTGTTGTTGTTGTCAGTGGTATAATGTGTGTGTGTGTGTTGTTGTTCTTGTCAGTGGTATGCTGTGTGTTGTTGTTGTCAGTTGTTAGTGGTATACTGTCTCTGTTGTTGTCAGTGGAATACTGTGTGTGTGTTGTTGTTGTCAGTGGTATAATGTGTGTGTGTTGTTGTCAGTGGTATACTGTGTATGTTGTTGTTGTCGTCAGTGGTATACTGTGTATGTTGTTGTTGTTAGTGGTATACTGTGTATGTTGTTGTTGTTGTCAGTTGTATACTGTGTGTGTTATTGTTGTTATCAGTGGTGGGTGCGGCGGCCCTGCAGCGACCAGCCACCCACTCTCAGATAGCCAAGTTGGAAGCGGAGGTCGCTGGCCTGAAACGCCAACTTCAGGTGAGGTCAAACCGTAATGTGACCACATATTACTGCATGCACAATTAAGAAAATATAATTTTATGCTTGAGTAGATTGATGTGAGTAAACGTTTTAGAATGTTTTACTGCAAGAAGAATTGCTGTAATAGTCACTAAGTTTATTGTCGCGTAGTCATTAGAACATCAGACTCGCAATCGAGAGTCAAGTCCCATTTCTGTTTTGAAGCTTGGGCAAAATTGTTTACTCCACATTGCTTCAGATGAGTCAGCTGTATAAATGACTGCCCTGGTACCTGGCTGATGACTATAGACATGATGGATGAATATCTATGTATAGTCTTCATGCATTACAGTAATTGCAGTGTGGCTGAATGCTTCCATAAACGTTGAGGTGGTATTCAAATGAATGTGACTTTGAGCAAAGGATACATACTTTTTTCTTTTTATGTGTTGAAACTGTACACACACCAGTCTTGAACAACCGTTTCTTGGTTCCCCATGACCATTTGTCTGTTGCAGGCTTCTAAGAGTGACCAGTGGTCACAGTTCCCACCAAGAGAAACAATAAAAAGAATCATCTCTGGACAGGTCAGTTAGCATTTGGTTGACCACAGTAAGTTTGTAAGGGTGATGTAAGCACGGAATGTTGACAGAGATAGAAGAATATTGTGATTAGTTTTTCAAAACACAGCAAGTTTTTTGGTAAATGTGGAAAACAAATGTAGAACTTGACTGTTTGCATAATTAACTTAACTTTAATTTAATTTAACTGTTAATTTTGTTCTAAACAAGATTTTAGTCAGTGTTAATAATAAAATAAGTAATGCATATTTTGCAAAAAGCTGAATCGATTCCCTCAATATGTACAGTTCTAATAATCTGTATTGAGGGAAGGTTATTAATAAGTACTATACTTCAAATTTCCTCAATTTTTATTTGTAAATGTTTAATGTTTTAGTCTGGGCGACTAGTTTTATTTGTTTGAATTTCTCATTTGGAAAGAAAGAATTGAAATGTTTTGGTGCATTAACATACTGCAGTGGCAAAGTTTGTAAATCACAAACTGACCTGGAATTTAGTTGTTAATTGATCAAATGTAACTTACGTCTGCTTCATTACTGTGTTGACATTTTGCAGCCATATGCACTGGAAATGTACAAGTCAAAAGAAGACAAACTGGCAATACTTGATGAAGCAATCAAACTTCATGATGGGAATGCCATCATAGCTGTAAGTTTTGTAACATTACTGTATTTGTGTGTTACCTACAAAGCTTTACAACATGTGAAAGTAAACTTTCATTTAAAGCAACCTAGTCTGCTCCATTACTCCGAATCATCCTCACAAACATTCAAATTGCAAAATTGTTTAGGGCTTATTAAACATAATTTGGTTGGCACTATACCCGCATATTTATTCTAGCATTAAGAATATTATATTAATATCATTAATAAATGAGGTCAGTTTAAATACAGTACATAGGTCAATTTAAACACAGTACAAGTTTGTTAATTTGTTATTTTAGGGACCAGGGAAACACTTTGAGTGGTCAGTGTGTTTGAGTTTAATCTTGTGTGCCAGATTAGTTTCATCAGAAATTCATTCAACCATCATTCATTCCTCATTTAGTCATAATTCAATCATTAATTTACTATTCATTCATCCAGTCATTCATTCATTTATGTCAACCATTTACTCATTCATTTATTGTTCTTTCAGCCATTCACTCATTCATTCAATTTTTGTTCATCTATTCATTCACCACCATTCAAGTGAGATGTGTTCTTGCAGGTTGTGCTGTATCTGCAAGGGAGCGTCAAGATGTCTACATTCAACATGGAGCTCATGTTACGACCCGTCGCCGTCAAACATTACATCAACTTTCTGAGGCTTCATGACGACATTTCTAAACTACTCAATATTTATGGGTAATCAACTGTGCATTTCCGGTTGGGCTGGTCATTAATTTGTATGTTTTTTCACCTTTTACATTTTTTAGGGAATAGAAATATAATAAAATATATTTATGGATAATAAGCTATGCATTTTCGGTTAGGTTGATTGGTAATTTGAAGGTGTTTATTTTTCGTCTTTTACATTTTCGTAGTGAATAGATACACAATAAAGTATCGTTGTTCCCATGTTTATTTTAAATAGAAGGATACATCTGCTGTCCTCACAGTTACACTGGTGTCTATTACTCCTTTGTTCAACAACGTTTCTCCTTCGTACCTCCTCACCAATCCTTCATTCTGACGCTGACTCTTGTAGTCCTCTTCACTTATCATACTTGCATTGTTGTCCTCTCAGGTGGGTTCCTGCTGATTTAGCCATCTTTCTTGTCCTCTCAGGTGGGGTTCCTGCTGATTTAGCCAACTTTGTTGTCCTCTCAGGTGGGGTTCCTCCTGATTTAGCCATCTTTGTTGTCCTCTCAGGTGGGTTCCTGCTGATTTAGCCATCTTTGTTGTCCTCTCAGGTGGGGTTCCTGCTGATTTAGCCAACTTTGTTGTCCTCTCAGGTGGGGTTCCTGCTGATTTAGCCATCTTTGTTGTCCTCTCAGGTGGGGTTCCTGTTGATTTAGCCATCTTTGTTGTCCTCTCAGGTGGGTTCCTGCTGATTTAGCCATCTTTGTTGTCCTCTCAGGTGGGGTTCCTGCTGATTTAGCCATCTTTGTTGGCCTCTCAGGTGGGGTTCCTGTTGATTTAGCCATCTTTGTTGTCCTGTCAGGTGGGGTTCCTGCTGATTTAGCCATCTTTGTTGTCCTCTCAGGTGGGGTTCCTGCTGATTTAGCCATCTTTGTTGTCCTCTCAGGTGGGGTTCCTGCTGATTTAGCCATCTTTGTTGTCCTCTCAGGTGGGTTCCTGCTGATTTAGCCATCTTTGTTGTCCTCTCAGGTGGGTTCCTGCTGATTTAGCCATCTTAGAAGTGTTACTGTTATATTTCACTCTGCTGCTACTTGTAACTCTCTCGTCACCATAATTCTCCTTTTAACATCTGCTTCCCTATTCACCAGGCTAATGTCTCTTAATCTTTTATGAGTACAATGACTAGGGATAAGTTCCCTATTTATACCTGTTGATGTGTAGACACTGTCTTGATACTCGCATGTATAGTAATCAAATGATGACTTGTTTGGATGCTATGGTTGAGATCATGACAGATATGCAATGCATGTATATGTGTATCTTATTATTTGGATGGCCACTATGCCGTCTTTCATTTTTGCCTAGTGGAAAGCATTCACTCTGTTCATTTCTTCTCAAAGTGATAAGATGTTGTTTATTGTCCCCATAGGGAAATTCTCTCTGTGGTCGACATTCGTAAAGAACAGTATTATGTGTAAATGTTAATACAATAAACTAATTCATATAATTTAATAAATTAGCTCATAGTGAGCTGCACATCAATATTCATATACAATGGATAAAATGACTTTAATAAAATTGTCAGCTAAACAACTGTAGAGAACATGTCCTTAATTATTAACAAGGCTACTAAACATCTTGTTAATTACTAGCAAGGCTACTAAACATTACACCCATGATCAGTTAAACCGATCAAACCAAACCCTACTGCAAAGCTGACCGCGAAACAAAAAAGTCTATGAATAAAACGCTCACACACAAGCGTGGCTTCTCAAGGTGAGTGTAGGCACCAAGTAACAGTGTGATAATAGCATCGTCTGTCGACCGGTTCCACCTGTACACGAACTGCCTAGGATCAAGATAATCCAGGGGACTGTCCTCTTGTGATGCGAGTCAATGTTAGCGCCACTGGGCGGTAATCGTTCAGCTCAGTAGAGTTTGGTTTCTTTGGCACTGGACAAATTTCCGATGGTTTCCACAAAGTAGGGACAGACTGCTCTAAGAGCGAACGGTTGAATAAATTACACAGCACACCTGCCAACTCAACAAAACACTCCTTCAGTAGTCTCCCCTTGATGTTGTCGGGGCCTGAGGCCTTTCTGGGGTTGAACCTATGCAACACATTTCTCCCTTCATCTTCATCTATCGGTACAAATGTTTCTCCTTTATCTAGCAACTGCAATTCAACTTGCATTTTGACAGCTTCTGTTTCTGAACTAAAATCATGTGCTATTTATGTACTAAAACAATTGTTGAATAAAAATTAATCATATGTTTAATGGTGCATTTTTACAACCGTTCCACTGATGTTTAAAAATAAAGGACTTGGAGACAAAAAGAGAGATCCTGTGTTGCTCTATACAGATACTGAAATACAAACGGGCGACTGAAGGCTAGGTGGGACAAGTGCAGGTGAAGGCTTTACAGACTTGCTACAGGTCAGTTAGAGCATCGTCCCGCCACTCAGTCATAATAATACATTCATATGGAGAGACCCACCCCTGCAGTTGCTGTAATGACTGAATATATTCGGACACTTAAAAATAATTAAATTCTCAGCTGTCCGAAAACATACAGAACAAAAAAAAAATTTTTTCTCCAAAAATGTACAATCATTTGGACACATCAAAATAATAGGTGTTTGGAAACATACAGTACAGAAATATAATTATTTTTGTAGATCGTCCAAAATCATACAGTGTCGGAATACATACTGTCATTACATCAAATCGGTGTCACTATTTTGAAATGTATTTATATGTTATAAGTGCATACATGTACAATGTTCTGTAAACCATTTACTACTTACACGGAGCATCTCTGTTGAAAATAATTTAGAAACTGGTTTTAAAAAGAATTTAAAAACCAGTTAAAAGTATTTGGAAAATTACTTGTGAATATGAAGTGTTAATGTGAAATATGAAGAGTTAGGAATATGAAGTGTTAATGTGAAGTATGAATGTTAAGTAAGGAGAGTTAGGAATATGAAGTGTTAATGTAAAGTATGAATGTTAAATAAGGAGAGTTAGGAATATGAAGTGTTAATGTGAAGTATAAATGTTAAATAAGGAGAGTTAGGAATATGAAGTGTTAATGTGAAGTATGAATGTTAAGTAAGAAGAGTTAGGAATATGAAGTGTTAATGAAAACAAGAACAAGATGTTAATTTCTGACCCCATATTAAATTACAATGTGCAATATTCAGCTATACATATTACATATTTCTACTAAATTAAACTCGATAACTAATAAATATAATAAAACAAAGAACAGTGAAAAGAGGTCAATGCTATTAAGACAAATATGTCGCTATCATAGGAGCCACTCATTATGTCAAAAAATTATAATTGGTGTCTTCATATATACCTATATTTATTATTAAATTTTTTTTAATATGGTGTCTGTCTCTTTGTAAGTGTACCTGTGTCCTGAGGGTATGTGACGGTATGATTGTAAGGTGTGTTAGAGACGTGAAATGTACCTGTGTCCTGAGGGTATGTGACGGTATGATTGTAAGGTGTGTTAGAGACGTGAAATGTACCTGTGTCCTGAGGGTATGTGACGGTATGATTGTAAGGTGTGTTAGAGACGTGAAATGTACCTGTGTCCTGAGGGTATGTGACGGTATGATTGTAAGGTGTTTTAGAGACGTGAAATGTACCTGTGTCCTGAGGGTATGTGACAGTATGATTGTAAGGTGTTTTAGAGATGTGAAGTATACCTATGTCCAGGGGGTATGTGACGGTATGATTGTAAAGTGTGTTAGAGATGTGAAGTGTAAATGTGTAAAGAGGGTATGTGTTGGTATGATTGTAAGGTGTTTTTGAGACGTGAAATGTACTTGTCTCCAGAGGGTATGTGTTGGTATGATTGTAAGGTGTGTTAGAGACTTGAAGTATACCTGTGTCCAGAGGGTATGTGTTGATATGATTGTAAGATGTGTTAGAAACGTGATGTGTGAATGTGTCCAGAGGGTATGTGACGGTATGTGACGGTATGTGACGGTATGCGACGGTATGCGACGGTATGCGAAGTAAGGTGTTTCTCTGTGTGTAGGACTCACTTCCAGGGAGACATGAGTCTGACAGAAGATGCTGGCCACACACAGGAACAGATTCTCTTGCTGGAACGACAACTTCCTGTCGAGGTCAGGGGTTAATTTATGTTATGTCTGAAGATATTAACAATGTCTTCAGTGTACACTGTTAATAACAGATTTTGAGTGACATTTCAACAGTAGAGAGCAACTGTTGTGTCTCCAACAAGTAGACCAATCTCATTTATAAACTGATTTCATTCGGCTTCAAGAAGCAAACATTATTTTGTTCAGTCCCGGAGAGATCCATCACATGATGACATCTGCTTTCTGACACCCGACTTTGGACAACACACCAAGGGCAACGGTTGTCACCAATACAATTGTCACCATTACACTTTTCACCAGTACAGTTGTCACATTTATAGTTGTCATCATTACGGTTGCCACCATTACAGTTTTCACCATTACAGTAGAACCTCACTAATAAGGACAGCTCGGGCTGAGCCAAAGTAACCTGAGTAGAGAGGTGACTGTATCAGTGGAACTAATTCCCTCTACTTTACTCAGTATGATAAGTATGAAATGATGGTTTCCTCTTCAGGAGGCTGATTTAAAGGAAGAGAAGAGAGGGGCAACAGAATTCTTGATGACATCTGCTTTCTGACACCCGACTTTGGACAACACACCAAAGGCAACGGTTGTCACCAATACAATTGTCACCATTACACTTTTCACCAGTACAGTTGTCACCATTACATTTGTCACCACTACAGTTGTCACAATTACAGTTGCCACCATTACAGTTGCCAACAATTCAGTTGTCACCATTACAATTGCTACCATTATGGTTGTCACCAATACAATTGTTACCGTTATACTTGTCACTTTTACATTTGTCACCATTACATTTGTCAACATTACCTTTTTCACCATTACCTTTGTCACAATTACAGTTGCCACCATTACAGTTGTTACCGTTATATTTGTCACTTTTACACTTGTCACCATTACAGTTGTCACCATTACAGTTGTCGCATTTATAGTTGTCATCTTCACAGTTGCCACCATTACAGTTGTCACCACTACGGTTGTTATCGTTACATTTGTCACTGTTACATTTGTCACCATTACAGTTGTCACATTTATAGTTGTCATCATTACGGTTGCCACCATTACGGTTGCTACCATTACAATAGAACCTCACTAATAAGGACAGCTCGGGCTGAGCCAAAGTAACCTGAGTAGAGAGGTGACTGTATCAGTGGAACTAATTCCCTCTACTTTACTCAGTATGATAAGTATGAAATGATGGTTTCTCTTCAGGAGGCTGATTCAAAGGAAGAGAAGAGAGGGGCAACAGAATTCTTGATGACATCTGCTTTCTGACACCCGACTTTGGACAACACACCAAGGGCAACGGTTGTCACCAATACAATTGTCACCATTACACTTTTCACCAGTACAGTTGTCACCATTACATTTGTCACCACTACAGTTGCCACCACTACAGTTGTCACAATTACAGTTGCCACCATTACAGTTGCCAACAATTCAGTTGTCACCATTACAATTGCTACCATTATGGTTGTCACCAATACAATTGTTACCGTTATACTTGTCACTTTTACATTTGTCAACATTACCTTTTTCACCATTACCTTTGTCACAATTACAGTTGCCACCATTACAGTTGTTACTTTTACACTTGTCACCATTACGGTTGTCACCATTACAGTTGTCACATTTATAGTTGTCATCTTCACAGTTGCCACCATTACAGTTGTCACCACTACGGTTGTTATCGTTACATTTATCACTGTTACATTTGTCACCATTACAGTTGTCACATTTATAGCTGTCATCATTACGGTTGCCACCATTACGGTTGCTACCATTACAGTTGTCACCATTACAGTAGAACCTCACTAATAAGGACAGCTCGGGCTGAGCCAAAGTAACCTGAGTAGAGAGGTGACTGTATCAGTGGAACTAATTCCCTCTACTTTACTCAGTATGATAAGTATGAAATGATGGTTTCTCTTCAGGAGGCTGATTCAAAGGAAGAGAAGAGAGGGGCAACAGAATTCTGGGAGAACCCTAGGAAGGAACCCCTCTTGGGGTCTCCCGTCATCTCCACCCTCTACTACTGCAGCTTCTACCACTTCACCCTCTCAGAGGTGTGTCTGCTTCCTTCAGTGGGGTGGTGGGGTGTGTGGGGTAACTGTGGTTAGTGAGGGGTATGGAGTGAGGGACAAGAGCTTGACAAGACTGCCGTCCAAAGCTACAAGCTCCAGATGGGATGTGAATAGGAAATCTTTGGTTTACGAAGAATCTGATATCATCTAGATATAACCCACACTTATCAGATCTCAGTTTTATCTTATGACAAATTCTCATTGCTAACATTAACATACTTTAAATAATATTCACAGTTGGTTTAGTAAAAAAGTATGTTTACATGTTCAAAAAATTGCTTCTGGTTGCGTAATCTGGTAACTTGCCAAATCCTGGGCTGACATGTAGCTTTCAACCCACTGAATTTATCCAACACTTGTTGTTTGAGGGAAAAAGAAAATTGACAACATCGATATAGAAACATCGACATAATTGGGTTCATGACAATTTTTATTTTTATTATTTACTCTTGGTCATGAATTAAATATAAGTCATTAGTTTCTCTGGTGATTTTTATCAAACCTATAAAGGAATTTGAAATGAGAAAAAATGCAAAATTATAATTTAATAGGCACCTTTAAAAGGTTGTTTTGAATAAAATAATAAATGTTTGTGTTTGTAGAATTCGTTGGCGAGCCCACTGGCAGTGAGGAAAGCACACTGAGTAAGGCACAACAGAACACAATGGAACATAGCAGAACACGGCAGAACACGGCAGAACACACCAGAACACACCAGAACACACCAGAACACACCAGAACACACCAGAACACACCAGAACACAGAAGAAGATAATGGAACACAGCAGAACTCAACTGAACACAGCAGCAGACTCACTACATTTACAAATGTTTGTGTTTAGTGCATGTGAACTGTTCAGCTACATATCATTATAATGTGTGTGACTGTCTGTACGATAGGGCAGGGTTTACTGCAAGATGACTAGGTGATTCATGCTGTCTCACAGATACATTGTGTTTGCAGCTGACAGACAAGCAGTACATATGGACCGTACTGGCGGCTCGTGCCAAGCTGCGACGCTGGCCTGACATAGATGCACTCTTCCAGTCAAAGGCATGCACCACTGAAGTGGGATAATGGACATCTAGAGTTTGCGAGAATGGCATATATGCAGCTGAATTTGTTTCCAGAATAGTGAGAAATATAGAATTATTGATTTTGGGGAAAATAATAAAGCTGCATTTATATTAATATAAATAAGATAATGCTAATTCCTAACTCTTCAGATTGATGCAGTGTACATTATAGACAAATACAGCTAACAATTTAATATAAGTAGAACAGGATGGAAATAACTAAATAACAAACAAGAGTTGATAAGACAGATAATACTGATACAGGTACATAAATAATGTTCACCACAATAAAAAGCTCTTTGAATGCTAGTGGAGGCTTAGATATATGTAATAGGTTGGTGGTTTTTATTAGAAATATAGCATTTCAATAGCTGCAGCCATAAAACAGGAACAATTACCCATAATGCTGTGTCAAAATGACCCAACAGTTAGTGACAGTTCTGATTCAGTGCTGCGTGATAAAACATAGAGAATATTTTGTTCCACACAACAACGTCCTCTCGTCAGCTGAATTCATTTGATCACGAACAACTAGAAATGTAACTGAGCAGTGTTGATTCATCTTGACCAAGTGTGACTTCATATTTCAGACATGGCTGGGGGACACCAAGATGAAGGCTCCCATGGGCTTTGACCGCGTTGTCCATCTACTTGGCAGAATTGGCTGTCCACGAGAGGTCAGCACAGGTCATCTTGTGGTGGTGACTCATTCTGCCATCACAGTCGTTTTATAAACATCGTCTCATCAATCTGCTGCTTTTGTGGCCACTGTTGTCTATAACATGATGAATTAACATATTACCTGTTGTTGTGCATGCATTGTAAACACACACACGCACACGCACACGCACACGCACACGCACACGCACACGCACACACACACACACAGACAATCACACTGAGACACATATGCATGCACATGCCAAGTGGTGTGTATATATACACTGTATAT
Source organism: Escarpia spicata (assembly GCA_963995525.1). Lineage (NCBI taxonomy): Eukaryota > Metazoa > Annelida > Polychaeta > Sabellida > Siboglinidae > Escarpia > Escarpia spicata. The sequence goes on along the minus strand of OZ023205.1, from coordinate 65,880,497 downwards.
ATACAGTTTTCATTTATTTTCTATCAAGATATATCATTATCTTATTATATATATGTATATATATACAAAGATAATTATACATCTTGATAGAAAATAAATAAAAATTGTATGAAAGAAAAATTGAGTATATCTTGTTAATTTACCTGTATAAACATTTGCCCCCATACCAAGTCTATAAGTCTAATGCATTGCTAACAAGAAATATATAAAATAAAGACTTTCGTATCCAAAGACAGCTACAGTGTTTATTTACCTGCTCTGGTTGCAATAGTTGATTTTAGCCTTCCTGCACTCTAAAGAGTAGCACCTGACATCACTAGTAACGTTTGTATTGGTTTCACAAATCATCACCAAGTATTGTAACTTGATAGCTGACCAACAAAAGTAATGTTTGTATTGGTTTCACAGATCATCATCATCAAGTACTGTAACTTGATAGCCGACCATCAAGAGTAATGTTTGTATTGGTTTCACAGATCATCACAAAGTATTGTAACTTGATAGACGACCATCAAGAGTAATGTTTGTATTGGTTTCACAGATCACCATCAAGTACTGTAACTTGATAGCCGACCATCAAGAGTAATGTTTGTATTGGTTTCACAGATCATCACCAAGTACTGTAACTTGATAGCCGACCATCAAGAGAGTAATGTTTGTATTGGTTTCACAGATCATCATCAAATACTGTAACTTGATAGCTGACCATCAATAGTAATGTTTGTTTTGATTTCACAGATCATCACATAGTATTGTAACTTGATAGCCGACCATCAATAGTAATGTTTGTATTGGTTTCACAGATCATCACAATGTATTGTAACTTGATAGACGACCATCAAGAGTAATGTTTGTATTGGTTTCACAGATCATCACAAAGTATTGTAACTTGATAGACGACCATCAAGAGTAATGTTTGTATTGGTTTCACAGATCATCATCAAGTACTGTAACTTGATAGCTGACCATCAAGAGTAATGTTTGTTTTGGTTTCACAGATCATCACATAGTATTGTAACTTGATAGCCGACCATCAATAGTAATGTTTGTATTGCTTTCACAGATCATCATAATGTATTGTAACTTGATAGACGACCATCAAGAGTAATGTTTGTATTGGTTTCACAGATCATCATCAAGTACTGTAACTTGATAGCTGACCATCAAGAGTAATGTTTGTATTGGTTTCACAGATCATCACCAAGTATTGTAACTTGATAGCTGACCATCAAGAGTAATGTTTGTATTGGTTTCACAGATCATCATAAAGTACTGTATCTTGATAGCTGACCATCAAGAGTAATGTTTGTATTGGTTTCACAAATCATCACAAAGTATTGTAACTTGATAGACGACCATCAAGAGTAATGTTTGTATTGGTTTCACAGATCATCATCAAGTACTGTAACTTGATAGCCGACCATCAAGAGTAATGTTTGTATTGGTTTCACAGATCATCACAAAGTATTGTAACTTGATAGACGACCATCAAGAGTAATGTTTGTAATGGTTTCACAAATCATCACCAAGTACTGTAACTTGATAGCCGACCATCAAGAGTAATGTTTGTATTGGTTTCACAGATCATCATCAAGTACTGTAACTTGATAGCCGACCATCAAGAGTAATGTTTGTATTGGTTTCACAGATCATCATCAAGTACTGTAACTTGATAGCCGACCATCAAGAGTAATGTTTGTATTGGTTTCACAGATCATCACAAAGTATTGTAACTTGATAGATGACCATCAAGAGTAATGTTTGTATTGGTTTCACAGATCACCACCAATTACTGTAACTTGATAGCTGACCATCAAGAGTAATGTTTGTATTGGTTTCACAGATCATCACCAAGTATTGTAACTTGATAGCTGACCATCAAGAGTAATGTTTGTATTGGTTTCACAGATCATCATAAAATACTGTAACTTGATAGCCGACCATCAAGAGTAATGTTTGTATTGGTTTCACAGATCATCACAAAGTATTGTAACTTGATAGATGACCATCAAGAGTAATGTTTGTATTGGTTTCACAGATCATCATAAAGTACTGTAACTTGATAGCCGACCATCAAGAGTAATGTTTGTATTGGTTTCACAGATCATCACAAAGTATTGTAACTTGATAGCTGACCATCAAGAGTAATGTTTGTATTGGTTTCACAGATCATCACCAAGTATTGTAACTTGATAGCTGACCATCAAGAGTAATGTTTGTATTGGTTTCACAGATCATCATCAAGTACTGTAACTTGATAGCCGACCATCAAGAGTAATGTTTGTATTGGTTTCACAGATCATCACAAAGTACTGTAACTTGATAGCTGACCATCAAGAGTAATGTTTATATTGGTTTCACAGATCATCATCAAGTACTGTAACTTGATAGACGACCATCAAGAGTAATGTTTGTATTGGTTTCACAGATCATCATAAAGTACTGTAACTTGATAACCGACCATCAAGAGTAATGTTTGTATTGGTTTCACAGATCATCATAAAGTACTGTTACTTGATAGCCGACCATCAAGAGTAATGTTTGTATTGGTTTCACAGATCATCACCAAGTACTCTAACTTGATAGCCGACCATCAAGAGAGTAATGTTTGTATTGGTTTCACACATCATCACCACGTACTGTAACTTGATAGCTGACCATCAAGAGTAATGTTTGTATTGGTTTCACAGATCATCACCAAGTATTGTAACTTGATAGCTGACCATCAATAGTAATGTTTGTATTGGTTTCACAGATCATCATAAAGTACTGTTACTTGATAGCCGACCATCAAGAGTAATGTTTGTATTGGTTTCACAGATCATCACCAAGTTCTGTAACTTGATAGACAACCATCAACAGCGACTGGAGGCGGGGCAGAAATACCAGTGTCATGAATGCGTCATTGAGGTTAGTGTAGTTTCTTGCATAGGTGCCTAAAATTAAATATGGACAGTCAATGAAATGCACAAATAATCTACTGATTGTGTAAATACTAGCAAGGTGAATGTGTTTAAAAATAAAATTCGCAAATATCTCCAAAGGGTGGGTTTCACATAGATAAAAAAAAGTTGGACTCTCGAAAAGCCAAAGGCTTCCTTGCCATCTGGGTTTTTTTGCTCTGGATCGTGCAGTATTGTCAATGAATATAGTTTATTTTAGTTAATACATACAAGAACCAATAATAAACACGATAAAGTATGTATTGAGACATAATATATTCAGGAAGGTTTCTATTTACATATTTGTGATACAATTTTTATTGTAGTAATTTAAAGATGTTTTCAACTTTTAGAAGTTTTAAACTTGAACAAAGGGTCAGTATGTGCGTTATATTTACTGTTTGTAATCATTCGTATTGCTCTCTTTGATAGTAATTTTGTTGAGTTGAGATCCCCATACCAGTATACAGTAATTTATGTGGGGAAGAATTAGTGAATTAGGAATGAACCAACTCAACTTATTTATAATCACAATTGTGCGTGATATTTTGGAAGCTATTTTATCGATGTGGCTGTTCCACTTAAGATGTTTGTTTATAGTTAAACCTAGGAAATTGAAATTGTCTGCGCATTTAAGGGTAGCCACTACTCGAAAACACCCATATAACCAATATGCCATATCTCTGTTAATACTGAACATATTATAACCAGATTTGGAGCACTGATTAGAACAATTAATTGTATATGACGTGTGAAATATGGGCACGTTTGGTTGTGTATTACCATGGCAATGAATGTTTGAAGTGATATGGATTTTCACATCTTATTTTGAACTAACAACTGTATATGTGATCATGCAACTGTCAAGAATAATTAGCTAGAATACTCCTTTGTGCAATAAGGTGGTTTTGGGCAAGGATATCTGACTTCAGTGACTGTTGTTCAGGTTTGAGCATTTTTCAAGACGTCATGAAAAAAGCTCAAACCTGAAGTGCCATCTCACAACATTCATTGCAGTCAAACTTCCTTGCCCAAAACCACCTTATTGCACAAAAGAGTATTCTAGTTAATGATTCTTGACAACTGCATGATTACACATACAGTTGTTAGCTCAGAATAATTTTCAAGGATGCATGCCCCTCTCTCACACTAGAAATGTTGATTGTCATGGCACTGCACAAGCAAATGAGCCCACATTCCACATATCATGTACTATTCATTTAACTAATTAGTATTCCAAATTTGGCTATATGTTCAGATATGTTCAGAGATATGGCCTGAACGAATGAACGAATCGAGGCTATATTTGGCGGAGATAGATCGTAGAAATTGGTGGTGTAAAAAAGTTGATAAACAAGTGGAATTACTGATTGATAAGTATTATTCTTGCCTTAATATCATTCATAAAGTTGCAATAAACATATATTGAGTAGCAGTTGTGCTTAAAGTTAGTTAGTATTTTAGAACACCTTAGTATAATGAGTGATAATAGGGTAACTCACTTAGGCGGCTTAGCCTTCGATAAGTTGTAAACAAGATTTAACAAACCTGATTATGTGGTAGAAGATATAGGAGATAAAGTAACAACCATCAAACTACTTACATAAAATAATATCTGTGTAAGCCAGTACTTGCTAGATATTTTGATTAGGTAGCATTGTTGTTAAAATTAAGCAAGGGCGATAGTCGGGCGGCGTAACCTAAATAAATAAAGCAGCCTAACATAACGTAATTGATTGTATTTAAATTAGGTCACTACCGGTGATGTTAGCGTTCGTGTTAGGATAAATAGTCGGCTGTGTAATTGAAATTTGTAACCTAAAGTGTGCTGTAGTACACAGGAAACAGTCTTTATAAAGACTAAGTTAGTTAAGTTATTAAATAAATTCTGATCGGGATATGGCGCCTTGCAAGCGGCAAGTCAAGGCAAAGCGACACTTGGTGTGCGATCACTGCCACAGCTGGGTAGATTTTGCATTGTCCGGGTGTGGAAAGTCATGGGCAGAAACCATGGAGGAAGGATTCACCTTTCAGTGCATTGGATGTTGGAAGGTGGAATGTCTGCAGAAGGAGATAGTTAGGTTGACAGATATTGTGAAGGGAATGGAGATGGGAATTAGCAAGGAGGCAGGTCGAATGGAGAGAGACGACAGGGAGAGAGGCGAGGATACTGCAAGACTGAAGGAGAATAGCAGTGGCAAGAAAACTGAGGAAAGGAGATTGAGAGGAGGGAAGGTGATTGGAGGGGAAGAAATTGGAAAATCGACAACATAAAACGTGACAAGCGTGAAGGTGACAGGGAAGAAAGTGACTGTAGAGAAGGAGGGAGGGAAGATGGAACGGGAGAGGAGAGAGGAAAATGAGAAGGGACGAAAGGAAGTGAGAGCAAATGTGATAGAAGAGAAGTCGATAAAAGGGACGCTGACAGGAGGAAAGGTGACAAGAGAAAAAGCGACAGGAAAGAATGGATCGGAAGAGAATGTGACAGGAGAGAAGACGACAGGGGGGAAAGACAACAACCAGACAGATGCAAACCGAAGAAGGAGCTATTCTAAGGCAGTGATTGAGGGGGCAATGAGGAAAGAGAGGGTCTTTATGGGTGACTCCATTATGAGAAAGACGGACAAGACACTGAGCGAGAGGAAGGACGTCGTTGTTTGTTTACCGGGGGCTAGGATTGAACATGTAACTGACAGGGTAGAGAAGGTATTGGGACATGGCAAGGGGGGTCTATACTGGAACATGTAGGAACAAATAATGCAGACAGGGAAGGAACAACTGCGATAGTACAGAAGTATAGACAGTTAGTGAGGAAGCTAAAGAAGACGAGAGTCGAACAGGTTATTTTGTCAGGAATTTTGCCAGTAATGGGAGGAAGGGGGGCAACGTATAGAAACTGCAAGATCAATGCACTAGCTGAGCAGATGTGTGAAGACGAGGGGGTGGGATTCACAGATTTATGGGGATACTTTGTTGGGAGGGAAGATATGTACATGAGAGATGGCCTCCATCTTAGTGGAAAGGGGGCAGCAGTTTTCTCAGAGAATCTGCCGCAATCTGTTGACAGTGGGACAGGTTGCATCTATTTAAATTATATTTGCAGGGGGGACTCACAGAAAAGCCTGAAAATGGAGGCATAGATAAAGACAGCACAAATAAATCAACAAATAAAAGTCTGGAAAACTCTTCTGAAGCTGGATATAAATGTGTTTGTTTAAATGCAAGGAGTATAGTAAACAAAAGAAATGAACTAAACATTATGGTAGAAGATATTGACCCTCATATAATAGGTATAACTGAATCCTGGACAACCACCGATATATCAGATGCTGAATTGGGACGGACAGGATATGTAATCTTTAGAAAAGACAGAATAGGAAGAAAGGGAGGTGGAGTTATTTTATATATTAAAGAATCTATTCAGGCTTATGAAATTAAATTAGAAAGAGAAGCAGATTGCGAAGAAGCTGTTTGGTGTAACATAGTTACAGGAAACTCAACGTTAACAGTTGGGTTAGTTTATCGAAGTCCAAACATAAGCATAGAAGAGAATGAAAAAATATAAAACGCTATAAGGGAAGTAAGCAAACGGGACTGTATTATTATGGGGGATTTTAACCATGTGCATATACAATGGAAATCTCTACAGAGTATGGGGAGAGAGGACCACAAGTTTTTAGTTTTAGTTCAAGATACATTCCTTTCTCAACATGTGTTAGAACCAACCAGGGGTGAGAATGTGTTAGACATAGTTTTGTTCTCACAGAATGAATTAGTTGACAATGTCAAGATATGTGAGCCACTGGGGAGTAGCGATCACAACCAGATACATTTTACCATCAAAGTAAAATCAGAAAGGAATAGCAAAAAGCAGTATAGGAGAAATTTCCACAAAGGAAGGTATAAGGCTTACCTATCCTCTTCGGGCCTTGTGGCCCATAAGGCTGCTGTGCGACTCCGCCACCTCGCCCTGTCAACGGCTATGTGTCTGGCTTTGCTCCATGTTGCCCAGCCCAGTTGCTTCCGTTCTTTTTCCACTGTGGTTCTCCACGTTGTTTTTGGTCGACCAACTTTTCTTGTTCCTTCCGGCGTCCATGTCAGTGCTGTCAGGCAGTGGTTTTGGGCCTTCTTTCTCAGCACATGCCCGATCCAATTCCACCTTCTTCTCTGTACTTCTGTGCTGATCTTCTCTTCTGCTGTTATGTTCTCAATGTCTTTGTTCGAAATTATTACTGGCCATCTAATTTTTTAAATTCTTCTGAGACAGTTAAAATGGAAAATTTCAAGTTTTTTGTTGTCGCATTTGTTTACTTTCCATGTTTCACATCCATACAGTAACACTGATTTGACCAGAGTATTGTATAATCTGAGTTTAGTTTTTAATGTGTACACATTTGAGTTCCATATCTGCTTGAGTTTCATGAATGATGATCTTGCTTTTCGACATTAAGTGCATAGTTGATAAATTTGTACCCTTCAAAAAAACAAGGAAAACGGTCCAAAAAGAAACACTTATCGAAAGAAGCCATTAGAAAAATTAAGTATAAACAAATTATATAGATGTACTGGAAATGATGAAGACTACAACAGTTATAAAGAAGCACTTAACCAAGCTATAGCTGAAATTAAAAATTCAAAGAGAAGCTATGAACAACAATTAGCTAGTAATATAAAACATGACAGCAAGAGTTTTTATGCGTATGTTCGAAGCAAACAGAAAGTTCAAGATAAGGTCGGTCCTCTAGAAGATAGTGCTGGAAATATAATATCAGAGGGATTCATAATGGCAGAAGACCTGAATGAGTACTTTTGTTCAGTGTTTACCAGGGAAGATATTAGTTCACTGCCAATACCAGAGGCTAAGTTCAAGGGGGCAGATTCAGACTATTTAGGACAATTAATTGTAACCCCGGGAAATGGTAACTAAGAAAATAAGGGCTATGAAGGATAATAAATCACCTGGAGTGGATGGTATTCCACCCAAACTACTATTGGAAATTGTAGAACAAATTAGCATACCACTTGCAACAGTTTTAAACTTGTCATTAGAAGAGGGAGTGGTTCCTTTAGAATGGAAAGAAGCAAACATTATACCGTTATTCAAAAAAGGTTCGAGAAACAAGTCAGAGAACTATAGACCAGTGAGTTTAACATCAGTGATTTGTAAATTATTAGAAAGACGAATTAAAGATCACATGGTGGATTTTTTTGTTAAACAAAACTTGATAAACCCATCTCAACATGGTTTTTTTAAAGCGAGGTCATGCTTAACAAATATGTTGTAGATGAGGGATCACCAGTAGATATCGTATACTTAGATTTTCAAAAAGCTTTTGACAAAGTACCACATCAAAGATTACTGCTTAAACTAAAGGCCCATGGCATAGGAAATGGTATAATAAACTGGATAGAACAATGGCTGATTGACAGAAGACAACGTGTAGTAGTTGATGGGGAGGCTTCAAACTGGAAATCGGTATTGAGTGGGGTACCACAGGGATCAGTATTAGGTCCTATATTATTCTTAATATACATAAACGATTTGGATGATGAAATAACAAGCAAGGTGTTGAAATTTGCGGATGATACAAAAGTGTTTAGAAGGATTAAAAGTGATGGAGATAGACAGCATTTACAAGATGATCTTGACAGGTTGATCAAATGGTCTGAAAAGTGGCAAATGATGTTCAATTTTGGGAAATGTAAATGCCTCCACATAGGACATGGGAACGAAGAAGTAGAATATACAATGGGGGGTACTGTACTAAGTACTACTATAAAAGAAAAGGACTTAGGGTTAACCGTTAGTGCTGATATGAAGATTTCAGAGCAGTGCGGAATTGCAGCTTCAAAGGGAAATCAAATCCTTGGATTAATTAGGCGAAACATAACGTATAAGGAAAACGAGCTAATAATACCGCTGTACAAAACAATAGTTAGGCCTCATTTAGAATATTGTATTCAAGCGTGGAGGCCATATCGCAGGAAGGACTTAGATATGCTAGAAAGAGTGCAGAGGAGAGCAACTAAAATGATACCAAATCTGAGGGATCTTAGTTACGAAATACGCCTAAAAAATGCGGTTTAACAACACTAGAGACCAGGAGATTGAGAGGAGATCAGATAGAAGTGTTTAAAATATTGAAGGGTTATGAAAATATTGATAGAAATATATTTTTCTCAGTTAAGAAAGATAGAAGGACTAGAGGACATGAACTTGCATTAGCAAAGGAGCAGAGTAGATTGGATATAAGAAAGTTTTAATTTTCACAAAGGACTGTAAATGAATGGAACAGATTACCTGCTGATTGTGTGGGTGCTAGTAGCGTGAATATGTTTAAAAATAAAATCGCCACATACCTCAGACGGGCGGGATACACATAGATAAAAGGGTCGGACTCTCGATAAGCCAAAGGGCTTCCTTGTCCACCTGCTACCTAGAGTTAATTCTCTGGGTGGCAATCTTGTTAAATCTATGGCCGTTGTTTATCTTTAAGAATAATCTTGGGATTTTCTTTTGTGGAGAATAGAAAACATGTATTTAGATTTGTTAATGTTTAATGACAGTTTGTTAACTATTAACCACACAGATTTTGTCTACCTCAATATTGATTTCTTGGAAATTGCCATGTATATTAAAGAATCCCAATGTACTTGTTAATACTGAATCACCTGTGTATAGTTGTAGTTTATAAACAGTGCTAGCGTTTGTGACGTCGTTCAAGTAAACCAGAAATAAGAGAGGGCCTAGAATGGCTCCTTGAGGCACTCCAGTAGTAGCAGATTCATAGCTGGTTTATTATGATTTCGAGTGATTCAAGTAAAGGTGTCTTTAATTGTTTCAATACTTTTGTTGATACGCCATCTTCGCCACAACTGAATGTCTGGTGAAGGCGATCAGTGACAGTTTCTATGTCTTGTCGGTTTACTTTTTGAAAGGACAATTGTACATCATGTTTGAATTGCAGGTAGTCTTGAAATGTTTTGTTGTCTGGGTTACGTATTTTCTTGACAAGTTCCGGTCCAATGTTTGGCAAGAATAAATTTTATTTGTTTGCGATAATAAGCTTGTCTGAGACTTGTTTTTCCACAGTAAAATATTCTGGGAATTAGATCTTTTTCCGTTTTATTTAGTATATCATTTATAGTTGACCATGTCTTCTTTATATTTCATTTGTGTCTAGTAAAGTCGTAATAACTTAATTTAGCATATCTAATTGTTTGTTTAAGGTCAACATTAATATTATGTAGTTCCATTTTTAGTATAATGCCTCGTGTAACCCAGTTTGATTTTTTTGTGGCGATGTTTGTTGAATTAAAAATTTTTACTTGGAAAATGTTTTTTATATATTTTTTCAATGGTATCACACATGTTTGTGTTTGGGTTGGTGTTATGGGATGAGTCTAGTTTTAGAACATAGATCAGCACCATAATACTCACCACATTTGCGGTTAAGCATGACTTTCATTGTGTGCTATGAATGTCTCATAGACAGTTGCTTTTGTAGACCTTGGCCCAGTTGAAGGATAGACAACAGCTGCTGGCTTACAAGAGCAAGCTGAAGCCAAACTCACAGGAGTGGTTCCTCGCAGAAAACGTGCTCAAGAGTCATGTAAGACCCGGCTGCAGATTATCTGCAGACAGTATTTTAGTTCAGGGGACATTGAATGGCTGAATTAGATTCAGAGTTGTACAGTAAAGTGTGGTGGATACAAAACAAATGAAGAGTATCAAATACATCTTGTTTTATGAAACGAAATGATACGCAGCAATTTGTGCTCTCTTCTTTATTAATAATGACTCTCGTCTGGTCAATGATGTAAACTCAGGTACCTGTGGTCAGTGCCATGACCTGTTCTACAGTATATAATTATATATATATTAGTAGAAAAAGGTAAGTTCTTATATAGCGCAGTATCCAGTCTTCAGGAATGGTCAAAGTGCTTTACACTTTACTCCCTGGCAGACCTGTTCAATTGAACATCATATATATACATGTATATACAGGTGTATATAAAACTTTAATTATTACTAGAAACCGTAGAAGCTATGTGTGTATATTTTATCCAAAATGCAGGGTGGCATTTTTCTAAATAAAGGTGGTAGTTGGTATCTAATACATTTTCTGGCTCTCGAAGTATGACTGTGTGGGATGATAATTTGATAACTTTGCATTGTAGGATACTCATGATAAGCAGTGTTTTGTAAAAAAAATAGCGATTGACAAAATATAAGAACACTTTTGTTTATGTACAAATGTATGACGAGTGAAGATGTCTTCCAGTTTTATTAGATTGAGAGATTTCATTATAGATTTGGTGTGTGGGTTATATTTACTGCGGGAACTTATTCGGATTGCCCTTTTCTGCAATTTAGAAATATGTCAACCGACATGGATAACTTTATGGAACCAACGTTAAGGAACCAATATGAATAACTTTATGGAACCAACTTTAATAACTATAAGGAACCAATATGAATAACTTTATGGAACCAATATTAATAACTTTAAGGAACCAATATGAATAACTTTATGGAACCAACTTTAATAACTATAAGGAACCAATATGAATAACTTTATGGAACCAACATTAATAACTTTATGGAATTTTGGATCATTTGAATCATGAAATTATGCAAACTATGAAAGCATCAACTAAACTAGGCACAGATGCAGGTTGCCATAACATTGCGAGAACATTTGTTATTTAAATTAACATGTTTGCTATGCCAATGATGACATAAGCAAATATTCAAAATTACTCAGTGATCCTTTTTCACATTTCAGAATATCAAATGGAAGACGTGAACATTTCCATGAAGACTATGAAATGAGCGGTCAGTTGCAGTGAAACAGCACTAGACCTTGCTAGCCTTGCTTCCATCTGGACATTCGAGGATGTGAAGACACTTCTCTCATGAACCAAGCTAGGAGTAGGTTTCAAGGCAGTGATGGACGCCAACAGACAGCGCTGACAATTGCACCCACACACTGGAAAGCTGCTTAATGCGTGTTGTAAACTCATGCTGGTGTTGATACACTGCTAGATGTATATTTCACTGCAGAATGTTGCATGTCCCCTTGATCATAACCAAGAAATGGAGTAACTAGTGATTAAAACCAACACATTCAATCAGGTGTTAAGGATATTTATGTACATATGATGTGTATATTATACCTGGTATATGTATACCTATTAATGCAGTAACCAGGAAACATTTTGAAATAATATAATTATGTTATATGGCAGCATATAAAACATTCTACGTAACTTGGTTTATCTAGGAAACTTGTCAACCCAGACACATTCAATTGGAACCAAAGGGTCCTGGTTAACACAGTTGTGCAAGACAGTTTGGTAGGTGTGATTGCCATGTAGATTCAAGTGACAGACCACCCTTACCTTAGTACAAGTGTTTCTGTCATCAGATGCCATTTATGAGCTCATGTTGTGTCTACACGTAGCTTTGTGTACGTAGTGCCACATACATCTTGAAGTCAAGTCAGTGTTGTTCTATACAAGGCACCATGTTGTGTCTACACATAGCTTTGTGTACGTAGTGCCACATACATCTTGAAGTCAAGTCGTGTTGTTCTATACACGGCACCATGTTGTGTCTACACGTAGCTTTGTGTACGTAGTGCCACATACATCTTGAAGTCAAGTCAGTGTTGTTCTATACACGGCACCATGTTGTGTCTACACGTAGCTTTGTGTACGTAGTGCCACATACATCTTGAAGTCAAGTCGTGTTGTTCTATACACGGCACCATGTTGTGTCTACACGTAGCTTTGTGTACGTAGTGCCACATACATCTTGAAGTCAAGTCGTGTTGTTCTATACACGGCACCATGTTGTATCTACACGTAGCTTTGTGTACGTAGTGCCACATACATCTTGAAGTCAAGTCAGTGTTGTTCTATACACGGCACCATGTTGTGTCTACACGTAGCTTTGTGTACGTAGTGCCACATACATCTTGAAGTCAAGTCGTGTTGTTCTATACACGGCACCATGTTGTGTCTACACGTAGCTTTGTGTACGTAGTGCCACATACATCTTGAAGTCAAGTCGTGTTCTATACACGGCACCATGTTGTGTCTACACGTAGCTTTGTGTACGTAGTGCCACATACATCTTGAAGTCAAGTCAGTGTTGTTCTATACACGGCACTGCTGCAGATAAGTAAATCAGTTGTCTGTATGCACATAGCAATGTTTATGCAACTGTCCATGTGAAACTAATATCTCTACCCTACGACCATTTCCTAGACTTGGCCCCATGGCCTACACAAATAATACCACAGTGCAGTTGGTTTTAATACAAGCTCAAATTAATAGTAGAGCATTTAAAGAAGTATCATGTTTATAGTAGATGTTTGTGAAACATTCGCTATTATGACGACTGATCTTATGATTACAAACTAGCCTCTGGACCAATGTTCACTCTAGGACCCAGCACAAACTAGAAGTAATAACTTTATGCACTCCCCGCTAAATAATTCCAAATGATAGCAACTTATTTCTTATTGAACGAAGTCTTATTTCTAAAGTTGCACAGAAGTGCATTTGTACAGATTGTCTTGTATTGTAACTATGAACATCTTGATTAAGTTTAAACTTATTGTCAAAGATAATAGGTAAGACTGATCTTGTATTTATACATAAACGTCTGTATTGAATAGATGTACAATTGTCTAAACGCTAAACTATTTATACCTCCATGATAACATCACAAACACAATACTCTGACAGAATTTTATTAAGTAATTTGTTTGAAAATTCAACATGTTCTTAATATTCTCTTTGGTATCTTAAACTTGCTACAAAACATTGTCATAACAATTTCTGTCTGCACCCACAATTATCCCGCTGGATGAATGGTAAAAATGAAACAACTTCAAAATATGACCAATTTTTTTGTCAAGAAAGCAGTGCACATTCTGAGAAGCTGATTTGTCACATAATTAACATACACAAAATGTCCAAGTCAACTGCTGTGTCAGTGTGGTTGGACACAAAAATTACAGATAAAATGTAGATGCCACAAAATTGCAGAATGAAGCACTGCGGAAGCATGATGTCACCTGGTGCTCAAAATCCATGTTTTTGATAAATATTTCAAAATTGTATCTCGGAATTTATTTTTCTTCCAACATAAAACGGCATGAAACACTAAATTAACAAATTGATTCCAATGCCACCTCATCTGATTGTGTAATCTTACTGCGTGATTATTTTAGTAATTTTTTAAAGGAATCGAACCATAAGTAAAAACAATTGTATTATATCTACAATAAAAAAACTTTAAATATATTTTTTTCTTGATAAAAACATTCAGTAACAACAGTAAAACATGTTACTACATGCAATTATAGGTATCACTTTTTCACACCCAAAAATAGCGAGATCACTTCACCTTGGGGTCAGGTCACATGGAAGCCATCTTTCAAAATGAGGCAACAAACAACTTCCTAACGGTATTATAGCAGAACTAGTTCAATACAGATTACAACAGTGTTGCATGGTTCATTACAGATTACAACAGTGTTACATGGTTCAATACACATTACAACAGTGTTACATGGTTCAATACACATTACAACAGTGTTACATGGTTCAATACACATTACAAGTGTTACATCTAAACCTCATGTTAGCAAAACCACAGAGTCATGTGACACAATTTTAACTTTCTCTGTCTAATTTGGATTATATTATTTTCCTTCTAAGATGGCGACTAGACAACTATACCCTGGGCATGTTTGGGGTTGTTCAGGTACACATTGTCCCCTCGAGCGTAATAATTAACATAACTGTGTATCTATAAGACACCAGTGCATTTAACTGCAAATTGTAGTACACAAAACTACACTATGAGTTTACTCAAGCTGAAGCACAAACATAAATGTTTGTGTACATATGATTAAAAGTAAACACATTCCTAAATCTGCTTCAGTTACTGTTTTGGCACTTTGAAGAGCATAAAATGTAAAAACATAAATACGTACTTATATTATTTCATAAAACAACTGCAGTTAAGCCTGTCTACTGCGGTATATGACCACATGATTCAATATCTAGTATATATCCATTGTTTGTTTTCATTCACCACTTGTTAACGTAGACAGGTTAACGTACACATCAACACTTGTAATTAAAACCTAAATAAGTAACAAATTATATATACCGGGTATTTTAATAAGCCCAATATTAAATATATTTATAACTTTAAAATATAAAAACAATAAAAATAAAAGCAATTCTGCAATAAAGAATGCTTGCATGAATTTTAAAGGAAGCAATCTGCATATTTTAAAGACAGCAATATTATACATTTGATCCATATATTAGAAATGTGATCTTTCTGATACAGTGGAACTTCACTATCAAGGCCACCCTCCGGACTGGGTTAGTGACCTGAATAACAGGGTGACTGTATTAGCAAGACTAATAATGGTGGCTGTATTACTGAGGTAGCTGTAAAGCAAGTCATCATACCAACTTCCGCTTTCACAAAAAACTTGACACAGAATGCTTTATAATTTGTAACCAATGAACGTAATAAATTCCTAGAAATTGCAGTACTTAGAACAATTTAAATAACTCATATTTGAAGTTGTATTTTAACTTGTTAAGTTGCGAACTGTATTTGATCAATTCAACAGTGATATATTTTTTATTTTCGGAGCATCAAGATTATTTATATTATTATACCAAGTCCGACCTTCGATACTCCATCTCAACTCATAAATACAGCCACCTTTGGAAGTTAGTGGTCTTAATAGCTGTACTTGAGCCAACCAGAGATAGATAAGTCTGGCCTTAGCTGTCTCAAGTCCAACTAGTCCTATTCGCACTTGATCTTGGACACAGTCACCTTCGGCTGACCATGGATAAATGGTTGCTCCCAGATCTCCGCCTCACACATCCGTCTCTGCAAATATTACAAGATGAACCATTACGTCAATTTCCAACATAATCTATGAACTTTACGAAGACATGTTCCCCCAGTGGCTGTGAAAAAGACGTGACAAGAAGAATGTTTGTGAATATGTTCATAAAATTTGACTCACTTTGATGTTTTGACCACAATCGGCAGTTTTCATTAGGAACTGTTTTTCCTCAGATCCACGAAGACTGCCATCGGTGATCAAAACGTCGAAGTGAGTTCGAACTTCATAGTTGTGTATTTTAGAAAAATCAATACTAAAGTTGGAAGAAGTCGTGAATTATCATAACCTCAGAGGCTATGTTTGCAGTATAATTATTGACAGAACTTTGGTTTTTACTTTAAAAACTTATGTATCTACATATAAAATCAAATTTGCCAGCTTTAGTCCTTTCAAGCAATTAATATCAGACTATTATATCGGCTAATTTTCTAAATCCCACATATTTGAACACAACCTAGAGCTCTATCAATACCCACAGTCTACAATTACCTTCACCAGAATTTTTTTTTAAATCTACCGTCATGTGCTCTAATTGGAAATATGTGGGGTGGTCACATGTTTCGGTGACCGGTGGCATAATGGCCCCACTTATAGGTTTAGGCTAAATCTTGATATAGTGTAACTCTTCAGCAGGTAGTTGGGATTATAGTTAGTGTGAATGAATGGTGTGCTTGGTTAGTACGGTACAGTGCATAAGGTCTACTGTGATTACAGTAGTAATGCTGTTGTTTTATATATCTATAACAATACTGCTAATGTTGTATATGCCGAAATGTGGGCTCTGTCATCCAGAGGTACAGGAGACTAGAATAGGCTCAGTCACAGGCCTGGCCTTGGGATGTAGAGCCCACATTTCTCTCTCTTTACCTTAATCTCTTTAATAAACGTCATTCATTTGGCCTTATTTCATCACTATTCATGACTTGTGTTGGTGCTTGCATAAATGAGAATATGCGGCCACGGCACCGTGCTGCATATGTATTTTTGTGCTGGCAACAACGCAGGACGAGTAATGACTGGCCTAATGTCTCCTAAGACCTGATGCTAATTACCCCCCTTTGTATTTGGTGCTCTTTTGGCACAAGGAACCAATCACCGCGCGGTAATGGCGCTCGGTGGCAGATTGCAATGAGCTCTTCTTTTTGTGATAGCAGACAGAGTGGTCACATCAAAAAATGTTGCCCTCCGTTCCCTCCTAATTTTTGATAGCATTAGGGACACAGCATGTACATCGTTGGTGGAAGAGGGGGTGATAGCAGATCTCAACGCTTTCCCCATTTTCTTAGTGCAGGTGGACAATGTGTTCACGGGGTTTTGATGCCAAGACAGCTCGCTTCTCTTCCACCGGTGATTTTAGTAAGTTGGGCGTAATGGCCCCACTTATAGGTTTAGGCTAAATCTTGATATGGTGTAACTCTTCAGCAGGTAGTTGGGATTATAGTTAGTGTGAATGAATGGTGTGCTTGGTTAGTATGATACAGTGCATAAGGTCTACTATGATTACAGTAGTAATGCTGTTGTTTTATAGATATTGTAGCGTTTGCGTCGAGCGGTCGGCAGGGAAGCATACGGGCACACGTTCACTCACTTAGTCGTACTAATGATAAGTCAGGTTATACGTTTTCACAGTTTATTATATGCGGAAAACCCTATCAATACAAGATCTAATACACAGTATATGGCTATGTCTGCTAAATACTACCCAGTTATAAAGGTCAGAACAATAGGTTCAGACGGCAGCGGCCTATATACAGCAACCAAATTCTAGGTGTCAGAACGATAAGTCAGACGGCGGCGGCTTATATACAGCAACCGAATTATAACGGAGATATTCTAAATGTCCGAACAATAAGTCAGACGGCGGCGGCTTATATACAGCAACCGAGTTACTCACCGAGTCTGCGAATAACTGATTGTCACGGGTGTACTGCGAGAGTCTGAGTACTTCTCGCAGGGCGCTCGGTGACAGTGCTGCACGAGAAACGTTCCTCCGGCAGTGTGCCCCAGTAGTCGCCCCGTACACCACTGGCCTGTGTTACACACAGCTCCAGCATGCATCTTCGGGCCTGTTCTAACAAAAAGCTCCCTCGCAGTGTCTGGCTGCATCCCCCAACAACCAGCCTTCGAAGTGTCTGGCTGCATCTTCTGACAGTCAGCCTTCGAAGTGTCTGGCTGCATCTCCTGACAGCCAGTCCTGATCCTCATTAAAGCCCTCCTTATATACAGCTAAATCCATAGCCTTGGGTGAGACGCTGACCCTTTTGTTATGTCAATTCCAAAGTCTACTGGGTGCCAGTGAACTTATAGTAACCTCTTGAACAAAGGCCCTCTGTATAGGGTTCTTGCCTCCCCAAAACCAGATGGCCTCAAATGTAAACAAATCCCCCACCCCAGCTATAGTCATTTGCATATAAATTGGCTTTTCGGAGCACAACCAGCAATTAAGAAGATTGATACCATGTGCGTTAGCATTCAAAATTCTCTACATATCTATAACAATACTGCTAATGTTGTATATGCCGAAATGTGGGCTCTGTCATCCAAAGGTACAGGAGACTAGTATGGGCTCAGTCACAGGCCTGACATTGGGATGGAGAGCCCACATTTATCTCTCTTTAACTTAATCTCTTTAATAAACGTCATTCATTTGGCCTTATTTCATCACTATTCATGACTTGTGTTGGTGCTTGCATAAAAACTCTTGCTGTCTTGTTTTATATTACAAGCTAATTTTTTTTCGTAGCTTCTCTTCGAATTTCTAAGTTGTAGCTTGGTTCAGTGCTTCTTTATAAATGATGTTGTCTTCATCATTTCCAGTACGTCTATATGACTTCCACATCATTTGTTTGTACTTAATTTTTCTAATGGCTTCTTTCGATAAGTATTTCTTTCTGGGCTGTTTCCCTTGTTTTTTCAAGGGAACAAATTTATCGACAATGCACTCTATTTCACCCTTTAAAATATTCCAGCATTCTGCCACTGACTTATTCTTCAGTGTGTTGTTCCAGTCTATCTTTGCTAAATATTTCCTCATTTCCTTATATCTTCCTTTGTGAAAATTTCTCCTGAACTACTTTTTATTATTTCTTTCTGATTTTACTTTGATGGTAAAATGTATCTGGTTGTGATCATTACTTCCCAGTGGCTCACATAATTTTACACTGTCAACTAATTCATTCTGTGAGGACAAAACTATGTCTAACACATTTTTACCTCTAGCACATGTTGAGAAAGGAAACTGTCTTGTACTAAAACTAAAAAGTTGTGGTCCTCACTCCCCGTACTCTGTAGAGATTTCCATTGTATATGACCATGGTTAAAATCTTCCATAATAATACAGTCCCGTTTGCTAACTTCCCTTATAGCGTTTTGTACTTTTTCATTCTCTTCTACACTTATGTTTGGATTTCGATAAACTAAACCTACTGTTAACGTTGAGTTTCCTGTAATTATGTTACACCACACAGCTTCTTCGCAATCTGCTTCTCTTTCTAATTTTATTTCATAACCCTGGATAGATTCTTCAACATATAAAATAACTTCACCTCCCCGTCTTCCTATCCTATCTTTCCTGAACATTACATAGCTTGTTAGTCCCAATTTGGCATCTGATATATCAGTGGTGGCCCATGATTCGGTTATACCTATTATGTGAGGGTCAATATCTTCTACCATAATGTTTAGTTCACTTGTTTTGTTTACTATGCTCCTTGCATTTAAACAAACCCATTCATATCCTGATTCAGAACAGTTTTCCAGGCTGTTCTTTGCTGATTTATTTCCGATGTCTTTATCTATACCTCCAGTTTCAGGCTTCTCTGTGAATCCCCCTGCGAATCTAGTTTAAATAAATGCAACCTGTCCCACTGTCAACAGATTGTAGTTCTCTGAGAAAACTGCTGCCCCCTTTCCACTTAGATGGAGGCCATTTCTCATGTACATATCTTTCCTACCAACAAAGTATCCCCATAAATCTACGAATCCCATGTCCTCTTCTTTACACGTCTGCTCAACTAGTGCATTGATCGCCATCTCCTTGCAGTTTCTATATGTCGGTCCCCTTCCTCCAATTACTGGAAAAATTCCTGAGAGAATAATCTGTTCAACTCTTGTCTTCTTTAACTTCCTCACTAACTGCCTGTACTTCTGTACTATCCCAGTTGTTCCCCCGCTGTCAGCATTATTTGCGTGTACTAGTATAGACCCTCCCTTGCCATGCCCCAATACCTTCTGTACTCTTTCAGTCAGGTGTTCTATCATAGCCCCCGACAAACAAACAATGACGTTTGCTACTTTATCACCTATATATTCTACCACATAATGATGTTTGTTAAATCTTGTTTACACACTTATCGTAGGCTAACTTACCCTATTATCTCTCACTAGACTAAAGTGTTCTAAAATACTTTATCTAACTAACTTTAAGCACAACTGCTACTCAATATGTGTTTACTGCTACTTTATGAATGATATTAAAGCAAGAATAATACTTATCAATCAGTAATTCCACTTGTTTATCAACTTTTCTGCACCACCAATTTGAACGATCTATCTCCGCCAAATGAATGAACGTTTATTCAACAACAACAACAACATAATACATGCACAGTATGGTTTGCTGCTGCTGCTGCTGAAAGGACATAGCTGAAGTCATAGACTTATGTGTTGCTATGCCCTACTCGAACTAAGAAAACTGAATAAATACAACAGGAATTATAAATAAATCACAAAATAATATACACAACTCATACATAAACTTTTTACTATAGTGCTTGTGTTACTATTACATAGGTTTAACAAAACGTCACCTTCAATTAACAATTCACAAATATGTAGAAAGTAATGACAACTTGATTGCTTTTTTAGATTGTGTTAAACTTGGAAGCCGAGTCAATTTATTTGGTAAATTGTTCCACGTTTTTATACCCTTGACGCTGATTGACAGCAGTCGGAGGGTAGTGTTTGTCTTTTTAACATAGAACAATTTGCTCTGTCTGGTATCATGTACGTGTATAGCTGCGGTTGGTTCAAATAATGCTTGAACACGACCATTTAAAGAATGGTTTTTTGCTTTATAAATATAGCCTCAAACTCGATATATATATATATCTATATATATATACAGCTGTATATATATATATATATTGAGTTTGAGGCTATATTTCTATATATATATATATACAGCTGTATATATATATATTTATATATATATATTTAGTTATATATATATACAGACACACATGTCACAACAAAATCATATTGAGGCGATTGCAGACTATACTGCATGTTTGAATGTTTGTTTGAATAAAACATACTGAATTGAATCTCCGTTGCTGATATGCAGCAAAGACAAGTGATGGCGAGACAATAAGTGGTCTTACATGTCTCTGAGAGTTTGCTGTGCCAGCCTTGATGTAGGCGGCTCGGCTACGTAACACTGGGAAAAACATTTTGAAAACTAATAGAATTATTATTACTAAAATAGAATAATATAATCAGGTAAATATGATATGCCTAATTAAAAAACGCTAAAAGTAACAGTATAAATGTGATGTAAGATTTAAACTTAATTATTCAGTTTATCTACAACAATATGTCTTAGTCAATGTATACCAGTGGTTTTAACTATGTCTTCTGACACACTAAAATGCAACATAGCATCGAATAGTTTACAATATTTTTACATATCACGTAAAGGCATAATTATCAATGACAATGTATGTTAACCTGTTTTTATGTCAACGTGTACACAAAATTCATTCAGAAAAACTTGTGAACAGTCAAATGATACAACTATATCAGTTATTGTCTGTACTCCATCCCCTACTCCATCCTCTACTTCATCCTCTACTCCATCCCATACTCCATCCTCTACTCCATCCCCTACTCCATCCTCAACTCCATCCTCTACTCCATCTTCAACTCCATCCTCTACTCCATCCTCAACTCCATCCTCTACTCCATTCCCTACTCCATCCTCTACTCCATCCCCTACTCCATCCTCTACTCCATCCCCTACTCCATCCTCTACTCCATCCCCTGCTCCATCCTCTACTCCATCCTCCCACTTGCCTCAATAACAACAGGGATTTACCAACAACAATTAATAAATACTTCTAATAAAAACGAACCTTGACGTTGAGCAAGTTTTGGTTGCCGTTCGTGTCAATGGCCTCGAGTCTACTGAATCCCTTCCTGTGATACGCGTGCACCACGAGCTTCTCTGAGAAGACTGGTAGACTGCGGCGACGTCTGCCTACAACAATACAACTTCACTAAGACAAGCCAACAGACTGTAACTTGAAATCCCTCTGCCAGTCACTTAGCTACTCAATGGTGTTTAACTATGTAACACATGAGTGGTTATATGCTCAGTTGGCTTGATAAAAGTTTTGTCAGGTCCATTGAATGAATTTAGACCTTGTCACTTCTTAAGTTGCCTTATGCTACAGTATGTAGAGCTTGACCAGTTTGCTATTTCTCGCTGAATTTTAACTTGGCCCAGTCAAAATAATGTTGTAGTTCCTCTAATGATTTCATCAAAAATAAATAAGACTATTGTATAAATTACGTGCAATTTGTTTATATATGTGAAAGTACAATGTTACCAAACATTTGTCTGTGTAAGAGTATTGAGAAAATAAATAAACTTACTGCTTAAGTTCCACTCAATGCAGCTTATGAGCACACACTGGTTGGGGTGACTGCGTTGTTGGAAGCGGTACGCCAGGCACAGCGACGGGACTGAAACACACGTCACAATGTAACAATCAGCATGAATAAGTGTCGATGCAATCAAACATACACCGGCATTGATACACGATTGTTTCAGTGCATTATAAAATAACTGATGGAATTTGCTAGATATCTAATTGTTCATTCAAATGTCAGATCAATATACTGATGTGGTCGGATGTAGTCTTCACTGAAAGGATTATTCATGAACTATTTGTGTTCTTGACGCTGCCATGGCTACGTCGTTGTTCTAACTCTCTAATTTAAAGAACACAATTATGAGTAGTGTTAATGTGAGCACTGCAGACGACATTCAACTTGTTGACCATGTAACAAATAGAAGAGTTAATCCAGGAACTATCCATTTACTTTACTGCTACAAATGTCTTAGTTAGGACTAAATGGTAGGTGCATTGTGTTAGATATGTATAATTTAAAGGCTGATTTTATGTATAACAATTACATTGTCAACAAACAGTTTAATAAAGACTAAAAAGGCTTCACCAATGTCTGCAGATCATTAACAGTAGAAATCAAAATATAGTACCTTCCACTTGAAATACTTCAGCCTCTTTACGTGGTCGTTTCTCTGACTTCCTTTCGCACAAGCAGGTGACTCTACTTTGCATCACAGGCATTAGGGCAGCTGTGATCTCTTGCAACACAAAGCACCAGTCTACAGCTCAGGCAGCAATTGACATCAGGGTAGCTGTGATCAACACAAAGCACCAGTCTACAGTTCCAGCAGCAATTGACATCAGGGCAGCTGTGATCAACACAAGGCACCAGTGTATAGCTGAGGCAGTAATTGACATCAGGGCAGCTGTGATCAACACAAAGCACCAGTCTACAGCCAGGACAGCAATTGACATCAGGGCAGCTGTGATCAACACAAAGCACCAGTCTATAGGTGGGGCAGAAACTGACATCAGAGCAGCTGTGATCTCCTGCAGTCTACAGCTGGAGCAAAGGCCTAGGCCTCTTCCTCTCCACCATCAACCTCACCTGTTCTCAAAGTGTACCTTTCACGTTTGTTGTTATTAACAGGACCTTTTCTATTAAATCTCATCGTAAAATTATGTTATACAGTATGAACTGTATCTATTATAATATTTGCACTAATCACCTAAATATGTTTTAATGAGCTATTTGCGGTTGTTGTTGATATTAAACTGTTCCTGTAGGAACCAGTTTGTTTACATGGCAGCATGCCACTTTCAAGACCGAAGCCACAATCTCTATCCTGGTCAGTAAAGGTAAGACCTAGGACCTACGAATTACCTGAGCTCGCCGTTCATGTTAGTGTCTAACAACAAGGTCGAAGCTTACCAAAATGATCAAAGTCTTGCTCATACTTAGGATTGTGACGCCCATCTCTAAATGCGTCAAATGATGCTCGAGTTTGATACCTCCACGTGTTCTTTTGTCAAACCACGCCGCCACATCTGCTCCATCTTGCCCAGTTCACCCAGAACATGTATTTCTAATTGCACCAAATGAGATTTAGTCACCTGAAACATACATCAATAAGTCAATCTGGTGCTTCATTTAATGGCAGAAAGTGTTATCGTTTTCACTGTACAATGATATTATGCTGTATAAATTATACCTACTCTAAATGTCTTAACCATCAAAATGTGTGTGAATGTTTTAATGAACATATAAAAATAATAATTTGACCAGCATCCAAAGGCTTAGCCAGAGACCCGTCTGCACATCTTCAAGACTGGCAGATGACTGGCTATGTCATGTAATTACAACTGATAAGACAGGTGGAATTTAGAGGGGGCCAGCTGGCCACTAGATTAACTAATAGTTCCAAGTCTAGGGGGCCAGCTGGCCACTAGATTAACTAATAGTTCCAAGTCTAGGGGGCCACAGTAATGACTGTCATTGGCACAACTGATAATAAAACAAACAGAATGGATCAGCATTAATTAAATAAATGGCTCAAATGACACTGGTTTGTCATAAAATAAACTGGCCAAAAATGGCCGTGATTGATGTGAATGGCTTCCATGCATGTCGTCCACATGCTAAAAGACACATTTTCGATCAATTCAAGACTAGCAAAACATTTCTGGCTAAGGGCCTGATTGGTAAATTTTATTTGGACGAGGCATTCAGTTTAAAGTGCTGGGATATCACTAACAAATCATCTTCCTCCATTAAGTTATGTTCTTCTGCACATGCATGTAAACAGGATAGTTCCCTGAAACACTGAAGTTAAACGTATAAGGGTCACTCTACTTTGAAAAGTTGTTCCTTTGAGCAGTGAAATCAGAAAACATAGTTTATACTTTATTTGATAATAAAAGCAATGGGACTCTGTACTGTTAACTGAAATGTTTGAATGCTTACAAATTTATGTTTTATACAATGTAGAAATAAGACTAATCAAGTGATCGTAGTTTGAAAATGGTTTATTAAGTATACTGAAATTTGATACATATCTCAAAATGCAGTTGGAATAAAGAATGTTATTTGATGGTAGGTCTGTAGTTAACGGTCATTGTAAGAATGCTCAAAATACTGATTATGAAATATGCGTCACCCAGACATGACCTCAGTGACTAATGAAAATAAAGACTATTACATTATGCTAGTTCATATATTGTATTTCACGTTGCTTAGAAGTGCGAGGGGGATTTTGTTTGAGTTGCAACATGGGAGAGGTTGTTTTGTGATTTCCGAAGAGTTCCTTTTCGTTGTTACATTTCTCCGACTCAACCCAAGAATGTGATGTCATCGTGGTGTCAGTATAATACTACAGACACTTTCATTTCAGCACCAATTGTTATCCTTGTTTTTTCTTTGATGGCTGTAGAGTGAACAGTGATGCATAGATCTGTGATTCTATATCTTCCGTCCTTGTTCATACTGTGAAATGTGCAGCAGGTTTGAGTCTAGTAAAACTACCTCAAAATGAAAACGGATCAAGTACAAATACAGTAATTGTAATGGCCAGTTGTATCGTTCTGTTCGTACATTTTTAATAAATAAGAACATACTCAACTATGACTACATAAAATTTTATCATTTATCTTCATCTTAAACATTACAGTTCTACATACTATTCTCCTACATTGTGCTGCATTTTGTCTGTTTTAAAGCCGACATCTGTCAGTTAGTGCAAGTCTGGAACAAGTACTATCCATCAATGTTAGGTCTTTAGAAAATGCACAGGCCATAAAGCAATTAGGCATTCAACATTTTCCCATCAGGCTACTGGGCTTCCCTTGGTTGACCTTCCCTCAGATGTCTACTGCTCTACTTATTGGGGCTGGCCATGCATGCCAGCTTGCAAACACACATAGACATCTACTGATAATTTACACATAAGCTTAAACAACTTTTAAGACCAATTTTCATAAAGGGCAAACCAAACATATTCAATATAATAAATTAATGTGAATGTAAATATAATAACTTGTTAAGCTTTAAGTTAAGCAGGGGATTACAGACCCTTCTCACCGTCTGTGATCAATATGGATCATATCATGACATAAGGTACAATACCAAAAAGAGTATGGTCATGATAATAAGAAACAAGAATTATAAGAATGTTAAATTTCTAAGTTTTATGCTTGGTAACAACAAACTATGTGAGGAAGAATCTGTAAAATATTTGGGTCATATCATTTCAAATAGTATGCTAGATGACAATGATATATTTAGACAATGTCGCCAGTTGTATGCACGAAGCAACATGATCATAAGAAAATTTAGCATTTTCAAATGATGTAAAGAAAACATTGTTTACTAATTTTTGCTTTTAGGTTATGACAGATACTGTAGAGCTAGTGAATTGTTTGTTAACAATAGTTTACCTAACTGAGCTGCTGTTATTAGAAATTTGACATATATGATATAGATTTATATGCCGACTGCAGTTCTAAAAAAACATTGATTCGTAGTGTTATTAATAGTGACGTGAAATACATGTCTAGAATATGGAAATACTGGTTCAATTCTTTGTATATACATTTTGTTGACAGGCGATTTTTCATTCTGTACATTGTAACTATTGTTTATAACACAACTATAGAACCATGATATTAATAATGTACAAGTTTGTATGTTGCATGGAGTTTGTGAATGAAGTAATATTATTATTATTAAGATAAGGTATGCAGATTGTTAGGAACTTTATTTAAAAGATTTACTACAATCACTGTGTCAGAATGTGGGCCTACTAGTACTAGTCTACATGTTATAGCATGGGAGTGGTTTAAACTTTGGCCGTTATTACACGTTAAACTTTAACTCTACTTCTGTACAGAAGGAAAACAAACTAAAGTTTGTTTATGGTGTTCTTGGAAATAATACCTATAAAGGTTGTTAGCAGTTATTTTCAGAACTGTTTAGCAAACTTAGTGATGGGTGCCGGCTAAGCCTAAGACTCAGATCATGACTAGGCCTAGACCTGGCCTAAGCTAAGGCTAAGCCTAGGCTAAGCCTAAGGCCAGGGCCGGGGTACTAGAAGGGACGATCAAAGTCACCGTTTTCACTATCGACAGATCTACCTGTCATACCGACTTTCTACGATATGTTGTTGGTAAAGGCCCAAATCCTATTAGCTGATACAACTATACATCACTTTTTAATTAAGTTAGATGGAAGCTTGTTGCAACGAACCAACCCAAGCGAGCGCAAAACTGAAAAATAGTAACCATGGTAGTCGCTAGGCGTCGCGATCAAAATGCAATTCGTGCTAATTTGAAGCTGCATAATCGCGTAGTACGTACATAGCACCATTAATCACGTTTAGTTGATAAGAAAAATGTATACCCATGTTCACATTAGAACATTAAACACTACCCAACAAAGCGTTCTTTAAATATAAGATTGCGAATATGTCTTAAAGCGAGGCATCCTTAGATATATGTCGACAAGAGTTTCCATGTTTAAATGTTTTCTTAGACATTTTAGATACTATAATTATGGCCAACACGAGTTTTCATTTACGATTTTCATTCGCCGGTTAATTTTGTTTTCTCGACCCGCGAATCTGGTTGCAATCCTTATCCGTTGACGCTAATCCAGAGAATCAATCAATTGTATTGCATTTTCATTGTATTTTATTCAGTTCCAACAAATTAAGTCCTAATTAATTTAAGATCCATGCAGTATATATATGCCAATGATTTAAATAACTATTTATTTTGATTCATAATAAAAATATTAACAATTTAGTTGCCTGTTTGTTAATGTTACTAATCCTGATAATAGTGATATATATAAAGGTAGATTACTGGGTAACCGATTACTGTCACAGTACTAGACCTACTTGTTAAAAAATTATATGGTTACCGGCTACTGCCGATAATGGGAACCGGTGGCCAAGTGTTAAAGCACCGGTCGAGGGGACTGGAGTCGAATCCAACTATCGGCCAGTTTAAAAAAACTTGGGAAATTTTGTTCTCTTGGAAAATACACTAGGCCATTGGTCCCTTCTAACTGTTATCTGCCAGAGGAAGTAAAAGATCCCACACATGGGATAAATGAGCTAATTTGAGTCCATCCTGTAGTGGACTTACTACCTGTTGGGCATGTAGATGAGGATATTATGAGATAAAACCACAGTGCAACATTGTAATAGGACTTTGCTAAATAATAAGTATTTGTCAAAATGTTCAATTTTTTTAGATTTATGGTGTATAATATAAGCCACACATATTGTATTTTTATTGTGTTCTGTTCCATTTATTTCAGGTTGGTGTCATCACTGATGTCCAAAAGCAAGATTTGTCCATTCTGACAGCACTGATACCAATATAAGTGGTATAGTGTTTGTGTGTATGCATTCTGAATTATTGAATATTACGATAACATACCCTGTACAATTATACTGTATATTGCAATACAGAACTCGGAATCAATTTATTTGACCAATAAATATGGTACATGTGTAAGGTTTCAGGGCAAAGCACAATAGTGTAAATATCATCTTAAAATTGACATGATATTGAATATCTCAATACTACAAAATCACAATGACCGATATCTAGACCCAAACTATTTTTTTTTACAGTAGAACCTGTCTTGGATAACCACCTGCTTTCTCGGTTCCTCTTGAAATTGACCATATTTTCAATGTTTATTGAACTGTCGTGGGCGACCACCCGTCTTGAAAGACCACTTTTGCTAGGCTGAAGTGGTGGTCACTCAAGACAGGTTCTACTGTACATTTTAATTCTGCAATTTTACCTAGGCAAATATGTCACCAGAGCTGCATGACGTTTATTGTATTTTACCCTTAAACCCTTCCTATATATACTATTGTTATGCACTGGTAATAATGCATGAGTGTATAAATACGGTGTGGTATGCCACGTTCCAAGTAATGGAAGAAAATCATTCAACCATGCCAATTATGTTCAGTCAGAATGTCTGACCCAACAACAATCTAACATTCTAGAAGTGTTGAGAAACAGCCCATCTTGCTTAGAGTTTTCTTTGCTCTCTTTGTCAATATAAAATGGAATACCATGTTGTACCTGTTTCAAATTACCGTGGTAGTATACCAGCAGATATGGGTCAAATTCATTGACATGTATTTAAATACAAATAATCTTGAAGGATTAAAATATGATAAAATGAAAAAGTATATATTTCAATACAAATATGTATTAAAGGTACTTTTCAGAATTCTTTTTACAAAACCGCCAATAGCAAAAATAATGGCAAATGTTATATTGGGATATGTTGTTTGTCAACATAATTTGACGATGTTATGTACAAAATGACATGAGATGTCGCTTACTGGCTGGCAATCTTTGGTGTTTGTACCATGTATGAAAATACCATGTTGTACCTGTTTCAAAATACCATGGTAGTATACCCGAGTACAGTGTATATCAAGTCACTGGCATTGGAACAGGGAAGGGGGCGTTCCAAAAAAAACCACCTTGAGGTTCTCCAGACATCTCGATCTGCACCCCCTTGAGGCTCGCTGAAAAAAAACACCCCAAGGCACTCTGAAAACCTAAATAAGCACCCCCATTCCGCAATATTTAGGGGTAATCCTATCTCCAGCCCCCATACACCACAAACTGCAACCCCTTCCTAAATGTTGGGGAGCTAATCTCCTAATCAACAAATATTAGGGACTAAGCCCCCCGGCAGGTTCCAATGCCTATGTAAGTAAAACAAGTATTACAATATTTAATTTGTTTCCTACATGGGTGTTGATTGATGTGTATTTTAGCAGTAATATATTTTATGTTTCCAACAATATTTTTCTTGCTATCCCTGTTGTGAATGTCATTGTGACATGTAATCTGTGCTATTTCAGATAATGCCTCATTACTGTTCACAAATATTTAAGGATTAATTTCTTGACATGTATGCTCAGTAGTCTATTTGTTGTATTTATCATATACTTAATTGTTCATATTGTATTATAATGTATACATAAGGATTTGATAAATGATTTGTGTCATTATTAGCATTGCTTGCATTTATGTACATGCATGTATGCTAGCTCAATAGACTTTATTTTGTATTTGTTTTATTTGGTCATTCAATATGCTTGGATATTACTGTAGATTGCCTGTATGATTAATGTATTTGAATATATAATATAATACAAATATTTGAAGATTAACGTGCACCTCTGTTAATGAGTATGTCATACAGAATATTTTCTACAGGATGTATCCTACAGGAAATAGCCTATAGGAAATATTCCATAGAAAATACTATAGGATATTTTCTATAGACAAATTTCTATAGAATATTCTGTAAAAAAAACTATAAAATGTCATGTATTTTTCTGTAGAAAACCACAAAAATCCTGTGGTTTTCTATAGAAAATATCCTATAGTTTTCTATAGAAAACTGCAAAAATCGTGTAGTTTTCTATAGAAAATTTCCTATAGTTTTCTATGGAAAACTGCAAAAATCCTGTGGTTTTCTATAGAAAACTGCAAAAATCCTGTAGTTTTCTATAGAAAACTGCGCAAAAATCCTGTAGTTTTCTATAGGAAACTGCGCAAAAATTCTATAGTTTTCTATAGAAAACTGCGCAAAAATCCTGTAGTTTTCTATAGGAAACTACGCAAAAATCCTGTATTTTTCTATAGAAAACTGCGCAAAAATTCTGCAGTTTTCTATAGAAAATTTTCTATAGGAAACTACGCAAAAATCCTGTAGTTTTCTATAGAAAATTTCCTTTAGTTTTCTATAGAAAACTGCGCAAAAATCCTGTAGTTTTCTATAAAAAAAATTCCTGTAGTTTTCTATAGAAAATGTTCTATAGGAAACTACGCAAAAATCCTGTAGTTTTCTATAGAAAATTTCCTTTAGTTTTCTATAGAAAACTGCGCAAAAATCCTGTAGTTTTCTATAAAAAAAATTCCTGTAGTTTTCTATAGAAAACTGCGCAAAAATCCTGTAGTTTTCTATAGAAAATCTATAGTTTTTTTTGGCTAAGGGTAACACGACAGATAACAACATATGAACAAATACGTATAAAGGTCAAACAATAAAAATAATAGGAACAATAAGAATATAAAACCACACAATATCAACCTGGATAGCAATGCTGGCTTATTAAAACATTACCATTATACATAGAACAGTAAAAGATGTTGATATATATCTCCAAGAAGGAAAATAAGAAAAACTTAAAGAACAACATGCCGACCGATATGTCTGTTATCAAATTAGCATACACATTACTCACAAAGATACTAACGAATAGGCCAAAGAAGACACTTGACGAAAACCAACCACGAGAGCAAGCATGATTTAGAAGCAGGTACTCAACGACAGACCACATACACGTCGTAAACCAACTGAAAGAGAAGTGCCGAGAATATAATACCCCGCTCTGTATCGCTTTGGTTGACTACGAGAAGGCTTTCGATCGGAGCAAACTCAAAGCGTTACTGACCTCCCTTCAAGAACAGGGGAGATAGAAGACATGTACATCGAACTCCTGGAATACATCTACACCAACAGCTCGGTGACAGTCCACCTACACAAAAAGAGCAACAAGATCAACAGAGGAGTACGACAGGGTGACACCATATCGCCCAAGCTGTCTACGGCAACACTCGAAAGCATATTCCGAAGACTGACCAGGGAAACCGGAGACTTGAGGATAGACGGAGTTATCTCAGCCATTTTCGCTTCGCCGACGACATACTCATATGCGCTACTACACCACAAAAACTTTTTTTTAAAAGCTGCAGGAGCTAGCTGATGACAGTGACAAACAAGGACTGAAGATCAAATCAAATCGTGACATTTATATTGCGCCGTTCCAACAATCGTTGCTCACAGCGCCGTACAGAATGTTCGGGGAAACAGGTAAGTCTTAATGTTTGATTTAAAATCAGTGTGTGTCATTGTTGTTGCAGTCAGCTTTTGTGGCAGCAAGTTCCATAGTGTTGGGGCTGCCACGCAAAATGATCTATTACCCCAGCGACGCGTTGCACGTGGTACACATAAATGACTGTGTTCACAGGAGCGCAACAATCGAGTTGGCTGACGTCTGTTCAAACATTTGGTGATATACTGTGGTGCCCAGCCAGTCAGTGCTCGGTGCGTGAGTAGAAGTATCTTATACTCTACTCTAACTGGCGCCGTCGAAAAGGCGGGCCGCCCAGTTCTGTACTCTCTGCAACCGTTCTAGTTGTTTCACAGGCAGTCGGTGGAGTAATGCATTGCCAACGTCAAGTCTACTGGTAACAAACGCATGTATGACTTGTTCTGTCGCTGCAGGTGTTAGATAACGTCTTATACTTGCAATATTTCGGAGATGGAAAATTGCAGATTTACAGACAGCAGTCAAGTGCGTCTCCATCTTCATCTCGGCATCGAACCGTACACCAAGATTCCGTACATTCTGAGTTACAGTGACTAAACAGTCTCCGATGCATAGTGTGCGCAGCTCAATTTTTTTTAGTTGTTGCGCAGAGCCGAACACGATGACTTCTGTCTTTGAGTCATTCAACTTTAAAAAGTGTGTCATCATCCACGTCTTGATCTCCGCTACACATTCTTCAATACGGACGACAGCCGCAGGAATGTTCTCTTGGTGGGGTTTCACTGGAATATAGATTTGAGTATCATCCGCGTAGAAATTACACATCAAATTGTACTTGCGAATAATCTTAGCAACTGGTGCTACATAGATGGAGAACAGCTGAGGACCCAGCACGGAGCCTTGTGGTACCCTTATACCAGAGGACGTGCAGGCGATGTAGCACCATGAATGTGGACAGACTGGACTCTGTCTCTCAGGTATGACTTAAACCAGTCCAGTGTATCTTGGACCACTCCGATATCATGTGAGAGTCTATGCAACACCACTTCATGGTCGACGGTGTCAAACGCAGCCGATAGATCAAGGAGAACCATGATGGCAACATTCTGATTGTCCATTGCGTGCAGGATGTGATTCAGCACACAGACAAGGGCCGTCTCAACGCTGTGATTCGGCTTGTACGCTGATTGATAGGGCTCACAGAGATCGTGCTCTGACATGTGAGCTGACAATCTCGCAGCAACGACACGTTCTATTGGCTTCGATAGATAGGGTAGATTTGACACGGGTCGGTAGTTATTCAAGACAATTTTGTCTAGACTCGGTTTCTTGAGTACTGGCCTGATATGCGCTTCCTTCAAATGTGAAGGCATTACCCCCGTTCTCAGAGACAGGTTAACATTTGTCATGAGCACAGGTACAACATCGTGCGCACAGTCTCTAAGAAGCCATGTCGGAATGGGATCAAGTTCACAAGATTTCACTGGCGATGACTTCAACAACATTCCAATTTCAACCTCAGTGGCTGGGTCAAATGCAGTCAGCAGACACGTCTGCGGTGCATCCTCAGCAGATACATTTACAATGATGACATTCTGATTCAGTTCAGACCGAATTTTCGAGATCTTTTCTGAGAAGAAATCCGAGAACCGCATTGCCAGTGTGTCAGACGAGTCACATGCCGGTAGTGGTGTGCCATTATCAGTGTGTAGGAGCTTGGCAACAATCTTGAACAGCTGCTTCTGATCACCAGATGCATACGCAATTTGATTCGTGTGGTATTCAATTTTTGCACGGTGCACAGACGAAGTGACGAGCTGGCGCTGGAGGCAGTAGGCAAGCCTGTCAGACTCCAGTCCAAATTTTCTCCATGTTCTTTCCAGTGAAATATGTTCGTAATGACAACAGGCTCCATGATGATACTTATATAGTGTATATTTAATGAGTACTAGAATTGCACGTACGTCGGCTTAGTTCATGACGCTACCAGAGTGCGTGACCTTATCACTCTTGGTACATGTATTACTACGCGTATTACTATCATGCTGATAATGTAGTCCTATAACAGTCTAACACATTTTTGCGATCGTATGCCATAATTATACCACGGCGTGTGTGGTCGTGCAATCACTGTGCGGTTCTTTAACGGTGCTTGCTTGTCAATGATAGCCGCAATGGTTTCATTGTACATGTCAACAGCATGGTTCATGTCATCAGACAGATGATTTGACAGTAGCAACGAACGGATTTCATCACATATCGCAGTGGTATTGATCTGTCGATAATTTCGACTCGTCGTCGTTACCCGGACGTTTGGTGGTTTCACGAGTTGTAGTGTGCAATGAATTGCCGAGTGGTCTGACATGTGTAGGATGTCTGTTCGTATATTGTTCAGAAACGTATCAGATGAACGCGTTATAAGCAGGTCGATGGTATGTCCAGCAACATGCGTCGGGACTTCCACGTGCTGAGTAAGATCTGCTGCATTTAGAATATTTTGAAAGAGCTTAGTGTCATTGTCTGATGTATTGTCCATGTGGAAGTTAAAAACACCTGCGATCAGCATGTTTGACGTATACATCGACATGGTGTCCAACATATCACCAAATTCTAGGAGAAATTCCGCAGTTGTAAAGCCATTCTTGGAGTTTGGCGGGGGGCGATAGACGACAAGAAGACGAACAGACTGAGTGTCACTGCTGAGTTGTAGACACATCGATTCAAATGTATTTGATTTCGGCATATCGAGATGTCGCGTTGTGAAGCCAGACTTGTAGACGACTGCAACACCACCACCGGTGTCGTACGTTCTCGGGACATGTCTTAGTTGGTAACCAGCAGGTGTGATGCAACCAGTAGAGACGGAGTCATCAGCACTCAACCACGTCTCTGTGATGGCGAGTATGTCTAGATCATTGTCCTCAATGAGGTCATATATCACGGTCGCTTTCCCCGCTTGCTTCGTGTCACACACCGATCTGGCATCCAACAAGCAGAAACACACTTGGCGTACAGATGGTTTGTCACATACACTGTCGAGTCGAATCAAATTCGATGTGTAGGTTTCACATCTCACGATGACCGATGATGGGAAGCGATGAGTAATCAGTACAGGAATGGGTCTTTGCTTTGACCTCCCTGCCCTACACCCCGTGCGAGTTCGCCGATTGTTCACGCGTTCTAGTTGTCGTAGTGGTGCCACACAAGCATCTATTGAAAGGTAGCATCCAGTAACAATAGAACGTCCAATTCGCAGTAGATCCAGTCTATTGTATGTGATCATGCTGTGGCAGTGCATTGTTCTTGTTGTCGTCACGCCTGGTCAATCGGCTACAATGTTGTGACACAGGTGCAGTTCACTATACTGGTACGAATTGCATATACATACAAAAATGCTAAAATGTCATTAAGTACTTGTTAAAATGGCGCAGTCCACCTTCGACCTGAGACATTCATAAAAACAACTCTAAAATTGCACTGCTGTTCCACGGTTAAAAACAGGTAAAAATGTAAAATATCCACGAGCTTGTTTTGGTGCAGCCACATAGAGGCGCCACACAATAACACATGAAGATGAACATTTCGAAGATAAAAATGATGGTAAAAAATAACACACCAATATATATCAACACTACGCAGATAGAAAACGTTGAAAGCTACGTCTACCTGCGACAGCGACACAGCATCAGAGACAAAAAACAAGACAAGGAGATTCAAAAAAGAATCACCGCCGGCCAGCGCTGGACAACGCATTCAAACATAGCGACATCTTCAAGGGTAACTTTGGAACCTGCTTGAAGTGCCAAATCTACAACTCATGCGTACTTCCAACGATGACATACGGCACGGAAACATGGGCACTCACCATCCAGGCAAATAACAAGCTAGCAGCCGCACAAACAAAGATGGAAAGAAGTATATTAAACATCACATATTGGGAGAGGAATAAAAACATATGGATAAGACAGAAGACAAAGGTCATAGACGTGATAAAACAAATCAGAAGACAGAAGTGGACCTGGGTAGGGCACACTAGCAGACTACGAAATAACGTATGGACATCACACATCACAACCTGGAGACATTATGAAGGGAAACGATCTAGAGGAAGACCGGCGAGACGGTGGAGAGACGAACTAGACGAGTACTGGAAGGATTTGGCCCAAGAGCTTGTGACCTCACATAACCTAATTGATAAGCAGCGCTCTTCACCTGTTGATGCAATGCATGTTTTGTTGATGGGGTATTCCAAGTAGTACCAGATCCCGGCCTGAGCAAACCCTGCTCAGTGTAAACGTCTTAAAATAAATGACGGACTTAGAGTACACGAGTCGATTATTTTCTTATGGTTGTGGCGACATGCTAACCATGCCGACTTCTTCCCTCGACCAAGGAAACTGGAGACTCTGTAACACCAACTGAGGGCATGACAACACATTAATGTATCACATTTAATTCACAGGTTGTTTGCAATGGCATGGGTTGCAATGGGACAAAAGTGGGTTTCATCGTCAAATAGCTCATATATTTCAACAGCAAGGAATTGCCATACCGCCAGAATAACCACAACTGCATACACTGTCGGATAGCCACTTTGGAAAATCCTTGGTTAGCATAATGTGCTACATAGAGTAATATGCATGCCGATGTCCGCCTCGTCGTGTATACAAGGCTGACGGTACTACAGGTCGTTGGTGGCTTTCTGGACTATGATCACTGCTATTTGATTTTGTGTGCTGGTGATTACCTATCCACCAGAAACGTATAACATTACACAATATAACAAATAGTGAAACAACCTCAGAGTGGTTTCGCTATGTATTGTGTGTTCTCTTGTTGATTGCTTGAAGATGTCAGCATACAGTACATACCCGTCTGACCGTTGCCAACTGGGATGTAATGTAGAACATATATGATACATTATAGTGCTAGGTATCATCGCCATGCAACTGTCCACCTACGCCTGGTAAGGCATGTGGATGATAGCATCACCATCCAACACCTTTGTGTCGAGCTATGGAGCAATCGATGATATGTATGGCTTTGTTTGGTACTCCACTCAGTCTGATTTTGATCCTTGTCATGGTTGGCGCTATTTAGTCGTTTCGTTCGCACGTCTACTTTATTGTATTATCTTTATGATATTTATTTAGCAAAGTAGTTTTGTAAGCCATAGTGTAATACGTGTTGTTTTGTTGAGTTTTTACTTGACAGTCTGAAAGCTATCTTCCAACTCAAACGATACCTGTGATATAATTGGCCCTTAGTTTTGAGAATATAGAACATCTGCTTTGATGGACACAATGCGCATTCACAGTCCTGGGCGATCGAGTCCACCCCGTTGATGCATGATTTTGAATATTTGGATTATGTCTGTTCTCTGTCTTCTGTAATTCAGTGTAGGGAGTTTTAACTCTTCCAGTCTGCTACCGTATGGTAGTCCTTTTGTTTCTGGCACTAGTCGGGTTGCTCGCCGCTGAACTTAATTGCTCGATGATGAGATCTCGGTCTTTCTTCAGATACATGATGCATATTCCAGGTGTGGTCTGATCATTGTCTTATAAAACAGTAGGACTGTCTTCTTGTTGAGATGCCAGAATGTTCTGGCTAGACATCCCAGAACTCGATTGGCCTTCTTGACACTATTCTCGGTGTGGTCAGGGAACTTGAGTTATAGGTCAATAGTTATACTCCGAGGTCCTTCTCTGAGGTTACTACTTCGAACATATGACCGTCTCCCCTGCCCTTGTTCAGGTGGTATTCATTATGTGGGTTTGAATGCTCGATGTGGAGAACATGACACTTATCCGGATGGAATCTTAGTTGCATCCTTTCTGACCAATATTTAAGTTTTGTTACGTCTTCTTGGAAAGCGTTGGAAGCATTGGCGTCATCTGTGAGAGATGCGTATAGCGTGGTGTCATCTGCAAACATGGAGGTCAGATTGTCCTTGTGTCCCAGGATATCGCTTACAAACATTGTGAACAGTATTGGTCCGAAATTAAACTGACCCTTGGGAAACTCCGCTGAGTACACTTCTCCAGTCTGCTTGTACCCCATGTATCGATACCTTCTGTCTCCGGTTGCAAAGGGATGCGTTAATCAACCCCAGAGCTTTATCATTGATTCCAATACTTTCAACCTGCTTGCTAAGACGCTGGTGTGGGACGGTGTCAATAATTATTACCATTGCAATAAAATGGGTTGCAACTCGGTCAATGTTTTATGCGTTCGAATAATATTACAAGTAATTTAAATATAAAAAACACATAGCTTAATTTCAATTGTCATGGTGTGGTATTACCGTATAACTGTGTTGTTTCAAACTTTATAAAAAGGCTTATGTGAAGTTATCCATACAAATTCGGCTCTGCCCTACAGGTTTGAGCGCCAGGTCGGCTACTTCTAGGGAGATTTCGCCAGATCCTAGACACCGACATTGAAGATAAGTATCGCCAACCATGCAATGGACATGCAGCAAAGGTTCTACGGGTTAACAACTACCGAACTCCGACAAATGGCCTTTCAAGTGGCTGAGTATAAAGGCGTCGCACACCCCTTTGATCAATTACAGTTAACTATAGACCTAGATCAAGGTAGATTACGTCAATGGGCCTCAGACCAGACATTCAGTGCTTCCAACAGATTCGTACTTAGGCTTTTTCCAGTAGTGAAGACATGTTTCTGCTGGCATTCCAGGTGCTTGATCAGCTGCTTAATAATCACTATCTCAAGATCAGAAACACCGGTTTGTAGTTTACTAGATTTATCTTCCCAGATTTCTTGTAGATGGGATAAATGATAGCATCTTTCCACTCTTTTGGTAGGATTGATGTGTTGACGCTTGAGTTGAAGATTATGTTGAGAGGTACACATAGTTATTCTGCCATCTCTTTCAGGATTCTTGGGCTGATGCCACAGATGCCTGGTGATTTGTGAATCTTCAGTTGGAGAAGGCACTTAATTCTTAACCAGTTCTTCGGTGACTTCGAATGATGTGAGTGCCAGGTTCTTTGGTGTGGCATGTGGGACTTTGCTGGTGTCTTCTTTTGTGAATGCTCTAAAGATTT
Source organism: Escarpia spicata (assembly GCA_963995525.1). Lineage (NCBI taxonomy): Eukaryota > Metazoa > Annelida > Polychaeta > Sabellida > Siboglinidae > Escarpia > Escarpia spicata. The sequence continues at coordinate 65,841,514 of OZ023205.1, read as the reverse complement.
AGGACCCCTACTGTTTCGCCGGCGCTTTGATTACTCAAAGGCATTTGATACCGTCCCACACCAGCGTCTTAGCAAGCAGGTTGAAAGTATTGGAATCAATGATAAAGCTCTGGGGTGGATTAGCGCATCCCTATGCAACCGGAGACAGAAGGTATCGATACATGGGGTACAAGCAGACTGGAGACGTGTACTCAGCGGAGTTTCCCAAGGGTCAGTTTAATTTCGGACCAATATATATTGTGTTCACAATGTTTGTCAGCGATATCCTGGGACACAAGGACAATCTGACCTCCATGTTTGCAGATGACACCACGCTATACGCATCTCGCACAGATGACGCCAATGCTTCCAACGCCTTCCAAGAAGACGTAACAAAACTTAAATATTGGTCAGAAAGGATGCAACTGAGATTCCATCCGGATAAGTGTCATGTTATCCACATCGAGCATTCAAACCCACATAAAAAATACAACCTGAACAAGGGCAGGGGAGACGGTCATATGTTCGAAGTAGTAAGGTGTTTGTTCTGCTTCTGATGTACTTCCAAATTCCCTTGTTGTTTGCCCTACATTCCCATACTAGTTTATGTTCAAACCGCCGCATACGTGTTCTCCTGATAGCATGTTGAGCTGTGTTCCTGCATCTGATGTATGCCTGGCAGTATTCTCCTTCCTTTGATTTAAGGTATTGGATCCACGAACTGCGTTTCCTTCTTATTATTCTAAGGGCAGGTTGAATCATTCACACAAGTTTAATTTGGCTCGGGTGTTTTCACTAATGGTGTGGGGTGGTACGCATTCAGCAACTGCTTATCTTAAGATTTCTTCTAATTTGTCCATTGCTCTGTGTGTGCTCATTTCGACTAGTTCTCTTTCCCACTCTAGGTTTAGCATCTGTTTCATTTTTTTCATAGTCTGCTTTGTCATAACTGTAAATTGCCCGCTTCTTCGGTAGTTGAGTCACAGATACGTTTAAGTACATGCTGAGGCTGGTGTGGTCATTGTTTCCCAGATGTGGGCCGTAGTTCAGGTTGGTTATCGTGTATTCCTCTGTTATGAAGATAACGTCGTCCAATGTACGTTGTTGCCCTTGTCGATATCTTGTTGGCTTGTGGACATGTTGGAGATATTATGTGTCCCTAATTGATATAGTGAACTGTTGTTCAACAGAACCACCCTTGTAGGTGTGTGGGACAGATGGTTCAGGACCATCCTTGTAGGTGTGTGGGACATATGATTCAGGACCATCATTGTAGGTGTGTGGGACAGATAGTTCAGAATCACCCCTGTAGGTGTGTGGGACAGATGGTTCAGAACCACCCTGGTAGGTGTGTTGGACAGATGGTTCAGAACCACACTGGTAGGTGTGTTGGACAGATGGTTCAGAACCACCCTGATAGGTGTGTTGGACAGATGGTTCATAACCACTCTTGTAGGTGTGTGGGACAGATGGTTCATAACCATCCTTGTAGGTGTGTGGGACAGTTGGTTCAGAACCACCCTGGTAGGTGTGTGGGACAGATGGTTCAGAACCATCATTGTAGGTGTGTGGGACAGATGGTTCAGAACCATCCTTGTAGGTGTTTGGGACAGATGGTTCAGGACCCCGTACTATTTTGTTAAGGTTGAAGTCTCCCACTGCAAGATCAAGTATGATTCCCGATACTTCTGCATAACTGTGCCTGAGAGCTGCATATAGTTGCTTGCCTCTTTCTCTTGCTGTTTCTGGTGTTCCACTTCTGTAGATGCATCCAATTAGATTTGATGTGTCTTTTGCAATGAATGTTATCCACATTGCATCTTCGAACTGGCTAATGCTTGAGTGGGTATATCAGCATACCTTGTGTTCAGTCCTGATATATATTACTACTAGTACGACCTGTAAAATTCTAATTATTAGTCAATTTGCATCATGACGCCGAAATCTTTGGAAGCGATGACCTTTTGGTTTATAATTATAATGTAATGTAGTAAAAGGAAATGCATTTATTTTGTCAGTGAAAGTAACTGTTCAAGTAGCATTTGTATGCGTTAAGTTTAAGATGCCAAGTCATCCCACCGACATGAGGGAAATTACCTTGAATGTGATAATCACCGGGGATTTCACTTCTCAGTTGCTGCTAAGATCTTTGTTAGCATCATTCTGAATCGCCTAGTGGAGCAGCTTGACCAGGACTTGTTACCCGGGAGGCTTTGGGCCTGCATGCGTCTACACAACATTCCCCAGAAACATCTAGGTGTGGAACTGACCGGGAACCTCCACTTGGGAAAACACATACTCGCCATCGCTGCCAAGGCAAACCGAACAAGTGCTTTCATCTAAAAAGTGTCGGAGTACGTACGCCTCTGTCGTGTGGGATCGCTATCAATGTTCAACATCTAAAAAAAACTTTATCGAAATCGTTAAGCGCCTCTCCGCAAGGAGATTCTACCAAGAACTTCCAACGAGGCCACCTGTACGTCTACAATGCCGCCTTAATTGCCATGAAGTCGTGAAACATTTACTGGAGAAGCTGGAGATCTGACCACCGAGGCCACATCTTACAGTTAGGAACAACCTAAGTATAAGCCCAAGTAAATAAGCAATGTATAAAATAATTAGTGGCCTTGCGGACCTCAAGCCTTGCAACCGAGGGCACATACAGCGATAACAAATAACCGCGTATCAATGGGACAGCCCAATAAACTCCTCCGGCCACTGTCCAGAATAAACACACATGTCCATCCATTCTTCCCCTCAGCCATTCGTTTGTGGAACAAGATCCCATACGAAGCGTCCTCGGCCAGCACCCTCACAACCTTCAATGTTGCAGTAGAGATCTCGATCCCCCCAAAAATATTGTATTCATCCACCTTCTTTTAAATCGGACCCACGCATGTGTGTACTGTTGGACATTCCTCTGTATAGAGGTCACCACACATATAAAATATGAAGAAGAAGATCGAAGAAAACTATATTCCACTTCTGCATGTCCGTATACTCTTGAATTCCCACCACTATCGGAGTGACTATCGGGGATATAGTTTTATTATAATTATCTATAGTATCGCGATAGCTGTATAATTACTATTGTGATAATATTACTATAGTATAGTAAAAGCTAAATTTATAGTTATGTTCCAATTTTACATGATGCGAGTTAATTAGCTCCAAATCGCATGTACCCAGCCAAAACTGACGGGTGGTGCCATCGCTTAGTTAGAGTCGATAGATAAATAGTATTACAGCTACATAGGTGAACTTGCATGCTTATCATGTGTTTAGTTAACTATCGTTACTATCGATAGTTCACTGTGTTATCGCCGATATCTATCGATAGTTAAATTTACCATCGATAGGATTGCATCGCAACATTGACTTTCGCGATGCATCGATAGTAAAATTTCGATGTATTAATTGTTACACACCAACTTCCCATTGATCTACTACCCTAGCGCCGCCTAACGGACAATATTTACAACGGAAAGAAACTCGGTGTAAGTCTACAGATAAGCAAACACCCTCCAGTAAGGTCGTTGAACGATAATCTAGCGAACAGAGACGTCTTTGAAAATAGATTCACGTTTATCGCACAAATTGTATTAACAGTGCTGAAATAAAAGTTTTCACTGGTAAGTATGTTGGTACAATGTCTTACACAAATTCGAGCCTTTGTTATTTACCCTAGACGAAATTCGAGGCATATCAACACCTCAAAACAAGACACCAAGGCAAAAGTTGCTGCGACTGTGTGTGTGTTTCAGCTTTTGCCTTTACATAACTGCGTCATAGGTCGATATATAAAATGTAGGTATACCAAAATGTAGCCATCAATACCTTAACAGAGATGACAACAAACGTATAAACGCCAATTGTTTTCATTTTAATAGTTAGAAATGACGACAAACAACTAAAATGTTGACACTTCGATAATAATAAATTAGTTATAATTGGCCTAATTGAGTAATTAATTAGTAATTGGTCGTAAATAAAATACATTTTGGTACTTGTCTAGTATCCAGGCCTACTAACTACTTTGAATTTGTTGTTATAACCACATTTTTGCCTAAATTTTATACCTCCGTGCATTAGTTCCATCGTCATAATCCCAGGAGCAGGGTCAGGCATATTTATGTTAAAACAAATTGCGTCTTAGCACAATTTTGAAGCCCAAATAGCGACCCAGTTTGCACCAGTCTGCACCGGTGCGGTTGTGCGTTAACGTACCACGCGCATGAAATGAGCAATATAGCAGTGCGCATGCGTCAGGTGCAGTCGTATCTTTTACTGGTTCTTGTGTTTATTGTTAACATCACGAATTTTAAAAGCTTTTATAAATTCAAACTTACAGATGTTTAATAGTATCACTATTAGAATATAATCTTGTAATTACACTTCCGATCAAACCCCCCTAAACTACGTTTTGCCAAATTAGCTTGCCTAGCAACTGGTTCCGAATATAGATCAAGATGGCGCGGATGTAAACAATAAGCACTAAAAACGCGCGTAACTAAAATCCCCCCAAACACAACTCAGATAACAGCTCATTTCTTAAAAACTTAATATAATATGAACTAAACAGATATTGATTACATTAAACTACCTCCAATTATATACAAAAGCTTAAAACATACACAGTTTTTAGATTAAAACACCATTTTGTTTATCACCCTACCCATCTAACTTCCACCCTCTGAACTAACAGGCCAATCTTCGGGTGTGTCATTGACATTGTCGGCACACTGTCACTGACACCCCTATGTTTTTCAAATACCCAGAGGTTCTGAGTCGGCCCAGAACCGAAAATAACATTACTATCTGACTATTTGTGTTGTTTGCACAAGCCCTGCATATGCACATTATTTCTTTAGAATTCATGGTTTATATATTTTTTTTAATATTTACTGTATCTTTAACTCATATAAAGGCAAGTTTTTACAAGCAAATATTTTTAAGTGCATTAAATTACAGCACTACAATAAAACAATTTTATACCTATTAAAAATCTACAGTTAGAACGCTCCATTTGCTTAGTGAGCATAAACATTATAAAATTCTCCCAACTCTCAACATGACAACTCTGTTACTGCTACTCGGGATTTTTGCTGTACTCACAGCCCCAAACAAGAGTTACAGCTCCAATACAGGTGACAGGATGTCCAAATCAGAATATCCTAGCCTGCAAGTTGACACAAATCTGGCTTCCTTTTGCCATAAGCCTCATATGATTGGTAATTCCCATATTGAGGAAGCGCTCAACGATACTACTAACGTCAGCAACACCTTAAATTTCAGCGAAAGTGTTGGCAAATGGAGTATAGCTCTCTATATAATCTCTAAACAGAAATCCCGTTTCTGTCCCCAAATCCTGAAATTCAAAGCCAACCATTATCATCTGTTATTGATCATACTGCTCGCTGGCCAAATCGAAACAAACACTGGACTAGTTAGTCTCCATAGCTCTGAATCTTTATATCCTTGTGGAGTATGCAGATATGAAGTAAAGGAAGATGACAGAGCACTCCTGTGCGACAAATGTGAACTCTGGTACCATACCAAATGCATAGACACCACCAAAATTGACTACAGCATCATGAAAAACATATCAAGCTTCTCATGGATCTGCTGCCAATGTGGTTTTCCAAATTTGGATTCGTCAATATCTCAAACCCAATCATTCGCCACTACAAACCCCTTTTCACTGCTCTCTGAACGTGATGACACTAATGACAATGATTGTATAAATGATGAAGATAATATGCACCCAAAAACCTCAACTCCATCCAAAGGTTCGTCTGGTACTTGCAACACGCCTACCATCAAAAACAAAAAACATGGCCTCAGGGCAATGATCATAAACTGTAACAGTATCAAAAGCACGACTAAACAAGCAGCCTTCCGTGCAACAATCGATCAACACCAACCAGAACTCATATTGGGTTGTGAATCCAAATTAGATAGCAATATGGCTACATATGAACTATTCCCAGAAAACTACACCGTCTACCGCAAAGATCGCAATGCAAATGGAGGAGGAGTCTTTATTGCCACCAAAGACTGCCTCATTACCTCTGATGAACCTGAATTAGGCGAAAACTGCGAAATTATCTGGGCAAGCGTGCAATTCAGAGACTCTAAACCGCTATATCTGGCCAGTTATAGACCACCAGGCAACAAAACTCAGTCACTAGACGCCTTAATCTCATCAGTAGCCAAGGCTATCAATAAAAACCCACGCCAGCACCCAAACTTAATAATTGGAGGGGACTTCAATCTACCAGATATGAACTAGATCGACTGGTTGACAACAAACACTAACACTAAAGCAATGCACGAGAAATTCATTGACTTCTTACTTGATAACTCGCTTTCTCAACTAGTTACCAGCACCACAAGACCTGTCTCAAATAGCATCCTGGACCTTCTGGTTACATCAAACCCTAATCTCAGAGACAACATACAGGTGCTTCCAGGCATTTCTGACCATTGCATTGTACTGTTTGATATCAACATGAAACCTAAGTTACAAAAGAAACCACAAAGAAAGATATACCTCTATGACAGAATTGACCCCAAAACACAGCAAACCAAAGTACATGATTTCGTCAACAACTTCTTAGCCTCAAACCCTGAAGAACAATTAGTCGACACAAACTGGGAAACAATTAGAAATGGACTGGACAAAATTGTGGATGACAATGTTCCATCAAAACTCACTAAAGGAAAACGAAATCTACCTTGGATAACATCTGAATTCAAGCATAAGATGAGAAAACGTGATAAATTTTTCTCAAAAGCCCATAAAACAAACACCCCATCAGATTGGAAAGCCTACCGTGAATATCGCAACTATGTTACAAAATGTATCCGCTCAGCACACCACGATTATGTCAACAACATAATTGGCAAGAATATGACTGCAAACCCAAAATCTTTCTGGTCATACGTAAAACTCACTCGCACAGAAAACCTAGGAATCCCAACACTTAAAACTTCTGATAAAATGTGTACCACAGATCACGATAAGGCGGAGGCATTGAACATGCATTTCCAAAGCGTATTTAATAAGCAGACACATACAGAAATGCACAGTAAAGGTCCATCTCCATATACCTCCATTCCTCACTTACACATCACAAATGCCGGCATAGCCAAACAATTATCTAGCCTAAGCCCATCAAAAGCATGCGGTCCTGATGAAATGTCACCCCGTTTCCTTAAAATTGTTGCAAATGAACTAGCTCCAGCTCTTAGATGTCTATTCCAGCAATCCTATAACCAAGCAACAGTCCCAAAACAGTGGCGCAAAGCACTAGTTACAGCAATTCATAAGAGCTGTCTAAAATCAGACGCCTCCAACTACCGACCCATATCCTTGACCTGCTTGTGCTGTAAAATCATGGAACACATAATCCTAAGTCATGTCGCCAAACATCTTAACACTCATAACATCCTTATTAATGAACAACATGGATTCAGGAACTGCCTCTCAACTACAACACAACTCATAAACTCAACTAATGACTTGTCAGAAACACTAAATAAAAAAAGTCAGACTGATGTAATCTTACTAGACTTCAGTAAAGCGTTTGATAAAGTTGCTCATCACCACCTATCAGATAAATTAAACTACTACGGCATCCGAAACAACACTCTTGGCTGGATCAATAGCTTCTTATCCCACCGTATACAATCTGTTTCAGTCAATGGCACACATTCTTCCTGGGCTAATGTCACTTCCGGAGTTCCTCAGGGATCTGTCCTGGGGCCGGTCCTATTCCTTCTATACATAAACGACATCAAGGAACAAAAAAATTCAACAATCAAACTCTTTGCAGACGACAGCATCCTATACAGAGAAATAAATAACACAAACGATCAACATATATTACAAAACGATTTAGAAACCCTCACAACGTGGACTAAGAAGTGGTCAATGAATTTCAATGTTAAGAAATGTGCAGTCCTCACCATCACACGCAAACGAAACCCCAAACTATATCAATATACATTACTGGGAAAATCACTAAGCCATGTTCAAAAGCACGACTACCTTGGAGTCACAATATCACATAACCTAAGATGGAATGACCACTGCACCAAAATAACCACCAAAGCCAGCCGCACACTTGGACTCTTAAGAAGAACACTGTCACCTTGCTCACAAAATGTCAAATAAACAGCTTACCAAACCCTTGTCCGACCACAAGTTGAATATGCACAGCAACAGAAATTAACCGTATAGAACAAATCCAAAGAAATGCTGCAAGATTCATCTTCTCCGACTACCGAAAGGAAACACATATTAAACCACTCATAAACAAACTCAACTGGGACTCGCTCCACACACGCCGCCTCATTCAACAAGCATCAATGTTTTACAAAATCCACTACCACTTGGTCAACATCAGCCCTCCGCCATGTTTCCAGCACGCCACACATATATCCAACAGAATCGACCATCCACTTAAATATACCAACACAATAATTCCAACCATCAATGCATATAAATATGCATTCTACCCCAGAGCAGCATCCATATGGAACAGACTACCACCATCTGCTGTTCTACACATCACGCCATCACTGCCAGCCTTCCTGTGTGTCGCCATACCAGCCATCAGGGAAATGCAACCCTTGCATGGCGTCCACATCCTTTAAAGCTACAAAATTATGTATATAGTGCACCACTTGTTTTTATCTGCGCTTTTGTTTGTTTTTTGTTGGTTTTCATTGTTTTTCTTTCTCTAATTTGAACAACCTTCTACACAATTTTTTCCCTTTTTGTTCGACTGCCCTGACGTTACGCACTGCACAAATCCCAGTTTAGCTGTGAACAGCTGTAAAGGGATTACTACATCAAGCATCAAGCAGCCTATGTTTATATAGATGCAAACCGGAACATCATTTATGCTTCAAAAGTGTGCTAAAAGGCAATACTTTTTAAAACTAAGTAAGCCTGAGATGTTGTTGAATGGTGGAACTAACCCACTGAGGTTTAAAAATGGCAAACATGTTGTTACTATGGCAAAATTGAGGTGGGCCCGGATACTAGATAAGTGCCTACATTTGTTCTCCAAATAAACATACAACAGACAGTGTATGTCTACTGTTTTCCAGGGTCCAGGTACTATAAAGGCCTTAAGCCAGATAATGGTCTAACTTGCCTTAATGTTTAAAGGAATAAGTGTACAGGATCTCATAAGTAATAAATTATACAAAGTGGCTAGCGCTTCTGACCTGTAGACACGACTGTCCAGGTAAAGGTCCATACGTATGCACAGTGGGCATGTGCGCATAATCCCTGTGGCGTACAAAGTGTGCCTCCAATGGCCATCTTCCTTTTTTTGTATGTGGCGGCATAGTTGTTACCATGGCATACACAAAGCAAGTGGGACAATCCCTTTATAGTTATTTTGACTGACAACAATCATTTATACCTATCAAACGGAGAAGTACTTGCATGAGATTGACTTTAAGAGATGCTTGCACATGTGGAAATGGAAGCAAAAGAACTGGGTTGAGAGTTTGAATTTGATTATTGCATGCCACACTCGCGGGTGGGTTCGAACCATTCTCATGCGCCAGAGGTTGCAGCTGCTGATTACGTCAGTGCCAGCCAGCAGTACCCCCAGCTGGTCGCTTTGCGAAACTCTGAATTTAAGCTCAGCCTATGAAATCGCTCGCTAGATCAGTGAATGTCGGCAGGTCAGGTGGTCATAAGAAAACTAATTTCAACCAACTGTGGCTCGTGTTACATGCAATGTTTAGGAAGTAGAAGCAATTATTCGAATACACAATACCGCTCAGCTGCTTGTGCTAATGGGTGAACAGGTCATTATATATTGGGATTCCTAGAAGTCGTTTAACCATCTTCAAATTGGGGCGGGTATTTGCGCTGTTCTCACGGGTGATGCAGTCGTGAGTGGCGAAATCAGTTACTAGTTTGACTCGGCTAACTTCCGCACTTCGCATAGGAGATCTGCCAGGACTAGTTTTGCATGGCAAACAGGCCTGGCTTGCGAGGATGGTTCGAACCAATTCACAGAAATCCACACAGGGTCATTCCGTGCCAACTCAACCAGAGGTCCCCAGGTGACGATCTCCGATTTTTATGAAATTTCACCCATGTGTGCACCTGTCTAAATGGTTTGTCTGGTAGCGACGAAACTTTAGCTACTGCAAAATTTTACCGGTACATTCGCATTGCTTAATACTCCAGTTAAATGTCAAGAGCTATAGCTGTTTCATAGTATGTTCGGGTCCGGACCAATTGCAACAGCCTAACGGGTAAATTATAATGGCATTCTTGACCCAAGAATAAATCATTTTATGTATAACCATGGATAGGCCTAAAGCCTAAAGAATTGTTTCTCTGTTGCAGATCGACGAATTATGAGTGGCGTTGCTGGGATCCTGCGTAAAAACATTGTGTTAGTTATTTGTATACCAACAATAGTGGCCATTCACTGGGGCTGGTATCGTCTGCAGCACAACTCCAAGTTTGTTGCTCAAGACGGTGACATCAAAGTGATTGGTATGACCGTTGGAAAGAGGGACGGGGGACAGTAATTTACTCTGACTATCACAGCGGACGCGGCAAGCAGGTGGGTTGGTTTGTATTCCTGCTAAGACGAGGCTGTATGTGCCTCCTTTACAAATATAATTGCTCTTGATATTAGATTAAATATGTTGAACATATATACTGTCTGCCAAATTGCATTTAATATTTAAACCTAAAGTATAGTTCACAATTTCGTTGAATATTTTGACGGCAAAATATAAAAAATGTAAACAAAACATGCTGATTCTATTTAAATAATGCCAGTTGTGTTGACACAGTGACAGCAAGAACCTTTGATGATCAGCCCATTCTCAATATCTTTAACATAATATATTATACCGAGTCATATATTATAGCTTTATGTAATTTGTTTATTATTTAGATTGTTTTTAGACTTTGTTTACCATGGAGTTATATATATAATGAGTGTATTTATTTTAAATGTTGAACATTGACCTCTCCGTTGGTACATATATATATGTATGAAAGTTTCGTATTTGCTCTCTGCGTCTACTCAGCATTATTTTCAGTTGGTGGGCATAGTGAACAATGTTTGGACACAATCTTATTTCAGGCAAATAAAGTAAAAGGAATTCCTAGATCTATAGGTTGTACAGTGCATGCTCACTTCTACTTGAATGCAATTATATAACTAATAAGGAATACAAATTAATATTAAAGCTGTGAAGGTACCAAACGTGTAAATAATGCAGACATGGTTTTATGTGTTTTTAAGGTTCATCCTGTAAGGGCAGGGCAGGGCAGGGCAGGGCAGAAAGTAATACAGGCAAATCCTGTTTTTATTTTTTTGTCATCTGTAAATATTATATAATGAGTGTTATACACATGACAGAGTGGAATTGGGCACTGCTTCTCTGAATATCATTAACACACTGATTATATATTTGATGAAAACTGTCATTGTCAATCTTCTGACCTGTTGTCTTTACCACTAAAATCTTCTTCATATGCAGCCATGTCTTATGTGCAAAACGTATTGGTCTGGGCTGGCCGCAACAAGTTGGTGTCATTTCTTGCTGTATTCGCTGCCATCTACGTTGGTTCATGGCCACTAGGAGACCCTCCACTGCCCACTGTCAAGGACAGGGTGCGTGAGGCAGAGACCGCACTCAAGACCAGCAAATAATGGTATGCTATATAATATGAATAAAATGAACCTGTTTTCTCTAATGTATTGGTAACTTTTAACTACATACTAAGCACACGCGTGGTTATGGTTTATATTTTGTGTTGGTATTGTTACTGTGATTATGAGTTTTCTCACACATAGGACGAACAGTTTGAGTGTGAGAAACAAATTCATTTTCTTATAAAGTTATAGGACAATAATTAAAAGGAATGCATTACTTACTGATTGTGTAAATGCTAGCTGTGTTATTGAGGAGAGGCATCGGGCTACACGTGACATAAATGAAACATTTCTCCTTCAAGTTTTGTCCACTTGGTATCAGAAGCTTGCCACTTTGGAAGGCAATCTGGCTCTGGTTGTCTTGCCAAATCTTGTTGAGTGGTTCATCATACTGTATTGAAATTAAAACAATGTAATTGTACTTTTCTAATTAAAAAAAGCATTGCTTACATTTCCAAGATTTCAGCACATTATTCTGTTATAGATTTGAACTTATTTATAAGATAACCTTTGTGTAGAAATAAACAATTTTAATAGTGTGTCATTGTTTCTTATACACCCATCATTGTTTACTCCTGTGAGATTTGGCTGTAACACAAGTTTAAGAAGTTGTTTACATTTCGGTTGTGATTTAGATTGACGTGGGAGAGGTAAAGTGTGTTACTATTGCATTCCAAATAAGCGTATATGTGCGGCTATTTATTTGTACAAAAAATACCAGCCTATACGGTCTTATTTGGGTCTGCACACTTATGTAATGTTGGCAGTTCCACCCTGTTTTTTATTTGGGTCTTAAGGTTATTTACTGTTGTTAGTTCCACCTTATATGGTTTTTATTAGGCACTACATGTATTTATTTGTATCACCGATACAATGTTCTGAGAAATGTGTATATATAAATATTATTCTTGCCGGTGAATCGATGAAGCCGAACGCGCAGTGCTCTATGTTGTTACGACGACGCTGTTTACGCCAGTCACCACGCCAATCATGGCAGATAGCGATCTTTTCACTAACAAATTGAAAAATTACTCGTATGTACAAAAGGAGCACTTAGGGAACCTATGTGCTAAATATAAAGGTTTGTTATGTTTTATTGGGATCATGTTGTGGTCAGGACGTTGGTATTATGGCTAGTAAATTGTGAATCTCGCAGTCTAGGGCTGAGCGATAAAGCATGATTAACGACGTTTCGCAGGCAAATTTGTGACGCGACCAATTCACATGGCGCGACGTCACCAGACAACCCTTACTGCAGTAGTCACCTCGATGCTACGCGGCAGAGCTACGTGGTTAACAAGCCATCGTGGATCACTCCATTTATGTATTTAAGGGTGGCAGGCTTGGCGAAATTAACTACATTATTCATAAAGAGTATCCCGCAGAATTTGGCATTGTTTCTATTTATGTAATACTAACAATTATAGATATCCTTCAATCGCTGTTTTCAACACATATCAGTTAGTGTTAAACTACTAATCACTGAGACAAACTAAATGAAGCGTTATGTTTGGAGTTGTGTTTCGACGTTTGATTTAATATACAGTATTATTGTTTGTTTGATGTAGGCAACTCCTGTTTGCATATAATTATGTTGTTGCATTGTCAAAAAGACACCAATTAAAATTATAAATACATACATTGCAACTTAATTCCAGCTTACTACTGGCTTATACTCTTATTCTGCCCTGTACTTTTATTATAATTCCAGGAAATTTCCGCCCTATACTCTTATTCCGCCCTGTACTCTTATTATAATTTTGAGATATTTCCACCCTATACTATGTTATTCCGCCCTATACTCTTATTAAAATTCCGAGGCATGTCCACCCTATACTGTTATTCCGACCTGTACACTTATTTGGAATGCAATAGTATGGATTTCTATATGCTGCTGCCTATTTACAAATAGATCAAACTGACGTTCCCATTGTTGATATTTACATAACATAGTTACAAGACTAATACATCCCTCACATAGAGTTACATTTCTTTCCTTACCCCATCACCAGGGTGGACAATTATTCAACGGTTTTCCTCTCACGTGACTTCTTATAGATGTATAACGTGCTAGCTGTTTGTTGTCAAACACTTGACATAATTGCATTGCAATTATTCAATGGTCTTCCTCTCATGTGAATTGTGATAGACGGATATTGTACCAGTTGTCAGACACACGACCTTGTTGTGTTTCAGATGTACATACTTGCAGCACCAGCCACCTGAGACGATGCAAGCGACAGCCCCAGTGGGAGACAGGGTCGCACCAAAACAAGTATCTGAGTTCTTCACGGAACCCCTCACACATGCCAACACCCGCCATGCCATCAGCTCACTCCTGCAGCTGCTGGCCTCCTGCTACGGTCCACACGCCCGCCCCAAGCTCATCCACAACAACCACGGCGGCCACGTCACTCTCACAACATCTGCAGCACGTCTGCTGGCTGGCATGTCAGTGTCGAGGCCCGTCTTGCGACTGGTCACTACCGCCATCCAGCAACATGTGGCTCTGTATGGAGACTGTGGGCTACTGGCTGGACAACTCTGTCTTGGTCTCATTGACTGCTCACTGGACCTCACTGTCCACAGGCGGCTGACCATCGAAGTTAACAAACACTTACTGAAATGCTGTTTGGACTATCTGTATTCTGAGCGCTGCACTTGCAGAGTGGCTGTAGATTTCTCAACAACTGGGGACCTATTAAAACTGGCAGAGAATGCCATAAAGACAAAGCCTGTGTGTGGTTTCTTAGACGGTGATGTCCGTCACATGAGTAAGCTCATAGTGGAGGCATTCCTCAGATGTTTCCCCGACTCCTGCACTGACAGTTCGTGGGGTCTCACAGAGTATGTAGGCGTGGAAGGCAACAGCGTCGGAGAGTCGTATCTCATTGACGGCGTCCTTGTAGACACTCCGCACATAGCCACGTATAGTGTTCGCCCCCTGGGGTGGAGACCTGTGCAGGAAGGGCCACATAGAGGGTTGCTTAGAGTTGCACTCTTCAACACTTCTCTAGCTGGGGAAACTAACATGTCAGTGGATGCTGAGTATCAGCTAGAACCAGACGTAGAGTTTAGTGCTGCTGTGATGAGTGAGTTACTGAAATGTGGCGAGAGGTTAGTTGCGCAGGGGGTGGGGGCGGTTCTGTGTCAGAAGGTCATTCACCCGCGACTGAAGAGACTCCTGAAGAAGAATGGCCTTCTGGTGTTGGACCGACTGGGCCTCCAGCGCACTATGGCTGTGCACCAGCTAGTCGGTGAGTTTGTCCACAGAGCACAACTTGGTATTGAATATTGAGAGGCCAAAAGAAAGGTGTCGTTTTTGTTACCTGTGAATCTCACGCATGTTTGCGTCAGGGCCAGACAACACCAATTCATGGATCCATGTGGTTCAAATGTCCCTTAGCAAAAAGATAATCTGTAGAATTCTTCAGAATATATGCTATAGGAAATATGACAGGATTTTTGTGCAATATTCTATAAAATTGTATAGAATATTCTACAGAATTCTATAGAAAGTAAAGTGGCTATAGGTTTTCTACAGAATTCTAGTTTTGTTTTTTTAATCTGAATGGCCATAAACACATTTTACAGAATACTATATAATTCTAAAAAAATAATTTAGGAAATCTATCGGATTCTTTAGGATTTATGCTAAGGGGTCAGCAATCATTTTTTCCCCAGAATGCATCAGAAAGCATACGTTACAGCAAGAAATCCTGTGTGTCACTCCCACCAGTAACAAATGTCCACTTATTTTGTAGTTTCCTGATAGCATGCCTGGTCAGGGCTTATTAGTCATTGCACAGTGGCACATATCAAAGTAAAACATGTTTAAACTGTTTTTCATAGATAAGTATTTTAAAAACTCCACATTTTAAACATAGAAAGAAAACAGCAATTTTTCTCACTTTTAACAAGTGTACCTGTATATTAAAATAGGTGTAAATGGCATGAGTCTCTGTTCTCCCAGTAGAGGTGGGAGAATAGAGGCTAAGACCCCTGCCACCCCCAGTCCCCCTGGCTCCAACCCCTGCCACCCCCAGTCCTCCTGGCCCCAACCCCTGCCACCTCCAGGCCCCCTGGCCCAAACGCCTGCCACTCCCAGTGTTTGTGGTGTCCAGTCAGCCTCCTTCTCTGTGCCTACTGCATACACAGTAGAGCTCAACACGTGTCATATCATGGCAATAAATTATCTATAATTATACAGTGCTGCTGCCATTCAAGCATTTCACATCATGTATGTGTAGCACCCTTCGACTCGTTATTGTCCACAATTCCCACAGACTGCACCACTACCATGCTGTGTAATTTTGCACTGATGTGCAGGCTTCCATATTTTTCTGTTAGTTGAGTCCTCACCATTCCATTTGCTTCCTGGCCTAGAAGTCTTTGGCTGTGATGTTGATCCAACTCTGGACTGGGATTAAGTTTGTAATGGGATTTCACATCCATGTCCATTAATGTCATTTGTATGTTACAGTAAATAGCTAAGTGAAACCCGAATCATTGCAATGGGTCATTTTTACAATAATTTGGCTACACAGGTATGAAATATAATTTTTTATGATACATAAAGGTTAAATTTGTCAATTGCTTCAGCAAAAAATGTTACATGAAGATCAATGTATTACTGAAAACTATTTGTAATCTCCTATATGAATTTATATAATTTAATTGGTTTTACAAGACTTGTCCCATGTACACCTAAACAGCTGTTCTGTTTAAATGTGTTTGTCATCACAAAGCACTAAAAATGTTAATGCTTAATTGCAGAGTGATATTAAGAAATGTTAGCTGGCAATACATTTAGGATAACAATTTGAAGGCTATCCTTCCATCTAAGACAGTTCAGTTGAACCATGTTTTGGTTGAATCCATGTTGTTTCTGTTCCTTGCTTCAGGCGGCCGTCTGCTTGGAGACCATCAGACGGTAGTGGAGGAGACAGACTGGGGTTATATGCAGACTGCTACCCATCGGGTGATGGCCCATAAGAGCTACGTGCACCTGGGGACTGCTCCTTCAGGCAGCACTGTGTGTACTGTGGTGCTGTGTGCTCGCACAGACGAGGCTGTCGATGAACTCAAGGTGGGGGGTCTAACACTTGAGTAAGACAGTGGTATCTTACAGTGCATGATTAATGGTCTGAAGCGTAATCTACACACTTGACTAGTTCTAGATTAATTTGGTAGATGAGAGAGAGACAGAGCAAGGGAGAGAGACTCGGCAAGCTCATTAATACCAATTGCCATTAAAGCATTATCTGTTATACTGATTTACATACCACCTGATCTGATCAGCCTTCCTTCCAGTCTTCCATTCAGACTACGTCAAATATGTCCATCACGTCATGGTATTGTTGAAACTTGGTGTCTGAATGTTGAGTCTGCTTTCAGAGTGCCTGCAAGACGGCTGAGCAGGTTCTTCGAATGGCGTCCCAGCAGCCTCTAGCTCTGGCAGGGAGCGGCTGTTGGCTGTCGCACCTGGCGCACGTCATAACGAGCACGGTCAGTTCACAGACTTCCTCCTTCATTTGCTACCAATGTTGAGAGTCAATCTCCCAGCAATGCCTACACCTTATTATCAGGCCAACGTTATGACCTAGTGACCCACCTTGTCACACACCTCATCAGTAATATCACACGCAGTGTGAAGCTGGGGATGACATTACATGAGGTGTAAATATCTGCACAACTGAAAACATTTCTTGACCTAATATAGTTAAACGTAATCTAACATTTGTATTATTTACATGAACAGTTTTAATTAATTGTGTATGCCTCTTACAGACCTGCCTACCATTCCGGATTGTCCGGAATCATTCCGAAAGTCACCTCAAATTACGGTATTACGGCGAGGGATAAAAATATTACGGACTGTCACCATGTTTGCCAATCACTAAAATTTAGTTTCCACTATAATCAACAGGTGGCAGCATATGTATGCAGCATTCGCTGGTTTTTCATTCGCTGAGTCTGGTCGTAATCTAACCAATAGGAAACAACGTTATGACAAATTGGCATTTCCGCGATCAAACAAAACGAAGTCACGCTGCACCAAATGATGGATGACAGCGAAACGACGCCCACCGCCAACCGAAAAGAAATGTGTAATGCAAACATTTAGTGAGTGTTGTACTTGTAGTGTTAGGCCAACTGACTGTACTAAGACTAAGTTAGTGTATTTATTGAGGAGTTTAGTCTATCATTTACAGCCTATCATACAGTCACTAGTCTAGAGTGTAGGCGATGTCGATGTCGATGACAGTGTGATGTAATGGTTTTGGTCGGTCGCTACCCCCCCCCCCCCCCCCCCCCGTCTATCATTTATCATTCTAGAGTTGAGTAGGCTAGAGTCTAGAGTGTTGGCTGATGTTTGGTGACAGCGTAAGTAATGGTTTTGACCTGTCGCTACCCCCCCCCTCCCGTCTATCATTTATCATTCTAGAGTTGAGGAGTAGGCTAGAGTGTAGGTGATGTTGGTGACAGCGTAACTAATGGTTTTGACCCTTCGCTACCCCCCCCCCCCCCACGACCAATATCTGACACAGTTCTGAATTACTGACAGGAAGCCTATATTCCTGAAAATCAGTGTAAATGGGAAGATGGATTACTGACAGGAAGTTTTTGGGGTAGGCAGGTCTGCTCTTAGCATGTGATTCTAATAGGTATTCAATATATTTATTATAATTTTGTCTGTATTTGTAGCTTCTATCCAGTCTGTTTAGCTTTTCTAAATTTGTGCTAATCATAGCTTTTCCATTTCATTGTACCTTTAATTTTATTACATATAATTTTATTATATATAAATTGCGTAAGATTTAGTTTGTTAACTTCTTGCTGCATTTTGTAAACACCCATGAATGGAGCATTAGCCCCGGAGTTGACTGTGTATAAATAAAGTTTTATTATTATTATAATTTTTGTATCCGTTTTTAAGTTATATATAATATAACAAAACCTGTTATGATATTATGGTGTGAAACTATTAATTTAGAACCATACCAGGTAAAGTAGGCATATTTGTCAGGTGTGACATGAACTGTTTCTAAATTTCCTATTTTTATTTTATATTTAAATATATCAATTGGGTTTTTGCATCATTCAGAATGTTGATAATGATTTTACAATGTTGACTTGGAATTTGAATCTTCTTTTGGGGTCACAAATTGTATATATCATTTCCCTGTAAACATTTTCTACATTGGTCAACCTCAATCTTTGCCAAATGATGAATTTTGTACCCCAGGTATTCCTTTGACAAACTCATGTGTATTATGATGTGCATTCTTTATTATCCGTTTCTTATTATTTTTATATTAATTCTTATTTTAATGCAAATCCGAATATACAGTATATTTATTTAGTTAGTTATTTAACTACTAGTGGTACAGTACTTTCTATTTTGTACAAACTTATATGTGTGGTGTGATGTTGTCATTATTATTTTTATTTTCTTTATTTGTATTAGTATTGTTATTATATATTTATTATTTAGTATATTAATTTATTGTTTATAAACACTGCCGAACAGAGATTACTTTGGATTTTAGTTATACATTTAATTATTACTATTACTTAGTTAACGTGTCATATTTCTATCTGCAGTTCTCGGAGAAGTGGCTCGAGTGGACGAAAGAACACGTCTGCAGCAGGCTCCAGCTGCAGACAGTCGTAGACAGTTTTGCAGCTAATCTGCGACACATTGCCACAACGGTGAACAGAAGCGACGGTTGCGTTGTCACCGACTCGCAGCATCACCACGCTTGGCGGGTGCCACCGGCTGTGGAAGTAAGCAACACGATCTCTCCTACGGTGATGACGACGTGCCAGTGTGGGCAAATACGGAACACTGGCAAGATGGAATTCAACTCACAGCCAGGGAAACCGACGGGACTCGACGCAGACACGACGGTGTCTCAGACTTGTGATGTTCTCGATTCGTTTCTCGCGTCAACGAAGGCACTCAACACGGCGGTGTCGGTGGCGAACATGGTGCTGAGTATTGAGCACTGCATCCAGGAGCTGTAGTTGGTGGACAGTTGCGCCAGGCTGTCACCAGAGCGGACCATGACCATTCAGTGGTTGCGTGTGCTAAGACATGTGTAACTTTGTAAACTATGTGTACGTACAGCGACGCATATGAAGGCGCTTAAGATTATCAGTTGACGTTTTGTGTATGTTGTATTGTTCAATTGCCTTTCAATGATCACCATGCATAAGACCCTTGGATAGATAAAGAGAGTGCACACGTGTGACCTTGTCTGCATTTGAAGCATAATTATGATTATGGGATGTCGAATAAATCGGAACTACGGTAAACGCTACCCAAACGATGTGAGTGGCGTAATTTGTTTAATTATGTTATGGCTTCTACGTAAGTCAATAACTGTGTCATTCACCAATGCGTTGAGGACCCTCTTCTCTTGAATGGATCGTGACATTCGGTTTAGTTATGTTTGTTGAAGTCCTGGTTTTGATCGTTACTGCAGTAGCATGTTAGTACACGTAGTAAACTAGGAATATTGGATACTTGTGATATTTCTCTAGGTAGATCACACTGACCGCGTAATGTTTTCTTTACAAAAGTGTGTACTGATGTTTACAGTTCAACAGGCTACGTGGTGGTTTGGGTCCGTTTGTATTATGCAGAATATGTTTCTGTGTGTAAGTTGTTTCTGCTATCGTCACTATACAGTATCTGGATGACGTCTACGCGGTGGCGGTGAACGGATAATTTACGGTGATGTTCACGTTTATGTGTTGGCTTCTATGTAAGTCGATGAATGTGTCAACAATTCGTTGACGATCCCATTCTCTAGAATGAATTAATCTTGACATTCGGTTTAGTTTTGTTTGTTGCAATTCTCACGTTTTCGGATTGCTTCCACGTATTGAAAGGAAAGTTGATGCTAACACAACGTGTTATGGCACTGTAGTAATGGCATTGTTACATCGACCTTTTGAAAATTGAAAATTAGCCAAGTTTTGTGCAACTATGTTTGTGTAGGTACTTGCTCGGTATGTGGGGTGCTGACTGACACGTTACGCGATGGTATCGAATACAGGCGTCATGTAACATGCCTAGGTAGAGAGAAATTGTTGACATGTTGTACGAGGTGGCACCACGGGCGCTGTTCTACGATGACAGCGTCTAGACGCCGCCCACCAGGCATTGTAACACGAGTCGGTACAGCTGCGGATTTAAAACTCGGCCTTGCTTGGTGTGTTTAATCTTTGTTGTTGCTTGTACGAAAGCACCGGTTGGATCAGGGGAATTTGTGTGATAAGAAGGGTGTGATCGGATGTAGTAGAAAGGTAGCGTGTATGAAGGCCCTACACGTCGTTACACGATAGACATGAACTGTCAGTGGATGTATCTGTGTATAGTGAGAAGTCCACATGTTGTATCCCCGTTGACGCTGTCGATACTTCGCATGTTCTGCACATTTAGATATTAAATCAACCTAGAAAACATATAGTCCGCACTGTGTGCCTGTTTATTTATCACAGTGTCACATTTGAAAGTAGTATGTAAAGTTTTTGTACACATTAAATATAATATTTACAAAATCTACAAATTCATCGCAGTAACATGCCAAAGTGCTGCAATCGTTGGATTTTACTGCAGTTCTCGCAGTAGAACCCGACTTTCTGGTCCTCTGTGTCGTCACACTGTTCGTGCGCCATCTTATATCTGTTCATTCCTAACTTCCGTTCACCTCTCGGCTTGTGTGTGCATCTTATCTGTCCCGTCTTCAGTAACGAATCTCCTGTTTATTACACACGCCATGCACCTCATTAAATTACGGGCACCATTTTATCTCTAGGCGCTTGGTAAATCACAAAAATGGACGCGCACACGACATGCAGCACACACGCAGGTCACGCTTCTTGCTGACGACACACGAGAGGACCGTCGGGTAGCCGGTCGAATCCCGCGGCCGACACACCTCGACCCGGGCGATGAAGTGGCCGAAGCACGTGTGTCGGCATGACACGATGGGGTCTGACGCCGTGGGGGATGACGTCTCAGGGCTAGCTGGGACGGGTGACGAGAGGGCAATCGCAAGCAGCCCGGAGAAGATCTGGAAGATATATGTACATGCATATAACACATGTGGTTACCGTACAGACACATGCAACACACGTTGTTTCTGTACATATATGTACAGACATACAGAACACATTGTTACCGTAAAGATATACGGGACACGTTGTTACCGTACAGACACACAACACACGTTGTTACCGTACCTATACGTGTACGTACATGCAGCATACGTTGTTACCTTACACACACGTACAAACACACAGCACGCGTTGTTTGGACCAACCAACTGTTTGTCTGCCATATACAAAATTACATGAGTAATTATTTTGTGAGAGTGCAGTTCAAAGTCAACTTGATATTCGCATGAAGATGTCAAGTCACGTTTACATAATACTGGGCAACAAAGACTTTGCTACTGGGGTAAGAGCATGTGCTCTGGACTCAATCGAGTGTTCTGATTCCAAATCTAAAGTCATAATGTTCCCAGCTCATCAGAGCTGAACAGTGTGCTGAATTAGTGGACAACATGCTAAAGGCCTATCGGCAAGTGGGCTGTTGGATCTCTCTTAACATGCGCTTCTTGCATTCTCATCTGGATTTATTTCTACCTAATCTGGGTGAGGTAAGCGATGAGCTTGGCGAAAGGTTCCATCAAGACATTTCGGTGATGGATCAAGGCTGGTTCAGCCCAAACGTGATTAATTACTGCTGGTTTCTACAAAAGGAGACCAAACAAGCGCAAGACCAATTGTCTCACACAATTTGTAATATTTCCGAATGGTGCCTACGCTGAATATATTGAAACTTGGTTAGCATGGTCAAACCTTTTTTATTCGTTTATATATATATACATATATATTATAAACGAAACATGTTTTGTTGTTGTTCAGTGTAATTGACCTTTCCAAAATCGATTCTGTGTGGTATTAGATGTTGTTGTAGACACTAATTTAAGTTGATGTAAAGTATCTATCTGACAATAGAAAGTGCCCACATATTAACAAAAGCTCAGCGGGTATATCTTCCGAACGGTTTCCAACATTCGGTGTAGTTGAAATAGTGTCACGTGTTAGCTACAGAACACTGGGCATTTGCTATATGCATCAACCAGCCTCCCCAGTCTCCTGCCAAAGTCATACAATAATATCCATGGCCGACCTGCCGATCGGCCGGACATAACACGCTCTTTAAATGTTGTTATCAATATATTCATGTTGCCGAAACATCTACTGAACATGGGCGTACGTGGAACTGTATGCAATTAACATTATTAGACGTCACAAATAAATTAAACTATCAAAACTGATACACTCACCATCGCTAGTGTAGCATTCATGTTTGTGCCGTGTAGACTACGCCGCCCTTGGTCTGCGCAAATACTTCGGGTCGGTTCAACGAATTATGACTGTGTCGCCAACGAGATTTTGTATGACGCACACGAACGCCACACTTATATATATGTCTCACCGAAGCCACTCGACTGACAAGTTGAAGACGTGACAACGCACTACCGGGAATGTGTGTCAGTGTTTCACGTGCTTCGTTATACGCAGGTCGGTCCGTCCACATGATTGTTACGGCGTCCCACGTGGAGCGAGTGTAGGAGCACATGTATTCCCGGTGGTCATCAGAATGTCACTGATAAAAAACCACAAAGTCCAAGATGTCCAAGATATTTATTCGACGTTTAGTTGAAAGAAATGTGCCATAACGAAATACCGCTTTATTGAAGCAATCTAGAATGTTGCAAGCATTGAAGCTATGTCAGAACAACAACAGAGAGGTGTTTTCCATCTATGGAATGGCTACGAAAATAATGCATCTTTAATTATAATTACTAACATAACGTAACACACCCACACCTACACGTCCATCTAATCACCCCCATACCCCACACATGCACGCACGCACGCACGCACGCACGCACGCACGCACGCACGCACGCACGCACGCACGCACGCTCTCTCTCTCTCTCTCTCCCCCTATACACACGCACACACGCACACACGCACACACGCACACACGCACACACGCACACACGCACTTGTTTTATGGTGGGGTGTGTTTTTTTACCTGTAATTGTACATTTTAAAAATCCAATAGATTTTGGCATGGAGTTTTAGATGAACATATGATTTCTGAAGATGAGGGGGTGCTGTTGGGGGTTGTTTTTGTGCCCCCAGCATACGTACCTGTATATATGCTTAACATACATACATCGATACTTTAATGTTGTATTAGGTTATTGAAGGTACCAGTTGTTGCACGTATTAACAGAAACGACTTAATGACATATCTATCATGTGGCTCAGACTTTCGCGTTAGGATACCATGATTACAACAGAAACACGCGATGGTCGTGTGACGACAGTTCATTACCTGATGGGCGTATTTTTAAAACGTTCGTATTTAAGTGGACACTTGCATTGCTTGAAGAGTTCGCCTACACCGCTTTAGTGTGGCTCGTGTAATGATGGTTGCAATGGTGTATTAGTTTCGAATCCATCAGCAATATACTTACACAACCGTCTAGTCCATTTCCATGGTATGATTGACCAAAACAGAACTTTGGAGCAGCGATGAATCGCCGAACACCACAGTGAGCGTGTTGATGGAAGAGAATGCTATTGCAACACGAAGGAAGACACATATATTTATCTCAAAACAAAACAAAACAAACAAACATTACACAAAATAGTTCAGTATGAAAACAAAAACAAACACTAAACAACTAATGCACAATATTTATAAAAACCCACATTTGTTGCTGTCGTTGGTGTCACACTGTGCTTGTAGGTAAACATGATACTAGTCTGAAAAAAAGCGAAACATAATTGTTGTAATAGCCTCATTTTAATGTATCCGACCTCTTTGGAAGTGATGTAGTTATTTGTCTGACGTCATCCAACGAATGTAGATGAACAACAATAGGGCATACGTTGTCGACTAGAATGTAAAATGGAAATATTAACTGCCATATCGATTGGTTGGTAATCCAAGTAGTTTTCTTATGTAAACATTTCTAAAATTTAATTACTTTAATAGGTAGAAATTTATCCATAACTGCAGTAACAATTTCATTGAGGATATTGTTGTTTTCATTCGGATCCGCATGAGTATCTGTGTTAAGTTTATCGTAAATATTTGAGTTTATTATTTCAATTTTAAATTTATTGAGGGAGTCATGATTTTGTAGTTTTATTCGTATAAACCCTAGTATCGCACTAGTGGTTTTGACATAGTCCAAATTTAGAAAGTACGGAAAGAGATCAGAAATATTGCTCACTAAAATACCAGCTGATGATTTGAAGAATCCTTTTGACACATTGCATCAACAAAATATCAATGAGTGTTCCATGATATTCTGAAAGTCGTGTTGGCATAGTAATTTTAGGGAAGAAACCATGTGAAACGATCATGTCAAAATATTCGCATATTATGGGTTTTTCGTTAATTTAAACCAAATCAATATTGTAATCTCCTGCAATTATTATTTCACTTTTGGATTTTTGTAAATCAACTAAATTTGATGGAAATTCGTCTGTAAATATACTGTAGTTTTCAATTATATCTCTAGGTGGTGTATGTATATTTCCCAGAATTATTTTATTCTTCATGCACAACATGTTATTTCAAGTGCCTGTATTAGCATGGATATTTATAGATTTGTAATTGTTTTTGTTGCTGAGGTAGATTGCCAGGCCAGCATGTGCACTACACATTTTGCCTTGGTATATTAATGTATATCCATCTAAGAAGTGTCAGCCTCTTCGTCGAGCCATGTTTCCTGTAAACACAGAGCACTAATCTCACAGCCACTACATTTGAATGTCTCTAGCTTTATTTTAATTTCGTACATTTTTGCATTTAAACTCTGACAGTTTAGGCTTAGCACGATACGTTTTGCTTGTTCGTTAAATGGTTTATTAAATTATCATCATCAAAGTATGGTGCATGTTGAAGTGGTTAAATATCCCACAATCAAGATGTTACGATAAAACCGATAAGTTTAGAACGTAAGCGCTGTAGTGTTTCGAACTTACACTAATCACAATCTGGAGTGTGGAGGGTTTTGAACCTTTGCTCAAACAGCAGTGCTTAATTTGAACGTAATGCTTTAGAAGGTGAGTGTTTTGACCGTACCGAGCATGTCAGCCGGTGTAACTAATACAGCAGGTACCATAGTGGGGAAACTCGCAAGCAAGACCAGTATATGCACTTTACTTGTATCATTAAATAGTTATGAGAGTACGTAATTACAAAAAAGCCTTCTGAACTATGAGAATTAATGTTAAGAAAGAAGGCGTAACAACAGTTTGAAGGAGAAACAAGGTAGTATGAGCTAACCGGACATAGTTATGTTGTATATATATATACTTATATACACTGTATATTACACACACAAACGCGCGCGCGCGCTTGTGTGTGTGTGTGTGTGTGTGTGTGTGTGTGTGTGTGTGTGTGTGTGTGTGTGTGTGTGTGTGTGTGTGTGTGTGTGTGTGTGTGTGTGTGTGTGTGTGTGTGTGTGTGTGTGTGTGTGTGAGTGTATGTGTGGACAACATACACTCACCAGATATTTATATAGCGCCGCGCTGGGCAGACCGATGTTTTTAAGCAGATCAAGGTATTACATACTCGACTTCACCACCAGACCTTGGTTCAATTTAGTTTGATAAATTCCAATTCAATTCCAATTCAAGTGTATTTACCCAGGATCAATTCCAATTCAATTCAACGTACTCACAAAAAGGATCAATTCCAATTCAATTCTAATTCAAGTCGGCAACATTAGCTGTTTTGTTGTGACTTAAGTTTCTGCAAATAGATAGGCAATAAAGCCCCAGAGAAAAATCCACTGAAGCAAACAATAGCCCTTTAATTAAGCATAAGCCAGTAAGTCCATAATAAAATACTTGTTCTCAGAAGAGACAATGCTAAGCAGACTTTGTGCCAAGTAGGCCTACTGCAATCAGAAATTTCTGAAGGGTTAAGTTGACTACGTCAGACAACCCACACCAGTATAGTATAATAATATAATAACATTGCAGCTTGGCTAAAGAACAAAGGGAATACTGAACTGTGGACATTGGCAAAGGCTAATTGACCCCCACAGCAAACAGTAATGTTGGTCTCTGGTGGTCAATTAGTGGTGATTCCAGTTTATTAACACTTAGCAACTCTGGTCTCCGCTGCTAATAAACCTGGGGAACGTAGGGACTGAGAAAACAGAGATCTGCTAGACAAAGAATTGCAGCCTATGTTTTGTCTGGTGACAAATCCTTTTGTGCATATAAAAAAAACCAGGTAGTTCTGCTGTTGGTTCTATAGCGACAAATAATGTATGTCTGTATATTGTCGTCATGTTGTAGGAATGTGTGCCTGAGAAACTTTGATAGGGCTGTACAAGGGTTCAGTTGCTGCATTAGAAGCAATCCACTTTCCAATAAAAACGTCATCCTTTGGCCAATTTCAATTCTCAAACTACAATGGGCTTGTGTTGGTTATTGCATAAATGAAGGTATGAACGCAGAGCATACTGTATTTTATGCAATGGCCAGGACAGGCCTAGTGCGGGTAGTGAGGTAACTGGCTGAGGCGATAATTACTTCCAGCTGTCTGGCTTAATAAAACCGCCCAGCGCCTTCAGCCAATCATGACATGCCAGGATTAGGCCCCAGCCTACGATTTGGATTACCGGTTAAGCCGCCACTTGCGCGTTAGGGATCTGTGTGTCATGTCGTGTATATCCTGATATTTCTAAATCCGCCCTCCTCCCCACCTTTTTGCCTAGGCACGTTTAGTTATACAACTACTGTACACCATTGGTAAAAAAAGAAGTTGGAAAATGTCGCAACGCTTTCCCAAATTTCGGAGTTAACACAGGGCATATCCAAAATTCTTGAATGCGTTTGGTTTTGGTGCGTCGACAGGCTTTTTGTTTTACAAACGGTATATATTTTTCCTTATGTTTATACAGGATAGGCGGAATGGCCCCACCTTTTTGTAATTGCATGTGTCTATTGGTGGTGGAATGTTTGTATTGTTTCCTTAGGTTTATATTCATAGTGGTTTTATACTTCTATAGCGACAAATAATGTATGTCTGTATATTGTCGTCATGTTGTAGGAATGTGTGCCTGAGAAACTTTGATGGGGCTATACAAGGGTTCAGTTTCCCATCTGGTGTGCATGTTATACATCACATTCCTACTATCTTTATGCCCAAAAGTGGCTGCATTAGAAGCAATCCACTTTCCAATAAAAACGACATCCTTTGGCCAATTTCAATTCTCAAACTACAATGGGCTTGTGTTGGTTATTGCATTAAAAAAACAGGTAGTTCTGCTGTTGGTTGTTATATGTTGGTCTTTTACAAAAAACGACACATCCGAAAACGGTACAATTTAACATATCTTTTGTACTTTATACGTTTCAATGTATATAGAAAAACGTCATAAATTTATTTTATGTTTCGATCAATTCATTCAATTCATCTTACTTTGTAAAATTCAATTCCAATTCAATTCCAATTCACTACATTTTGATTTAATGCATTTTGTTGATCAATTCAATTAATTTCCAATTCAATTAAGAATTGAACCCATGTCTGCTAACCACCAATACGGCAATACTGATGTGAGTGATGTCACAAATAAACGGCAATCCTACGGCTACATATTGAAAAATAACAACAGCAGTTGTGACGACATTCAACGTTCATATAGGAGTTTCTTTAATGGCACGATATGTGAAAATTATTGCTTTTGATTGAAATTCGTAGGGTAATCACGATTAATGTGCAATAGAATGGGTAGTGAAGACAGATGGTCTTGGCACATTCAGGTTGATTCACTTAAGAGTATTCCGATGCCTCGGTGGCACGTTAGCGTTCATACAGGAGGTTATTTAGTTGCAGTTTCTATGAAACGGTCTACACAATAATTCACCATTTGATTGACATCAACAGGAACATCATAATGGGTGTGAATCAGTGCAAGCGAGAGAGACGTTCTTGGTCCATACTGGCCCGCATGAAGGTTTTCAGGCGCCGTAGAGCACTGGCTCTTCTTTCGCATTTGCATGACGTTAAGGGGATTGTACAGGCCAACTGCAACAACATACAGATGTTGGGGAATCATTCTCGTTAGCATTCTTTGATTGCCTTTGCACAGTTGTTGGGCAGTCCCTTGGCTCTTTGCCACGATAGCGCTGCTCCCATCGATGCAACTCTTCTGGCAGCACGCTCGGAGATGGCAGATCACCTTTGTACGTGGCGATTTCTTCTGCAAGTTCATACTTCTGCTTGCACAACACGGCTGGGACCAGACCTAGGAGTGAAGTAATTCTCTGGGATAATGTTGAAAACATATATTTTGAAGGCCATTTAACCAAATAGTCCTACCATGACAATTTAAGCAAATAACAAAATTAGTACAAACATTTTTATTTTAAGTATTTTTTAATTATTTTAATTATGTTATAGATTAATTATTCTATTTAACACATGTCTCATTTGAACGGTACAAGAAACAATTTAGTCCAACCCATTTCACACTATCATAGTTATTAACATTACTAACATACACACGCGCGCGCACATATATGCACACCTTATACCAAATTATTCATTAACATTATCTTGGCAATTTAACACATACCCAAGAATCTACTAGACATGTCAGTGACCACATGATCCAGCAAAGGTATGCACAGGTTACGGCGATAGTAGTCCTCTGGACTCTTAACTGGGACATTGCTGCGGTCCACAGTGATCTACAACAATGAATTGACCGATACTTTTAAAGTCAGCACCGGGGTGAAACAGGGATGTATAATCTCCCCTTTCTCTTCATCATTGCAATATACTGGGTTATGAAGAGTGTGGTCAGTGAAGGAAGAAGAGGCGGACCCTTACAAGCCATTTGGAAGACCTGGATTTTGCCAAGCCAAGACGGATAGCATGGCAAGACCATCAAGACAGATTGGACAGAAGATCAACACCAAAAAAACAAAGCACTTAAGGATGAACAGCAGAACGGAAGCAGTCATCATGCTCAATGGTGAAGAAATCGAAAACATAGAAGATTTCACGTACCTGGGCTCCAAAACGAAAACCAGCGGACACACAAAAAGAGATAAGAACAAGGATTTCAAAGGCCAGCCAAACATTTGCAGCACTCAGAAGTACATGGAGATCAAGACGCATCAGCATGAATATCAAGATTAGACTGTTCAAGAGCAACGTTTTGAACACCCTTCTGTATGGAGCTGAATCCTAGCAGATGACCAAGACCATCAGCCACAAGCTAGACGTCTTCCAGAACAGTTGCCTTCGAAGAATTGTCAACATATTTTGGCCGAACATCATCACGAACGACGACCTACACAAGAGGATTGCTGCCAAATCCATCACCCAAGAAATCCAGAGGCGTAGGTGGAGATGGATCAGACATGCTCTACGAATGCCACCTACAGCCTTACCCAGAATTGCTTCAGATGGACTCCTGATGGCCGGAGAAAGAGAAGCAGACCGAAAGAGGCTTGGAGGAGGACGGTAGAGAAAGAGACGAAAGAGCAGGGATGGACCTGGGGATACCTCGAAAAATATGCGACAGATAGATCACAGTGACGAACTCTGGTGGCGGTCTTATGCGCAATTCCGCGCGAAGAGAAGTAAATAAGTAAAGTAAGTAACCTGATTTCAGTTTTACAATTAAGCCCTGTAAACATACATAGCATGTGCCTCGATAATGTCGGCTGCTCGGCTCTGCAGCTTCACGGTGATCCCATGCATGTGTGACAGTGCCTGGAGAACAGTTGTGAAAGTCACGATGAATCCGAAACTTGCGAGCGCCGCCAGTAGCGATGCTGCTCTCTTTCTCGTGTCTTGCAGCCACGTATCCAGCAGATCATCGATGTTCCCGCAATCCCCGTGAAGCCCGTACACAATTACTTCAAGACAAGTCACGATATGGGTGTGGGACTGCTGGAAGTGGTAGAACGCTTCATGTCGCTCTGTCCATCTCGTTTTATAAACGTTGAGAAATGGTGTCTTGCGTTTGCTCTCTGGGTCGTCATGAGCGGTTATATCCAACAACAGCGACTCCGTCTTCGGACTTTTGTTGAAAAATAAGCAACATTATTCCAGAGTCGATCATACTGCATACTGCTACAACAGAACAAAAGTGGCTGATCACCAGATAAGACAATGACCGCTGCAGTGCGTGTACGCAGCAAGATATGCTTATTGTCGTATTAAATCGTGAACACCAACGTTTGTACTTGACATGGCAGCGGCCCCATCATAGCCTTGCCCACGCAGATCTTTCAACGGCAAGTGATACTTCTCGAGTGGCTCTTTGATTGCTGTGGCGATGTCTTTGCCTGCCGTTCGCTGCAGATATACAAAATCAAGAAATTCCTCCCTGATGTTGTTGTCCTTGACGAAGAACCTGACGTAAAGCGCCAGTTGTTCCTTGTTGTGGAATGTAACCTCACGTATTAAATACTGGAATCTTCCCAGATAGGATGAAAATTGCGAAAATAATTCCTATTTAAAAAAATGATGACGAAACAGTTGGTAAGCTAGACATCGAAGCGGCATTCCGCATAATCCCAGTTTCACCACAGGACACGCCATTGTTAGGTTTTCAGTGGAGAGGGAAATTCTATATGGACGCTGTTCTCCCTATGGGTTGCGCTAGTTCCTGTTCTATTTTCGAATCTTTCAGTACAGCCTTGGAATGGGTAGCTAGGTCTAAGTTGAATGTATCGGGAATGGTCCATTATATCGATGATTTCTTGTTCCTCGCAGATTCTTCTGAAAAATGTGCAGCTGACATAAATGCTTTCATTTCGCTATGTAGGCAGATGGGCGTCCCCTTAGCGCAGGAGAAGACACAGGGTCCCGCTACTACACTCCCCTTTTTAGGCATCACGTTGGACACAGTCAGGTTGGAAGCCAGACTCCCGGAGGATAAGTTGGCGAAATGTAAGTCGCTTGTAGCTGAATTCTTAGCAAGGCAGAAAGTCACTCTCCAGCATCTTCAATCTCTCATTGGCGTATTGGGGCACGCATGCTCGATGGTTGTAGCGGGAAGATATTTGTTTAGGCGCCTCATCGATTTAACGGTAGGCTTGACCAGACCACACCATCATGTAAGGCTTACTCAGCAAGTCAAACTCGACCTGGAAGTGTGGTAAGATTTCTTGAGAGATTTTAATGGTAGAGCATTCTTCCTGAATGACAAGTTTCACGCAGGTGATTGTTTGAAGCTGTATACCGATGCATCAGGTAGGGTAGGTTACGGGGCAGTGTATGACAAGGAATGGTTCTGGGGAACCTGGCCTCCCTCTTGGTATTCCCTCAACATTGCAGTGTTAGAGTTGTTCCCTCTCGTTGCCGCAGTCGAAGTCTGGGGGCAGGAATGGGCAAACCGGAGTGTTTGCTTTTTCACTGACAATGAGGCGCTTGTAGCAGTAATCAATAAGCAGACATCCCGTGAACCCCATCTTATGGCTCTACTTAGAATGGTTCTCACATGTCTGAGGTTCAACATCAACTTCATGGCATGTTATGTGCCAGGTCGCGTCAACGTGCTGGCAGATAGATTGTCATGCGGTCAAGTAGCCGATTTCAGATCGTTGGCGCCATGGGCAGCAACCATGCCAATTGACCTGCCATATCACATCTCCCCGCACAGTTATAACCATATATGAATGGGGGTCTTGTCACGGGCGAGATCTTCAAAATTGGTGGTGTATGTGTGTATATATATATTACAGGTCTTTATAAATTCAAGTTACGAGGTGGGGTGGTCACATGTTCGGGTGACCTTGTGGCGGAATTGCCCCACCTCTCTCTAGGATGTGGTAATAGTTAGTAGTTTTAATCGTCTAAATGTCTGGGAGGCGTCTTTTTAATAGTTCTGGTGTATTACCATAATTTAAATATGGTATTCTATAATGTGGGCCTTGTTTTTAGAATGTATAGATAAAATAAATGGGGCAATGTTTAAGACCTCAAATGGCCCACATTTGATTGTATTGTGTTTTAGCTAATAACTCATCCAATTATCGGGTGAATAATAAATAAATGTCAGAAGGTTATTCTGGCCACATTTCTTCCATATCTGGTGTTGTCTTGTTGCATTGTGTAAAATGGTAAATTATGAAGTTTTTATTAGTTTAATTATCTTAATTTATTTAATATTTTCTTTCTCAATACAAACATCATTGTTTTAATTTCTTCCACGGTCTGTATGACCATTTATATTTCATTAATTTCATATAAGAATGGAATTTATTTCATAAGTTTAGTTGTTCAAACTGTGTGATACTATATACATAACACATGTCATTATTATTATACTCATGTGCAGTCTACAAAATAACTTTAAAAAACAAATCTAAAAATGTATATAAAACAACAAAGTATTTTACAACTTTGTTTTGCAACAATTATTTTGCTGACAAAACTACACATTGACCAGTGGGGAAACCAGGTAATTTACATATTTCTGCTATATGAAATTGTTATTAACCTGTAAATTTTATTTGCCATATTATATAATGTTACAGTGCCTCTATGTGTGCGTGCTTGTGTGTGTGCGCGTGCCTGTGTGTGTGTGCATGCTTGTGTGTGTGTGTGTGCGTGCCTGTGTGTGTGTGTGCGTGCTTGTGTGTGTGTGTGTGTGTGTGTGTGTGCGTGCGTGCTTGTGCGTTTGTGTATGTAATATAGATACAGCTGTATATAGTCACATATCATGGGATAATTATCTTCCTGCCAAAACATAAATTACTAAGAATGTCTATGTATGAATAATTACAAGTGTATCAACAAATCCGATTTCACAAATATTCAAAACAGAAATTTGCATGACCCAACCACATAAAATATCCATTTCCTATGTTCACCCCTCTCAACTCTCACAAATTTAGTATGATATTTTGTCCTTTTCAGATTTGTAAATTCCTACAGGAACACAACTGAATGATCAGGTTAACCACTGCTTCCAGGCTTGACAATCATGTCTATAAAACAATGATTTCATGTAAATTAAACCTTCCGACAACTGAAACAATTTTGACAGAAAACAGTAATTTTGTGTTCTTATAATCAGATTAAAGGTAAGTTTATCTTATCTGTCATATGCCTCTTGAGGGGTCAGTGTATACAATGAACAGTAACAATAATATGATGTATAAAATTGTATGTTTTAATACATGTGTATATAGAATAAGACTTACATAACTACTTTTTAATATTTACATATTAGGTTTGCATTCAGTTTTTGAAAGAACAGTAATCATATACATACTTAGTTATATACAAATATTATTGATTACACGCAGATACATGCATATAATATATATATTATTGTACACATGCATACCAGGTTAAGACCTAGGATTTGACCAACGGGGGAAGGGGTACGGCAACTCATTTAATGAATCAACTGGACCCCGTTGAGGCTCATCAACTGCACCGCTTTGAGGGTTGCCAATATCATCCAACTGCACCTGCTTTGACAACATAATAGGGGGGTGCTTGCATCCAATACATACCCTCTGCATCTGCAAAATACTAAATGTTCTATTGAGGCTTGTTGAAGCAAAATGGAGGGGTGGGGGTGTGCTTTCTTATACCTCCTGGACCTGTGTACATACACACGCACGCACACGTATAGCTAGTTCCAACAAAGACATTCAAAAAGTCATCCATTATGACAACATACTGACTAACCCATGAGAGAACTGGCATGAACTTGAATAACTTCAAAATGAGCCTGATGTAATAACACTTTTACTTCAGTCCTACTGATAAATGTGCCCAAAAATACCAACTACAACTCTGACTACATATAATGTAAATATCTATTTCCCCAAGGGAATAAATATGAATTCAACCAAGTATCAAGATATACAACTGAAATATTTTGCATTTGTTAAGAACAAATAATTTAATTTTACTTACATTTCATACATCAAATGAATACCAAATTGTAAAATTTACTTAACAACACACTGGTCATACTTATAAGAGTGAAACTAACTCAGACACCGATTTCTTTTAAATATCTGCATTTGTTTTTTTTTACCAAAAAAGTGACTTTTAAGTGTCGAGTTAAAAAAGCCAGTTCGAGAGCACACAATTTTTGCTAATGATCTCATTTGTAGAGAGAAGATGGCAGAATTGAACAAGAATTGTTCAATGCCAAGACTAATTTTTTACATTCATTCTAAGATTTAGCAGGCATCCAACCACTGTCTTGAAGTGGAGCCATATAGGCTTTCCACACTTCGGAGGGATCACGTGGAACATTGTCCTGTAATGTGTCAGCCTCCTTTAAGTGGCAGATGGCAGCTGTCACGACACTTGGTCTATTTTCCAAGGGCAGGAGAAGCTGCTTTGTGATCTCACTCGGCGCCTGTCGCATGGTGGGTAAGTCATGCACGAGTTCGCCAATAAGACCAACAGTATCCTACAACAAAGTATTGTTAAACTAACACTGACCACAGCGAACCGGGTATTAAATCGCACAGGTCTATTCTGGACACGAGTTAAAATAGCTCTCTACGTCGTGTCACATTAATTTTGTAATAATACACTCCTTATAATCCAATATTTCAATGTCCGGTTTATTTTCCTTGACAAACATTCCAAAACTAATAAACTACATACATTTATAAACCAACAGATTAATAAACAATACAAGTTAAAATTACCTCGTTTCTTAAAACACTGCTCTAAAGTTTGTTAAATTTTAGCAACAAATAAAAAACTACTGAATACATTTCAACAAATGAGGTCTCATTTTTCATCATCTGTCGAATCCAAAACAGTACAGAACCGAATTTCACAATTTTGCGACTTAATACCCACTTTGCTATGGCAGGTGAGATATTAAAAGTGAAATTAAACAGAGAGCATCTACAAAATATGTTCAGAGGAGTGTTTGTTTAAGTGTTATGTACCATTATTATGTGGGGATTTAAATTTTTTTTTAATTAGCGTGACATCCTTTATGGATGTCCCCACGTATGTATCAATCATACACGCATATACACACATGTATACACATTGCACAAACAACACGCCAATTAACTTTGGCATTAATTTATTTATTATTAATTTTCTGTATATTTCTCAACTTCCTGCTAATAATCACTGCCATTAGCTGATCATGGGTTGTGGAAGAGACAACTTCACGTTATAAAATAAAATAGGAGCACTGGAAAGAAACTGCACAAGTGCAATCGTCTTATTTCCAACCTCACGTTAGACATTAGTGAATGAGAATCTACATTCATTTGGATATGATGTCAATGTGTTTCACTTCAGCTACCTGTACAATGTGCTAAGTACTCAGTTATATAAATGAGTAAAGTGGGGTAAGCTGGTATGAACAAGCCTGTAAACGTTAGTCCTTGTTAAATGTCATATTTTAATTAATTGTCATATCTTAAAAACTACATGTCCTATCTTGACCAAATCTGAAGTATATATGCAAAGAAGGCCATATATTAAATAATAATAAATTTGCATAACAGTAACCATGGTAATCAAATAATTCTTGGAAATTCTGATGGGGCGGTGTTGTGGATAAATTTAATTAATTAATTATATTGCTTTTTATGTATTCTAACAAATATATTACACTGTGCAATGAAGTAGTTTGGCTGAATAAAGAGTAAAACAATTAGTAAAAATATTATTTTTAATATTTGATAATACTAAAAATAAATTTGTATCAAAAATATTACTCTTTTTCAGCCAAACTATTTCATTGCGCAACATAATGTACCATTTATTAGAATACTTAACAAAAATGGAAATATATAAATTCAATTTTCCATGGAACTACACACAAAGCCACTCTCGTCAGAATTTCCAAGAATTATCTGGTTACTGCATCAATGCAAATTGATTAGTATTTAAAGGAAATACAAATAAGGCATTAGCTAAAATCTTTTTTCCATGTGTACACAAAGTTTAACATTGTATGTAACATTTGACAACATTAAACAAATACAGAAAAATACATTTGTAACATAAATTCGATTTTAAGCCCGTCTGTGAAACGATTCCCGCGGAAAATTAAATTTTAATGAGCTAGGCAATCACGTGGTATCGTGATGTCACTTATGACACACACTCGCATCAGGCTGACCCTTTCCATGCATTCAGAGCATGTTTACAAGGATAGCTTTTGGGTCGAAACAAGCGTCAGAATGAGTTATTGTGCAATATTCCAACGTAATACAAACACTAGTCATCATAGAGGAACAAGCAGTTATTTTACGGTTCCACACGAATAAAATTTTATTCAAAACAACGAATGCGAATGGGCCTACAAGTCGACTAGGTTTCGCCGAGCTTAGGCTCGTTTTCAGAATAATTATATCGAATGCAACCAACGGGAGATAATATACATCAATAAACATACATAGCAAACAGATATTGTATCCAGCTACAGAAAGTAACGTGTATAATCTCATAATATCACTAGAATATCGATATATGAAGCAGGAGTTGTACAATTTATCATAACTACTTAAATCAGTCAGTGAATTCCTGTTGGTGCCGCTAGCTCAGTTGGTAGACGCGTTGGTTTCTGCCATTTATTTTACAATCGGGCAACGCTGGTTCAATCCTAACAGCATGCAAACCATTGATTTTCTTTACACTTTTTTTAATGTTTTCACGAAGTAGTATAAACCAAATCATTTTATACTATAATGCACTGTTTGTAAATAATTTTTATTTTTATAGTAATTATTTATTCGCCACAAAAATTAAAATATGGTAATTATATAAGAATGTTTCTAAATTTTAAGTGGCGAATAAATAATTACTATAAAAATTATTTACAAACAGTGCATTATAGTATAAAATGATTTGGTTTATACTACTTCGTGAAAACATAAAAAAAAGTGTAAAGAAAATCAATGGTTTGCATGCTGTCAGGATTGAACCGGCGTCGCCGGATTGTTAAATAAATGACAAGAAACCAACGCACCTACCCACTGAGCTAGCGGCACCAGCGGAAACTCTCTCACTAATTTAAGTTGTTATGAAAAATTGTACAACTCCTTCATATATCGATATTCTAGTGATATTATGAGATTATACAAGTTACTTTCTGTAGCTGGATACAATATATGTTTGCTATGTATGTTTATTGGTGTAGATTATCCCCCGTTGGTTGCATTCGATATAATTATTCTGAAAACGAGCCCAAGCTCGGCGAAACCTAGTCGACTTGTAGGCCCATTCGCATTTGTTGTTTTGAATAAAATTTGATTCATGTGGAACCGTAAGATAACTGCTTGTTCCTCTATAATGACTAGTGTTTGTATTACGTTGGAATATTGCACAATAACTCATTCTGACGCTCGTTTCGACCTAAAACCTATACTTGTAAACATGCTCTGAATGCATAGAAAGGGTTGGCCTGATGCGAGTTTGAGTCATAAGTGACGTCACATCTTGGCATCCCGAAAAGCGTGCCAAAAATATGCATATTTGAAAATGTCCGGATGCACAGCAACGTGGAATTTCTAATTCATTTAATTTTTTAGATTTTTTAGGCTTGGTGGACGTGGAAAAAATAGCAGGATGTAATATAACATGAATTCAAGCAAT
Source organism: Escarpia spicata (assembly GCA_963995525.1). Taxonomy (NCBI): domain Eukaryota; kingdom Metazoa; phylum Annelida; class Polychaeta; order Sabellida; family Siboglinidae; genus Escarpia; species Escarpia spicata. The sequence continues at coordinate 65,803,120 of OZ023205.1, read as the reverse complement.
AGATGTTTTTATTTCCTTTAATATGTAACATTCTTTTCATATATACATAATACACTGCAAATTTGTTCAAGGCAGAACAATTTGTTTTTAAAATGTAACAGTTAATTACGACATGACAATTCATGAGGAGCATGTGTCCTATGACACAATTTGTTGGCCCGTATAGAATGGTTTCTAAAATAAATATTTTGTACAACAGAAGGTCAACAACTGTCATTAAATCTTCACATTCACACTTCAAATGAACACTTACAGAGTATTTTAAAAGGTGTTTCTCGAATTTCTGCTCCAGTAGTCTTGCTAACATTTTTGCAGTCTTGGTACGGAAAAATTCTTCTTCAGCCAATTCTGCCATCTTCTCTCTGCATAAGATGAAACGAGATCTTCAGCAAGATTCAACATTTTCGCTAAGAATTTATTTAAATATTTTTTTATCTGCTCTAATAATTTACTCTGGATGATATTCTCCCATCAGCTAAATTAATCAACTTTCAAAACAGACTTTTAAGAGCTTATAATTATATCATATTTAGAAGTTGAACTTCCTTGTTTAGGTTTTCTCCTAAAATGTCATTAAGTGATAATAAACAATAATTTAATTATTAACTGTACACAGCTGTATATTTTTTTTTTTAAATCCCAGCAATGTTCATCTAGATGAAATTATAACTGGTTTGACTGGTTATCTATGAAAACTATTATTTCATAATAGTTACGTTAAATTTAATGTCCCATGCCTTTAATAATAATAATAATACAGTATTTAGTAAAAGCTAAATCACGCTTTGCAGATCAGACATTTGTTTTAAACAAATTATTTAAAAACAGAATTTTGAAAAAGGCTATGGAGATAATGACAATATAATTTCAGATTTTTGGTCAATGTAGCAGCATAGAGGAGTTATATTATTATAAACAATCTAATATATTTGAAGACACCCATCACTCACTGACATGCTGGACACTTCCTGGGAATGTGAATCCTTGCCTCTGCTGCCTACAACAGAACCAGCAGACGGTAAAGTCACAGGAAAAAGTCAAAGAAATAAAGTCGGTTTTGGCACGGAAAAAAGTCACTGGAAATAAAGTAACAACATAATTGTATTCAAAGACTGCATTATATTTTCAATGATTTCCTTCCATTCTGGAATCAGTGGGTTTTCACCAATTATGGCTGATGTTGCAAAGAACATACGAGAAGTAGACATTGTTGTAAGAAAATGCACAGACTGGTTATTATGTTGGGGTTTACTGGCGTTTCCCTGTGATATGGAACACGGGGATTCCAACAGTTGCAACTGGTGGACTTAACTATTAGGACAAAGCACAACTGATCGGTGAATCTCCACACTTGGCTTGTAGAATGTATACCTCCACACTTGGCTTGTAGAATGTATACCTCCACGCTTGGCTTGTAGAATGTATACCTCCACACTTGGCTTACAGAATGTATACCTCCACACTTGGCTTGTAGAATGTATACCTCCACACTTGGCTTGTAGAATTTATACCTCCACGCTTGGCTTGTAGAATGTATGCCTCCACACTTGGCTTGCAGAATGTATACCTCCACACCTGGCTTGTAGAATGTATACCTCCACACTTGGCTTGTAGAATGTATACCTCCACACTTGGCTTGTAGAATGTATACCTCCACACCTGGCTTGCAGAATGTATACCTCCACACCTGGCTTGCAGAATGTATACCTCCACAACTGGCTTGCAGAATGTATACCTCCACACTTGGCTTACAGAATGTATACCTCCACATCTGGCTTACAGAATGTATACCTCCAAACCTTCCTTGCAGAATGTATACCTCCACACCTGGCTTGCAAAATGTATACATCCACACCTGGCTTACAGAATGTATACCTCCACAACTGGCTTGCAGAATGTATACCTCCACACCTGGCTTACAAAATGTATACCTCCACATCTGGCTTGCAGAATGTATACCTCCACACCTGGCCTGCAGAATGTATACCTCCACACCTGGCTTGCAGAATGTATACCTCCACACCTGGCTTGCAGAATGTATACCTCCACACCTTGCTTGCATAATGAATGCCTCCACACCTGGCTTGCAGAATGTATATCTCCACACCTTGCTTGCAGAATGTATACCTCCACACCTGACTTGCAGAATGTATATCTCCACACCTGGCCTGCAGAATGTATATCTCCACACCTGGCTTGCAGAATGTATACCTGCACACCTGGCCTGCAGATGTATACCTTCACATCTGGCTTGTAGAATGTATGCCTCCACACCTGGCCTGCAGAATGTATACCTCCACACCTGGCTTGCAGAATGTATACCTCCACACCTTGCTTGCAGAATGAATGCCTCCACACCTGGCTTGCAGAATGTATATCTCCACACCTTGCTTGCAGAATGTATACATCCACACCTGACTTGCAGAATGTATATCTCCACACCTGGCTTGCAGAATGTATATCTCCACACCTGGCTTGCAGAATGTATACCTGCACACCTGGCCTGCAGATGTATACCTCCACATCTGGCTTGTAGAATGTATGCCTCCACACCTGGCTTGCAGAATGTATACCTCCACACCTGGCATGCAGAATGTTAACCTGTACACCTGGCTTGCATAATGTATACCGGCACACCTGGCTTGCAGAATGTATACCTCCACACCTGGCTTGCAGAATGTATGCCTCCACACCTGGCTTGTAGAATGTATACCTCCACACCTGGCTTGTAGAATGTATACCTCCACGCCTGGCTTGCAGAATGTATACCTCCACACCTGGCTTACAGAATGCATACCTCCACCTGGCTTGTAGAATGTATACTTGCACACCTGGCTTGTAGAATGTGTACTTGCACACCTGGCTTGTAGAATGTATACCTCCACACCTGGCTTGTAGAATGTATACCTCCACACCTGGCTTGTAGAATGTATACCTCCACACCTGGCTTGCAGAATGTATACCTCCACTCCTGGCTTGAAGAATGTATACCTGCACACCTGGCTTGCAGAATGTATACCTCTACACCTGGCTTGCAGAATGTATACCTCCACTTGGCTTGTAGAATGTATACCTGCACACCTGGCTTGCAGAATGTATACCTCTACACCTGGCTTGCAGAATGTATACCTCCACACCTGGCTTGAAGAATATATACCTCCAACCCTCCCAGTTTTTCTGGGAGTCTCCTGGATTTGTTGTGAATCTCCCAGACTCCCGGAAAAGAACAAATTCTCCGAGATTTTTGCCTCATTCAGACCTCCAACAACACCCCCCTTTCTGTATTCCGGTAGCTAATCCAACAAGACCAAACCATTGAGACTCCTGAGAAATCTACAGCAGCACCCCCCATCTTCCACAGCCCAGTGCAGAGCTTGACCGAACTGACGAGACTTATAAACTATTTTGAATCTCTGACTTCGAAACTCAGAAGTTGTCAGGTATAAGAATGTCAACACATAAAGCTATTGACACTGTACCTTCCTGATCTGGCCCATCGCATGAGCTTCTCTCAACTTCCTCACTTTCACTGAAGACATTCCATGTGCATCCACACACTGACTGCCTTCCAAACCCAGATACATGCAGCGGGCACTCTCTCGATGTCTCACCCCCTTGCTTCCACACAGGGTACTCCCTTCATGACCCCCGGTCTCCATTCTACCTACAACTCGTAATATAGAACAAATATACATACCAGATGAGAAATAGTGTCAACATTACCATTTTCTGGAGAGAACAAATACGGCTGTTCACTCATCAATCCCATTTTCTTATTATTTTGTAAATGTACTGCTTTTTTGTAATTTTTTTGTATGGTAAAAACAATCTACTTGTTGCATAAAATGTTACAGGTTCAGAGTTCAAAGGTCATTTCACCTAAAAGACAATTATCGCAACTAATATTGGCTATTTAGAAATAGTGTATTTTAATATTTATATACATATATCTGATGTTTAATGAAAAATATAAAATTATTTAAAAGGGAACGTAGAAGACAAATGCGCCACTGCGATCCAATCGCAGCTTATTTTGTATTGTGGCGATTTAACCAGTTGCGCCAATTGTGTGACCTGAACTATATGCCCATATAAGTTAAACTGTGATTCTATATATATTTTCTAAAAAGAAGGCTTTCACCATCCACAGTGATTAGAAATGGAGAACAGTAAAAGCAACACACGAGTGTAGACAAATCATTGAAAACGGAGTGAAGGAGAATGTTTTTTTCTTTTATAAGAACAGTTGCTGATACCTACAGTTGAGTCAATTAATATTGGTTAGCCTGCTCCCACCTCCTACCCCATCATTAGACACTCCAACTGTTTCTTCTTGCCTACTACAACATTATGAGTTGGAATAAAATCACACTCTGTGTAAGAAACGCTGTGACTAACTACATTGAACATTTTTCTCTTGAACAGTGTGTGCACTGCATTATTTCTCCCTGCAAATTTAGTGTTAATGTAATACTACCTAAATTAGAAAAAAATATGCACTGTAACTTATAAATGTATCCTTTAATCATTTAATATCAACATATTTGTCATTACCGCTGACAACACTTGATTGTTGACGTTTCTGTTTCAGCAGAGAGAGTTTGCGGTAACAGAAGTCGTCGAGGTGTTTTGTGTTCTTTATACCTAAAACGTAAAAACAACACCATGAAAGTTTGGAGTTATTATTGTAATAGTATTACGATACTTGTACTAATACAGAAATACAAATTGTGATAATGTCACAACTATTGTGATAGTATGGCGAAACGTCACAAAATAGCAAATAGCCAGGAAAGCAAACCAAAACCATAATTTGTGGTGGATGCCATCGCATGGCTTCGCATAAATAGTGAATTGGTGCATGATGCTGCCATGGTCAACAATTGTTGATGTCAGGTCGACAAAGAAGTAAAATTGCGGAATAAAATTTAAGAAGCATGTTTACAAAACAGTATTACAATGGCACAAATAGCCCTGCTGATTGGTCTGCCAACAATCATTACTATTCTGAAGTGCAGCATTCTACTGATGATAACACTGTGCTTAATTTATGCATGCACGCACATACCCATGTATTGCATGCATAAACACACACATGCATGCACGCACAAACATGCACACACGTATGCATGCACGCACACACACACGCGCATTGCAAGCACACACGCACACTCACAGTCACACAGACACCCACACAGATGCACTCACACCCACCCACCCAGCCACTTACTCACTCACTCACACAAGAAAAACCACATACACACACACCAAGTGTTTACTGCAAGGTGTACATCAACGACAATCAATCGCAATCAATCATATTACTTTATTGTCCCTTGGGAGGGAAATTAATTTGGAGTGTAGCAGCATATTAAAACAAATAAAACAAATGTACATGCAATATAAAAAATACTAATAAACGTTATATAGGTTAAATAACTAAATAAACATATGCTAGTGGTGTGGATGTGGGTGAGGGTGGGGGGTGAGGGGTGTACATACGCTGGTGGTACAGCTGTGGAGGAGGGTGGGGGGTGAGGGGAGAGCGACAGACTCGCCCTGACTTCAACGCCTGCAGCTTCCTCTCAATGTAGGCCACCTCAGCCTGGTGGGCGGCCTCCCTCTCCTCTCTCTCCTCCTCCTCCTCCTGGACTACTTCCTCCTCTTGGTGCTCCTCCTCTTCCTCCTATTAAACACCACAATAGTTGTTAAGTTGAGTAGAAGGAAGTTATAAAGGAGGCAGTGATGTGTCTGTTCCTAGTATTTCATTTATTATAATTTTCTGTGACAATAATGCTGAAGGTTTACTGCCAGCCAAATAGTGTTTAGTAAGCCCGTAACAACAGTCGCAATTTTATGGCACAACCACATTTTCAAATAGTAAACAAAACATCCAGTTTCAAAATAAGAATTATGGCAATACAGACGAGTCGGGCAGAGTTAACCGCAATGCCCTTTGATGTTCAATGATTTCCCATTTTCCTACGTTCAGCACAGAAGACTTCATGTTGCAAATTACTATGCTTGCTAATTGCAGGTAGAGAAACTGTCTGGCTCCCTTTAAGGTATATGCAAAATATGTGACACTATATTTGTAAAGATTCCAACAAATGTATGTTGATCTCTGTGTATCTTGAGTATCTTATTTATTTACGTTGATCTCTGAATTGATATATGTTGATCTGGGTAACTCTCTATTGCTTTATGTTGATCTCTGCACTAATCTTTGATTTTTGCATTGATCTGTGTTCATCCCCACATTGATCTCTGCATTGATATATGTGGTAATTTCTGTATTGATCTAATAATAATAATAATAATAAGATAACTTCTATTGCGCCTAAATCCTTGGAAACCAAGCTCAGAGGCACATCAAAACAAAAGGATTGGTCAATCTCAAAATCCATAAGTAGTATTCCAGTTGTCAACAGATGGGTCAAGGCACTATAGTGGATAAGCAAGGTTGTAAAGATACATTTACAGATACATACATGAAGATGGAATTTTGTAATATTTTCAACTGATCTAACACTAAGAGGGAGCATATTCCAAAGAGTTGGTGCAGCAACAGAAAAAGCCATAGTTCCAATGTTAGTGTTGACTCTAGGAACAAAAAGTAGGTCAGAACTAGATGATCGAAGCTGGATAGGTTTTCTTACAGGAGTAAGCAATGATTGCAAATAAGATGGTTGCTTACTGGACAGTGCCTGGTATGTAATGGTACAGATCTTAAATATTATACGATATCGTACAGCAAGCCAATGCAGACTTCAAAATTTGTACAGAGCAAGAAAAACAAGGAGATCTTGTAACTACTCTTGCTACACAATTTTGGACACACTGAAGTTTTGTTATATCCTTGCTTGTAATATTATAAAGGAGGGAATTGCAGTAGTCGAGTCTGCTGCTAACAAGCACAGTTGCAATAGTTTTAGCAACAGAAAATGACATATACCGGCGAATACGGCGAAGATCACAAATATGACAAAAACAGCAGCAACATGTTTGAGATGTGTTGTCGGAAATTGAAGTTACTATCAAAGATTATTCCTAGATTCCGCACAGAGGTTGCTGGCTTGATATACTGATTCAAAATATGCGTTGGGAAAAAACCATCCAGTTTTCTATGCTGCATTGGAGTACCAATAATGATCAATTCAGTTTTATTTGCATTTCATTTCAACTTGCTGTCAGTCATCCAGTGGAAGATATCTTGAAGGCAATCACTAAGTTGGTTAAGGGAGCGATTTGTATCCGGGGTGGCTAACGAAATGTAGATCTGAGTGTCATCAGTATAAAGATGATGTCTTTGTATAACAGAGCTTAATGACGTGGTGTAAAGAGTAAAAAGCAAACAAGAACAGACCCTGGGAAGACCAAATAAATCCGGCAGTGCAGCTGAAAAGCAGTTCCCAATCTTTATAGATTGGTATCTATCAGTTAGATATGATGAAAACCACTTTAGAGCTGTGCCAGATATGCCATACCACTTTAATAAGTATTCAATGAGAATGTTGTGATCAATCACGTGTCAAAAGCGGCAGAGAGATCTAATAAGGTAAGTGTTGATTTCTGCATTGATCTCTATATTGATTTGTGTTGATCTCTGTAAGGATGTCTATGTTTATCACTGTGTTGTTCTCTATGCTGATCTCTGATGTCCATATTGATACCTATATTGATTTCCATATTGATCTGCATTGATCTGTGTTGATTTTTGTGATAATCTCGATATTGATCTTTACGTTGATCTGTGCACTTATCTGTGTTGTTCTCTGTACTGATCTCTGTGTTGATGACTATATTGATCTCGGTGAACAATTCATTACTCAATAGATTTAACTTGTATTGATCCATGTTTTAATTGCTGCACTGGTCTTTGTAATGAACCCTATATTGAGCCTGGTGTTAGTTAATCTACACGTGTCACTGCATCCCTTCACAGAAACCCACACTTAGTAGACCCAACAACAAGTTATAGACTCGTGTTTTAGCACTGGCTATGTGACTATGTGTTATACTATTAAATTTACATTCACTCAATCAAAAGCACAAAGACTAAATACACAATGTATTACACACATATTAGTTTTTATATAGTACAGTATCCAGTCCTTAGGACTGCTCAAAGTGCTTTTTTACACTTTACTCCCTGGCAGACCACCATCTTGACTTTTCTATGAAGCAGTCAGCCTAATCAGCCATGCTGCAAATAATGTGCGAAGACTATTCGTACACAAATTTTGACCACTGTATATAGCCAGGTACTCATTCTTACAGCTGAGTGAACTGGAGCAACTCAGAGTGTAAAAACTTGCCCAAAGTTTGTCACGGTAACACAGGATTCAAACCCGGATTCTCTCGATCGAGTCTGATGCTCTATCCACTGTGCCACTGTGCTCCACATTTACATTTACACAAACGTAAACCACTTAGACTAAATACATAGCGTGTTACACACTTACTTCATGCTGGGTGAAATCGTCATCGTAGGAATATTTCACATCACTACCGCTGCTACAAGTCCAGGAAACAGATCTGTGTAATCCTCCTGCCAAATTGATAGTTTGATATGTGGCTAAGTGGGCATTACGGTAGCTTAAAGTGTAATGGTCTGTTTCCATTCCAGTGGTAATCATTTATTTTTAGGAGGACAGTCACTAAACGAGTTTATGGTCTAGAGATTAGTAAGGATTCCGAGAGGAGTCAAGAATGAGAGTGGAATGGAGACAGTTGGTGGAGACAGCAGTGCGAGATCAGTGAGGAAAATAAAATATAAGACAGAAATCGAGGTTTGGAATCAAGGCCAGCCTCACCCATGACAGAGACGGAAACAACAGGGGAACAATAACTGTGGAATCTAACAGCAGTAGCACCCAATTCGAGGACATTGTGGTTAGGTTCGCCCATCACTGTAACAATAACAGGTGTGTTTACACACATTTCACAGGCACAACATTCAAATTATTGAAAACAATGTTTTTGTATTATTAAATGCAGTTTGCTAGGCACTATACATAACAACATAATTCTAGCATTAATTTGTTATTTTAAATAGGAAAGAAATAATTAAAATATTATCATCAGTGTTAATCATCATGTATAGCAAGTTGCAAGTGGTTGATGCTTCCATTTACAATATAAACGTATCACTGACCTTATATTTGTCGCTGTTGCATCTGTCTGTTGATGACAGCTTGTTCTTGAAGATGCCTCGGTCCTCTCGTAACTATCTGTATAACTGATACTACCCTGGGATGCAACCGGCGCCTCTGACTGATCCGAATCACTGAAATACTCAGTGTCATCAACGTCATTTTGTGTCATGTCTGTCACGTCGGTCTCACTATCACCTGCATTTGTGCTCATTGATGCAGACCGTGACATCGTTTCTGACCTTGAGACTGTCACAGAATGTGATACGTTTGAAACGTCTTCGCTGCCCAGTGTTGTCTCCACAACATGAGACACACTTTCAAAGTTCTCTGAATACGCACTGGCGTACTGCAACCGGCCAGTTTTACTGTTTGTGGTCGGCTCAAAGTCGTCCGAATATCTTAAACTAGAAACAGATTTTGCAGTCCGCGCAGTGCTCTGCGGTTCAAAGTCACTGGAGTACCTTGTCATACCACACTTTGAATGAATGGTTTCATGTTTATGATCAACCACGATATTGCTTGCTGTGTTCTCGGTTATCAGTTTGCAGGATACTTCAGTCGATGTTTCATCACCAGAGGTATTGTCGATGTGGTCCCCTTCACCGTAGTGTCTACTTATGGGAGTAGCAGACTCACTTGTCCTGTCTCGATTGACCGACCGACTCTCATTGTCTGCAGAGTACTCTGTCTGTAGCTCAGAAGGTCGCTCCATGTCCTCGTCATCGGTGTTCTGATAAGGCGTGTTGTTTTCTGATGTCTCAGTCAAGATGTCTCCAGCAGCACTGCTACCTCTACTGTGGCTAGCCATGCTGAAATACATCAAATACACAATAACAGCAATGACTGGGTGGATAGAAAGAGAAAGGAAAAAACTGAAATTGTATTTCAGTTCTATGCTCTACTTTGTGCTAATAGGATTAAGTTCAGTAAGTAAGGGATGGATAGGAGTAAGTTTAGTAAGTAAGGGATGGATAGGAGTAAGTTTAGTAAGTAAGGGATGGATAGCGACAAAAAGCAACTGTGAAAGAAGCAACTGCACCTATTAAAAAGTTAAAACAACAAAGGAATCAAGGATCGTACATTTAATGCATTATTTATGGTGAATTTTTAAAGTTCTGACACTTTGTGTGTGGTTTAGTGGGACAATTGAGGCACAAGTTTTGTGGGGATCTTGGCTTGGAACCATATACACCTAGTTTTCAATAATAATAAATTCTACCAGTTTCTAATCCTTCTGGTGGTTCCCTTCTGATTGCTTTGCTCTAGACCCTCTGGCTGTGGTCATAAATTAAAGGGGTGGGTCAGAATACTACTGTTGAAATGAAGCACTAATAATTTAGGCCAATAAATTTAAAGTAGAATGGGACATTTCCACTGTGACCCGCATTACAGTTTTGCCCATTTCAGAAACTATATTTTGGTACATGTGCTTTGATAATGCATTTCAAAAATTATATCTTCTGTGAATAGTAACCTATTGGCATAGTGTATTAAATTATATCAAACAATAATTTGATTACATAATATGATATTAATTACATCTAATTGTAGCGTGACTCGCGTTACAGCAAAAGGAAAACACAAAAACCTACTTTGATTCATGTCATATTTCTCCTCAAAGTATAAATGACTGAAACCAATGAATACCTTTGAATAAATAACAAATAAATAGGGTTTAAAAATACAATTAGTAAAATGAAATTTTGTATCAACAACATACACAAATATTACATAATCAGCGTGACTCGCGTTACTGTGACTCGCGTTATGTGAAGTCGGCTATCATAGAGTGCTGTTGGTGGCATGTAGGAGGTATGTGTGTGCAGCTCGCCAAATTTCAGATATGTCCTTCATATTGGAGTAACAAAATTCATAACTTTTATCATCGCTTAGTAACTCGCCCGGAAGATCAAATAACATGCTTAATAAATTGTGTAACTCCTGGGTGAAATACAGACTCAATTTTTTTCATAATACAAACACAAACCATAAATACCACCAACGGCCAAACTATCTACTAACACATTATATGACATGGTCGTGCGTCAACTTCGTGGTCGTGCGCCTTTTAGTCAAACCCGAGTGGACTCCTGGAAACGGGCGATAATACGTGGTTACTAAACATTCTGTACAATAAAACCATCAATGTAACAAATCCACAAACAGCACAACACATTCTTATGTTAATCGAATCGGTGCATTCATAACATGCCAGCTATTAAGTACAATATAGTATAACTCGAAACTGCACGATTATATAAAGCGTTGCTAACCTAGCTGGTTTTAGACGCGGCGGATCCTTTTCGCAAATCCTAGGGACCAATCATTATCTCGCTTGTAGCACACACTTCGGAGATATTGATATATTTAACTCCGTTTAAGTATGAAACAAGAATCAGCGTTAAAGTGTTAATAGTGTCTAATATCAGCTGTAAAATTTCAAAATATGTAGTTATTGCATTCACTATTAAATTGGCCTGCCGCATCCTGGGTTCAACATGCGGTCCCACATAACGCCGAATTCGCGGGATTGGTCCATCGTTTTGGTGAATCGATGGTAGTTCAAAGATTGTTAATGTTTAACAAGATTTAACAAGAGTGCCACCCAGAGAATTAACTCTAGATGGCAGGTGGACAAGGAAGCCCTTTGGCTTATCGAGAGTCCGACCCTTTTATCTATGTGTATCCCGCCCATCTGAGGTATGTGTCGATTTTATTTTTAAACATATTCAAGCTACTATAGCACCTACACAATCAGCAGGTAATCTGTTCCATTCATTTACAGTCCTTTGTGAAAATGAAAACTTTCTTATATCCAATCTACTCTGCTCCTTTGCTAATGTAAATTCATGTCCTCTAGTCCTTCTGTCTTTCTTAACTGAGAAAAGAATATTTCTATCAATATTTTCATAACTCTTCAATATTTTAAACACTTCTATCTGAATTTCTGATCTCCTCTCAATCTCCTGGTCTCTAGTGTTGTTAAACCGCATTTTTTAGGCGTATTTCGTAACTAAGATCCCTCAGTTTTTGTATAATTTTAGTTGCTGTCCATTGCACTCTTTCTAGCATATCTATGTCCTTCCTGCGATATGGCCTCCACGCTTGAATACAATATTCTAAATGAGGCTTAACTATTGTTTTGTACAGCGGTATTATTAGCTCTTTTTCCTTAGTTATACGTTATGTTTCACTTAATTAATCCAAGGATTTGATTTCCCTTTGAAGCTGCAATTCCACACTGCTCTGAAACCTTCATATCAGCAGTAATGGTTAACCCTAAGCCCTTTTCTTTTACAGCAGTACTTAGTACAGTACCCCCCATTGTATATTCTACCTCTTCGTTCCCATGTCCTATGTGGAGGCATTTACATTTCCCAAAATTGAACAGCATTTGCCACTTTTCAGACCATTTGATCAACCTGTCAAGATCATCTTGTACATGCTGTCTATCTCCATCACTTTTAATCCTTCTAAACACTTTTGTATCATCTGCAAATTTCAACACCTTGCTTGTTATTTCATCATCCAAATCGTTGATATATATTAAGAATAATATAGGTCCTAATACTGATCCCTGTGGTACCCCACTCAATACCGATTTCCAGTTTGAAGCCTCCCCATCAAATACTACACGTTGTCTTCTGTCAATCAGCCATTGTTCTATCCAGTTTATTATACCATTTCCTATGCCTTTAGTTTTAGCAGTCCACCCGCAGTTTCCTGTACCACTGAGGAATAGTCGCCCATATGTAGTCGTGACATCCACACACGACCTGCTTGACTTTCTGATGTTTCAGCACGTGTTGGTTTGAAGTATCGATGACCATGCTGAAAACCACATGGATTTATCGTCTTGCCACGAACAGGCGGTTGCTTCGTATCACTAACTTTACTAATCTCATTTGCAGTCTCCTTCACTTCAGGCTTCATTGTAATATCGCAGCGGAATAATCAGGCAAAATTACAGTTGAAAGGGACAAACTGTTATTGGAAATTACAGACTTCTCATCAGTCTGTCAGTCCAAATCACAGTGACTGAATATTTGTGTGTGTGTGTGATAATTAAGGGGGGTGGGGATATCATCCCATTAGTTAAGTCTAAGTTTGGAAATTTTTATGAAAATAAACCAATCATGTTGCAGCATGGTAATTCAGCAGTCTTTTTGTTTACTTTTCAGGTAATTAAACACATGTGAAGACCTTATTGTAATATTATGCAATTGAACTGCTTGAGACATCTGGCCTTTGATAATTTCACACCCTACGGTGATTTTTGTTGATATTTTTACCTTTGTAAATAGGGCACAAAGCCAAAAAATCAAGATAAATTGGAATTTATCATAACAACTGGCTGAATTGGATATTCTTATAAAGCACATATTGGACTTTCTGAAAAACTGTGTTAAAAGTTCATACATACCACATGAGAATGAGTGTGCAGTGTAGAGATATGCCAGATAAGAAATTGTCGGACAGTGAAATGCTTATTCACATGGTGCCCTGTCAAGTAGGGTGGCTCTTTTGAAATGTGTATAAAAACAAACACGTGGATGAATTACAAAAAAGTATCACACTGTATGAGATAGGAGAGCCTATAAAATGTGTTAGTTTCAACATTTTTCTCCAAAATTGCCTTGCCTACTTGGGGTCATATTCTAGTTAGACTTCCTGTTCGTTGCACACAGAGAAAAATGCAGTGTATTTTTGAGAGATTTTTTTACAAAATTCACATGAAATCAGTAATTTTAATAACATAATCAATTGACCTTCACTGCATGTTTGACCTAATTATTGTGATTACTTGCATTATTTGGATGTAATTAACTAGGAAAAGTACCTACTAAACTATTGGAGGATAGAAGATTATTAATATATTACATTGTTATAGCACATATGAAATTAGTTATTTAATGACATTATTAATTGACTTACCGGTATATTTAATAATTGACCTATTTACCGTTATTAATTACATAAATCGGGTGTACAGCCCTGTAATCAATTAGGAAAAGGCCTTCTATAGGTTGAACTCTGTCAGTTTATACAGTGACTGTAATATACTATGTCTATGTTACCTCTTAAAATATGTTACCAATTATGCATGACCTAATTAGTTGACCTATTTTCCTAATTAGTTGATCAATTTTAAACACTTAATTAAACAAATGTAACTATATTTCACTTCTTAATTATATAACAAATTTAATTTGAAACAATATAAACAACAAGTGAAGTGGTGTAGTATGAACAAAGAAAGGTCATAACAAATTAATTTGTTAATATAATATAACAAGTTAATTAAATAATAATTAATTATAACTTTAAGTACAAAGAAAAAGCAATTTGTTTTATAGATTGAGATGGTTTGGGATTTAAATAATGATGCTACGGAAAGCGTCACTAACAACAGACACAGGTTCAGTCAGCTTGTACAAATTTTTCTTTAAACATTTAATTTTGGCATGTTAATATCAAACTAAAAATTGTAAATATTAATTACATATAGATCTTGTCACTGTTACAAGTGTCAGTGTTACAATGATATGTGATGGTTGCGATGGATATGGATTTAATTAATGCTGCAAAGTGCCTACTGATGCCAGCGTGATACGGCGTCGACTGTTGAAAATGTACGCCCAGAACGCCAAAGTTGCCCACGTCGGTGTGTTGCTCGGCAAGCATGTACAATTATGCAACATATATCATTTTAAAACTAATATTCCAATCTACACTAATATCGCAATTTCATTTGTTAATCTTTATATTTTATTTACGCTTTTAACAAACAAAGAAAACAACTTCATTTATCTATAATCACAAACTGCCGCGTTCAAAACAAAAAAGAAGCATCTCCATATGTAACAGAGTTATCCGTTGGTCGATTCCAAGCTCTAACGGCATGGTGAAATAATTTGCATGGCAGCAGTGACGTGTTTTCTGCGACCATGTGATCTCTCACGCGGCCCCGCGCCGGCACCATTTTCATGCACAAGAAATGGATCAGTTTTGGCGGATACTGATATCACTACCATAGTGACGATCACGTGTGCGTCAGCCCAGTTCAAACATAAATTCAAACATAAATGCAGATCGTATAGTCTGGTTATTCTCATGTCACTATACTGTTGTATTATAATTACCTAAATGCATCACGCTGTCAAATCACCAAATACTGGCGGTAGTTTTGTTTATTCTCAGATAATGCCCGACCTCAGCCGCCATTTGCAATGACACGTGACTGACCCCAACAGGTGTCAATCAATCTTGTCTACCACAACAAGTTCAACACATGGCCCTTCGTAACACAATATCATGAGACAACCTGGCGGAAAAGCCTTGGGGGGGAAATCTCAGGAATAGAAGTGTCTGTCAAATTGTGTTGAAATAAGCCACATGCCAGTAAAAAAGTCACGTTTCTAAGCAAAAAACAAGCAACTGGTGACACCCTTATAGTTGTAACAACCAGGAAGTATTACTTAATGTAACTTTTTTAATAAAAACTACAATACTTACAAAGCCATAACTTGGCATATGAACTCGACTTGTGTTTACCCAAAATTGCACGGGATGGTTTTATGTTTGGTGAAGGTGTTGTGCCAAAAATGCAGTCCGGATTTTTGCTGTCTTTCAACATTGTAGCAAAATGTTTATGAAGCTGTAACAAACTTAATATGCATTTGTTTACAAAAAACCCATAGGAATGTCAATAACATGTTTGTACTTTTGGGGAGTTTCTCAAAATGAAATAAAATGCCATTTTAAGGTGATTTGTTTACTATTTTTTTATTTTCTTTAAACACATTTAAATATCTCTAAACAACATAAAAAATCAATTCTTTTTGGTCTGAAGTATTGATTAGTATCTGAGGCAAACTTTGAGAAAAAATGGTCAGCTTATCTTCAAAATTTATATTAGAAATTATTAATTCAAAAGAAGCATATAATAGCCCGTGCAGCCACCTTAACAACGTCCATATCTAGTCTACACAGGTTATGATATTTGGCACTGCATATGTTTAACGTGAGTCACTTATAACATGAGTTATGCAAAATTGGGTAGCGTAATGTGAGTCACAAAGTTTTTACGCCACTGACATGTTTCTTTTTGTTCTGGATAAGTTAGTTGCAAAGACATCACATAGAGGCAGAATTAGCATTATTATATCCCATAATTATTATTATTTCATGTTGGTTGATGAAAAAACATGCTCACTCAAAAACATGTTTTTATTCAACATCACCCATCATCAGTTTATGTATGCACACCCAAACCTCTTGGACAATAGTACTGTAATTACATAACAAAAAAATACTACACTGTATATCTAAGACAACACTTATATTCAATAGAAAAAGAACATTTAGTGAAAAAGATGTAACTTATGTATTAATTTTCTGTGTATATAATACTACAGGCTTTATATATATGCCCACATACATACATTATAATACATCTACTCAGTGCATGTCAGGCTGTTGCATACAGGTTTCTCTGATATTCACATAATGTGTTTGTGTTTAAATCAATTATTTTATAGAATAAAATACAGGTAGTAATTACAGAAATAGATTAATGTGATAAGCTATATAACCAATCTGTACCCAGATTAATCATCATTATCACAACATGTTTTGGAGGTTAAAAGAGAACTCCTTTTAAAATGACTGGTACTTTTGGTGTAACATTTAATAGGTTATTTGTAAGAATACCAATAATAAATTGGTAAAACAGACTTAAGCCACCCACCAGTGTAAACCACTGTGGCCATCTTCGTTTTCTAAATCTGTAATTGTATCTGTAAATCACAAATGTATGGCTTCTGAACTTGTTTGGTTTTATAGATCTCTGCAATACTATACATGAAGGCTAGTCTGTATACTTATATTTGGTTGAAGTGTTCTTGCAAAGGTAATTTTGTAACTAAAGTTGTCTCCTTTCTCCATTACATTGTCTTCACAACATAATACAAACAGAAAAATCCATTTTGCTCAAACTAAAGTGTGCCTGATCAGTTAATAAATGATAGCCGACATCAGGTAACGTGAGTCAGGCTGATTATGTAATATTTGTGTATGTTGTTGATATAAAATTTCATTTTATTAATTGTATTTTTAAACCCTATTTATTTGTTATTCATTCAAAGGTATTCATTGGTTTCTGTCATTTATACTTTGAGGAGAAATATGACATGTATCAAAGTAGGTTTTTGTGTTTTCCTTTTTCCGTAACGCAAGTCACACTACAATTATATGTAATTAATACCATATTATGTAATCAAATTATTGTTTGATATAATTTAATACACTATGCCAATAGGTTACTATTCACAGAAGATATAATTTTTTAAATGCATTATTAAAGCTCATGCACCAAAATATAGTTTCTGAAATGGGCAAAACTGTAATGCGAGTCACAGTGGAAATGTCTCATTCTACTTTAAATTTATTGGCCTAAATTATTAGTGCCTCATTTCACAGTTGTATTCTGACCCACACCTTTAATTTATTACCACAGCCAAAGGGGTAGTCTAGAGCAAAGCAACCAGAAGGGAACCACCAGAAGGATTAGAAACTGGTAGAATTTATTATTATTATTGAAAACTAGGTGTAGATGGTTCCAAGCCAAGAGCCCCACAAGACTTGTGCCTCAATTGTCCCACTAAACCACACACACAGTGTCAGAACTTGATCCATGATTCATGTATGATCCATGATTCCTTTGTTGTTTTAACTTTTTAATAGGTGCAGTTGCTTCTTTCACAGTTGCTTTTTGTCGCTATCCATCCCTTACTTACTAAACTTACTCCTATCCATCCCTTACTTACTAAACTTACTCCTATCCATCCCTTACTTACTAAACTTACTCCTATCCATCCCTTATTTACTAAACTTACTCCTATCCATCCCTTACTTACTAAACTTACTCCTATCCATCCCTTACTTACTAAACTTACTCCTATCAGCACAAAGTAGAGCATAGAACTGAAATACAATTTCTGTTTTTCCTTTCTCTTTCTATCCATCCAGTCATTGCTGTTATTGTGTATTTGATGTATTTCAGCATGGCTAGCCACAGTAGAGGTAGCAGTGCTGCTGGAGACATCTTGACTGAGACATCAGAAAACAATGCGCCGCATCAGAACACCGATGACGAGGACATGGAGTGACCTTCTGAGCTACAGACAGAGTACTCTGCAGACAATGAGAGTCGGTCGGTCAATCGAGACAGGACGAGTGAGTCTGCTACTCCCACAAGTAGACACTACGGTGAAGGGGACCACATCGACAATACCTCTGGTGATGAAACATGTCCACCAACCAAAAAAAATCCCCCAAAATCAAAGAATTAGAAATTCCACATTTTATTTTGTACATCCAGACATTTTCGAATATGCATATTTTTGGCGCGCTTTTTGGGATGCTGAGATGTGACGTCAGACATGACTCTGCCGGTACAGCGACCGCTTGTTTACATTCATTCTCAGCAATATGACAGCAGAGGTGGCTGTGTAATGCGAATATCATCATGGTTCATTGTGCGGCATTCGGTTGTAATGCAAACTCTTCTAAGCATACAGCAACACACCATTTTTTTAAGTTCCCTACGGATTCAGTTTTATTGAAGAAATGGATCGCAAAAATCAAACGAGCTAACTTCAAGCCGACGAAATACAGCCGGCCTTTGCTCCGCTCATTTTGAGAAAAACTGTTTTTATCGCGATCCGGAGATGTTGGCAACCCTTGGATATCCTGGTGCTCGAATATCGTTGAAAAGCGATGCAGTCCCAACAATATTCCCGGCAGTAGAAGCTGCATTGATGCCGTCAATCCGCCTAAGACAGGCGTCGGCACGGGCAGGATCGACGGCCGCTTTGCCCGAGTCGAAGGCAAGCGGGTCTCGCAAGCGTAGTTCCAGTGCCGCAGTCGCCGCTGCAGGCTCCGCCGCCGCTGTCACTACGGCCGGCTCTGCAACTACACCCATGGCTTCTTCGGGATACCAGGTTCCTTCTACGAGTGGTGAATTTATGAGGTCTGCTTACCGAAAGCGGCAACGAATCAAGGTAATTCTTATATGTGATTTCTGCTATTATTATTATTCTGTAGGTCTAGTATAATGCCTGGACTGGACGGTCTCGTGTGTGTCAAAATAAGTTATTCAACTTATTGTCATTGTACCCCATTGGTTCCAATCATATCACGGAACTCTTCCTAAGTATCTTATATTCTAAATGTTGTAGTTATGTACGATACTACTATAATAAATCTACATATATTCAGTTTTGTGGAAAATTTGATAGTGTAATCAAATTGATTCAGGCGACTGTTTTTATCATTATCATGGTTACAGGAATGTAAGGCAATAAAACAAAAACGTCAACAAATTAATTGATGCTAGTTTGTTAGTTATGCATTTAATTAATCTATGTACTTTTACATGCAAATAAGAAATAATTATTTTAATTATACTCATTGCTGAGTCAGGTTAGTCTGTTATCATAAGTTTTTTAAACCGTAAGAAGCAATACTTGGATGTAGAACATTGCAATGTGAATTTGCAGATGGAAGAATAATTATATTTTCAAATGTATTTAACGTTGAATTTACATAGATTAATTATTATTTTTCATACTTAACATTTGTTGTTTTTTAAATGACAATACTTGGACTTTATGAAAGTGTCATGCAGTTTGATCAACATCAAATATCTGTACACATAAAGTACTATGCATAAGTTAGATATTTAAAATAAAATAAATTAAATTAGGAAGTGGTCTGTCTCATTCTTATAGTTGGAACCAGTTGCTGGCAATCTCCTCCTGACACATGACTCACTAAAGTCTTATGTCATCAATGACTTGCTGAAGAATTATCTCCCATTGGTATTCTCTGTAGAAACAGTTTATTGCAGTGTTTGGCACTTGTCTGCTAATCCAGCTAATTGGACTGAGGAACTAAGTGTAGTGTTTGCCTAAGTCAACTGATCAAATCTAATTAATGATCAGTTAACATTGTACTTTGTAGGTCTTTCCTGCTATGAATAACAAATACACCAGCCACCTCCAGCTGGCCCACTGCATTCTCCCTCCAGTTAAAATAGTTATCTGAACCTGATCTACTGGTAATTAAAGCATGCTAGGTGGAAATGGCAGGAACTGGGTAACATGGATGTGACATGTCGGATACTTATTATTACTATAATTAACCCATGCCTAACATCACCCTGATCACCATTGCAACTGGAAAACCTTGCAGGTAGATGTGATTAATTATTATTAATATTGAATGGTTACCACATTGAACACCCTGTAGATTACAGTATGTATCCATCGAGTTAATAATCTATTATGTTTAAGTTTTCAAAAGTAATGTTTTCAATCAATATAATTCTTACAGTAGATGCAGCTTTCACACTATTGTAACACACAAGTACTGTTACATTTGTTACTATATAATTTTTTATATTTCATTAGTAATTTATTTATTTGTATTTTCATAACTCCAGTGCACAGGCCTGTGGTGAATTACATTACAGTGTAATATATTGCTATTGCCTAGTTTCCATTTTATTAGTTGCATATTGAAGACAATGTATATCATGTAATATATACTATTACATTTGAAGGTATTACCATTACATTTTGAATTGGAACTACAGTATGTACCGAGATAAATATTTAGAACAAAAATATAACTATCGTATCTTGTATTATCTACTAACAATGTTTACGGACAGAACATATTTTTCATTTTATGTGTCTGTATAACATGAATGAATGGAAGACAAAAGACATGTCACTGCCATTTAATAGATTGCAATCAGTGTAATTACACCTTAATGCTTGGTGCATTGCTAATTACTGGCACAAGTCATGATAATTATTTGATTTTTAACTTAATAATGTTATTACTTAAAAAAATCAAGTAAATTTATCAAATAATAAATATGTTCACATTCGGATGTGGGTCGTTGCCTAGCTACCAAGTGTGAAAATGGTAATTTGCCAAGTTGTGAAACAATAACAATAAATGCAATGCAAGTTGCAAACCTATCTATTGTATATTTAGTAAATGATTAGTTATAACCAAAAATAAAATGTTCACAAGTAATATATTGTAACATTTTCCAGGTAATTGTTTGCATAAAAGTGTAACACAACAAAAGTAACTATGTCTCTGTGTAGATTCTGTAAGCGTGATATCAATTATTTATGATGTTTTTATCATAGAATAAACAATACATACCTTGCAACATGAAATTTATTTATTAATTTGTATTTTTCACAGCTAGGCAAAGTCTTTTCACACTTGGAAGCTGGGCAAATGACTAGACAAATGGATGTACAGGTGTACTCCTTTCTGACAAGATGGTAAAAGACAGGATTTTGTTTGCTTTTGTCAGAAACCTACAACAATTAATTTGTTTGCAAATTCTATAAGGGTAATTTGTTATTTCAGTTAGTTGCTGACATTCTGGCAACAGCTCGAGATAGTCCACCGTCGACCAAGAATGGGTCATCTGAAGATACAGCAACTGAATATGACAGCTCTCGTACGGATTCCTGTGATACAGAGGATTCCACACCTGAGTCAGTCACAGCTTCCACTCCAAAAAGGAGCAGCAAATGCTTTCAGGTTGACATCAGGCCATCAACTCGCTCGAGAAGAAGAGTGCAAGCAGTCTGTGCATCAGAGCAGGTTGCTGTGCAGGTGACATCAGCAGTCAGGTCAACGAGTGTGCAGTGCAGTTTGTTGACTGGTCCGATTAGTGACTCGAGTGACTAAAACGGGGAGGAAGTGACATCTGCTGCAGATCCAGAGTATGTTTGCTCTGACAATGAGTCGACTAGTCGTGACAGCAGCAACAGTGACAGCGATGACCATGTTGACCAGTACACTGACACAGAGGAGGGTGTTACAAACAAGACTCTCTTGAGGAAAGATTGCTGCCCTTCCAATGAGAGGTACTTCTTGGTGGCAGTCTTCACTTCGTCATCTTTTCGCACATTGCCGAAACTGCACTGGCCAAACCAATGTCGTAGTGCAGCAGTTTCTCGGCTCAATGGGAAGTTGCCCTGTAAAGATAATTGGTCTGTAGATGTGAAGCTATGCTATTTATTAGCATATCATAAGTAGTGATAAAAAAATGGACTAGATAACTTGTTTATCAATGGGCAGGTATTTGCTGAAGCCATATTCTCATCTGCCTGCAGGGGAAGTATTCACATGGGTGTTTGGCTTATAACCATTGTCTGTGCACCGTGTGGTGATTCACATTGTGTTACCAGGTCTACACAGTTACCAAAATTTGGAATGATTCATCCCAGTAACACTGTGTTATGAAACTTCCTTGATGAATTTGTAATGATTCAACCCAGTAAAACTGTGTTCTGAAACTTGCTTGATGAATTTGTAATAAATATGTCCCACAAAAAATGTGATTAAAAATGCTATGTCCTTATGATTTTTATGGACATAGTCGTAGGGCACATACATACCCACTGGTAACATCTCACATATAAGACCCCTATGGTTATACTAAACCCCTAGGTCTAGGACATAACCCTTCAGGCTATAACACATTACCATAATTATTCAATTGTTCTGCATGTTGTTTTAATGTTTATTTTAGTTTATTTTGATTATATAGTAGCTATATTGTTATGTGTCAGACTCGGAGTAATACAAATCATTGTTCCACATAAATGACATAATCTAGAGCTGTCATTATATATGATATTATGATAATCTCGCGAACAACTGTCCATCTAAAAAAGGTGTGGGTTTTGTCCAGAACCGAGGGGTGACATCGTAAGTAGCTACAACGTCCTAAACTCGATCCGCATAAACCAGACAACCATGCTTACAACGTTCGACGGTTCATAACTTTGTGAAGTTTGTCTTTGCCAAGTCTGTTTACAATTACTTCGTCCGATGACCTACTTAGCTACAACCTCTAGTTAACTCTCTATACAGCTTTGACACCGCATTTTAAAATATAACGTCGTACTAATACGATATAATTGTTGTTGTCGACAGTTTTCACACCATAGGTGTCATTCTAATGAAGTTGCAGCTTACCAGTCGGTGTTACCTGAGGCTGAGTAAACATTGTGACTGTCCGACTCCGCATCATCTTCTTCGCTACCGTCGCTGAAACGCTCCGAAAGAGCAGAATCAGACGAATCATCCGCTGTAACCGTTCCCGCTAGTGGCTCAAAATCGTATGATTTCACTTGAAACTCTGGGAAACTCCCACTAACCATGATGTTACAAGAGAATGGAGAGAACAACAATGGCGATGCATAGATGTCAACAAAGCCGAGAGTCAGGATTGACGTCACGATACCACGTGATCGCCTAGCTCATTAAATTTCAACTTTCTGCGGGAATCTCTACACAGACGGGTTTAAAATAGAATTTTGTCTACAAACGTATTTTTTATAATTTTTTTAATGTTGTCAAATGTTACATACAATGTTAATCTTTGTGTACACATGGAAAACGGATTTTAGCTAATGCCTTGTTATTTCCTTTAAAAAAAATTCTATAATCATTTCGCAATAGAATCTATAGAGAATATGGATTTGCCAGAATTATAAGTATAAAATTATATGGGTTCAATAAAAATGGCAGTGTTTCAAAATTTGCTAATATTTGCTGAAAATAGTGGCCATTTTGTTTGTTACCATGGAAACGGGGGGTCTGGTTGAAAAAAGTTCAATATAGTTTACTTGGTAAGCCTCATTTCATGCAATAGGCAAAAAAATTGAAGTTTACACATATTAAAAAATAATCATATCTACCTGCTGTGTCTGGCCTTAACAGTGTATACTGAAAACTGTCAACAGCACACTGTGCTCCTGGAACACAGAGCTATCAAGTATCATGTATTTGACTTGAGGCAAACATATTTAGCATCCTTCTCAGGCTCTCACACAGCTACCAGTAAATCTCACACATATTAAATGTTTTTTATACAAACAGGCTAATTTTCATACACATGTTGATGGATTTATTCAATGTGCAGAGGTTGTTCACAAAGACATAATTTTACGTATGACTGATGATGCTAGAGCAACCTCTATCCTCTATCATCATCACTGACACGTAAAATGATGTTTTTGTGAAAATATGCTGTCACCTGGTGTAGTATGAACAGTTGAGTGCTGCCACCTGGTATCCTGTTCAGTAACTAGGTCCCGTGCATATTTCCCAACACAAAATTAATCACTTAAAATTACTACTTTAAAGTTACCAATGGTCAAATACTGTGCATGCGCCATGAGTGCCTCTACGGCGGATACCGGCGCTATATAAGTCCTCATTATTATTATTACAATCTGGCAGCAGTACTTTTTGCTGGTGTCACAGAAATAGTGCCCTCGTAGTTATTTGCATTTTGAAAAAGCTCTTTAAAAGGAGCAACGGAATCTGCTATATATGATGGATTTTCCTTATGTTACTGAAGTGCCATAGTATGCACGGGAAAGGGTCATGCGACTTGCCTCTTTCAGGGCGCGTTGTAGCTCCGAGAACTTGTTCCTGAAATTTTTCACCAGCTAGCAGCTGCTGTAGCTCAGCGGTGAGTCCTGAGGCACGAAACAGACGATGACAGCAAAGTTAAACCGAGGCTGTCTGTTTATGTTCACAAAAATGATGCTTAATACTTGTTTATAAATAAACAAAACACATAAAATATTTAAAATATTTTTTATCAAATGTGTTTATCTGTATTTAGCCAAACTGCTCCAATGCACAACTTAATATATTATTTCTCAGAATAAATTAAACAAATTTAAATACATGTATTTAAATAAAGTTTCCATGGGACATTAAAAAAATTACCCGTTCAGCTTTTTGCAAGATTATCTGTTTTTCATGTAGATGATAATTAAAATTTGACATTTTCATGACAATCCTGCGTCCTCAAATTACACCTTTTTCATATAAATGTTATACAATTTGCCGACCCACCTAACACCTAGCATATATAAACTTTTTAACATGATAACATTCATTTCTGACCCATCAATTGGCAAATGCACACGGCTTGACATTACTCCAGTCACATGCCATGTCACTGGAGTATTGTCAAGCAACATGCCATGTCATTGGAGTATTGTCAAGCAACATGCCATGTCACTGGAGTATTGTCAAGCAACATGCCATGTCACTGGAGTATTGTCAAGCAACATGCCATGTCACTGGAGTATTGTCAAGCAACATGCCATGTCACTGGAGTATTGTCAAGCAACATGCCATGTCACTGGAGTATTGTCAAGCAACATGCCATGTCACTGGAGTATTGTCAAGCAACATGCCATGTCACTGGAGTATTGTCAAGCAACATGCCATGTCACTGGAGTATTGTCAAGCAACATGCCATGTCACTGGAGTATTGTCAAGCAACATGCCATGTCACTGGAGTATTGTCAAGCAACATGCCATGTCACTGGAGTATTGTCAAGCAACAGCAAAGTGGGTATTAATTCGCAAATTTGTTAAATTTAACTTTGTACCATTTTTGAGTCCACATATTTTTAAAAGTATCTTATTTGTAGAAATATCTTCAGTACTTTTTTATTTACTGTTAAATTTGAAGGAGGCTTTTAAAAAGCAACGTTTTGAGAAATTAGGTAATTTTTACTTGTCAATTTTGGTTAATCTATGGGTTAGTTGTGGGTTGTTTGCTGAGGAAAATATAGTGGACATTTAAAGATGAGATTATGAAGTATGCATATCTTCAAAGATCACGAAATTGATGGAACGTGACCTAGATAGATATTTGTTGGCTCAAGACAAGAATAGGGCTGTGTGACTTTATACGACATGGGTCACATATGGTTTATCACATTATATATGTATATAACCGGGGCATGAAATGTATAACAAGAAGACTATGCAACGTTCTGATAGAAAACAAAAGTTATTCATGGGATGCACAACATGGCATTTGTCGTCCAATTTCCAGTAATAAATTATTGCAGCATTGAAAGGCAACACTTTGAAATACATTTCTTACTGCTCTATACAGATATATAAAGCCAGCTAGCGGGCACCCTCTTAACTTGAGTTTGTTTGTGGGTAGGCACTGGGCTATTGTCTTTTGTGCCCCACAAACAACCATAGCCAGGTGTCTTGTGCACCTGGCTATCATATTGTGCTAAGTGAAAAGTCACACTGATTGATGAGTTTATTCAAATATGCCATGCTATATTTCCCAGTGACTTTATACAACACTGAACTACACCAGAGAATCTCATGGCTTTGTCTTTATAAGCATCCATTTAGAGGAAACTAAGAAAGCTTATTTCAGGTGCATGGCTTACAAATTTTGCGGAATATGTCCACACACCAAACCAAACAATCTAAAAAAGAATCCAACCTCACAGTAAATCATATGTACAGTTGAATGAGTAATTACTAAATATACCACCCCCAGCACATAAACCACCTACAACACCCGCTGTGTTAGTGCAAGAATGTACAGTTTAGAGGAGAACAGATACTTGTCCTCACACAATATCATCAGCTGATCACATCTGCTGAATTAACAAGTTTTCAGCGCATAAGCTTAGATATATATTAAATCTAAATATTCAAGAGGCAGAGAGCGGCTATTATGATTTAAACCATGACACACCCATTTGCATTGGTTTCTGTAAATCTACATTTAAATATTTGAAGGTAATGTTTGTTTTATGTTTAATTTTGGCAGAAAGTGCTTCAGTTACCCATGTCTAACATGACTATTTCCTAGTACATGTAACTGTTCTACCTTTTGTAACTTATTCAGTATTTTGATTGCCAAAGCTAATCTATTATTAATTGACATTATGCATACACATCCTGTCAAACCTCTATAAAAACCAGTAAGCATTGTTAAGTGGATTTTTAAGCAGACGTCTGCTTTTAAACTGCCAACAATACTTTAAACACTTGCCTCCGAATTTCATCTTGATGATTTACCTGATGGTGATGAAAGATCTCTTGATGCCAGAACATAACCACACATTTCACACACACCACTACCTTGATGGAAAAGGTGTTGATATCATTGAAAAGTCTCCCTTTATCTTGTACAACAATAGATAAGTCACCTTGACATAGAGAGGTGTCAGAGGCAACAGAACAATAGAGTCAGTGTTTGTTTAGCAGTAGTTTATGTAAGATAATCATCCAAATAACTTGTCTTCTCAGTAGGCTGTGGAACCTAGCTTCCAGTTCTTTTTTATATTTTACCTACTAGGTTGTCTTATAGGGATTTTTAGATTAAGTAAATTTTGTTCATGGGGATTTTGTCCATCATGGTTAAATCTGTGTGTCCATTTGTGTCCATTACCCTAAGTCAATTTTGTCCTGTGGGGATTTTGCCTGTGGGTTTATCATATATATCATTTTGGTCCTTTGTCCATGGAGGTTTATCCAGTATGGATTTGGTCTTATGGGGACTTTGTCTGTAGGGTACATTGTGTGTGAATGTTGCCTAGGGGGTTTATCCTATGAGAGTGTTATCCTGGGGGGTTATCCTATGCAGACTTTATCCTAGTGGATTTTGTCAAAATGGATTTATCCTTTATGAATATTGTCCTATGAAGGTAATCAAGGTATTGTCGCATACCTGTAAACTCGTGTTCGATTGTGTCTCTCAGCTCGGCCTGTGTCTTCTCCATCTGAAGTCTCTCACTCTTGAGCTTCTCTGCAACATTGTAACAGTTTACATCAGTTGTCATGACAACACTAGGTTACCCTGGAAACAAACTGCAGACATTTTTATCTGGTTTTATCCGTGTGTATTAAGAGGTATAAGTTTACAATGGTCAATGTGGGGGCTTCTTTATCACCACGTACCGCAGACCACCTAACGAATGAAATACAAATCATTGATCACCATTAGAACATTTTGATTTTCAAATTGTCCACAATGGCACCACGCAGAGAGTTGTTAATCATTATACAGTTTCCACATACAGACTGGCGCTATTGTTGATGCAGAAGGAGTTAGCTATACACCAACCAATATTTGTTTGAAGCTTTCTCACGTCATCTGATTTATTCTCTAGTATATCCAGTTTCTTCTGTAGAAATAACACACAACAACATTAATGCAATCATAATCGCTACAATACATGCCAACCTTGATTGGCAATATAAATAAAATAAACAAATTATACAGTGCCATATTCACTCAGTGCTCTGTGGTGCTTTAGAGTATACCTTCAAAGTACATATATATATATACACACACGTTGTATATATATTCATTTACTTTGAAAACACTACTTTATGCATGTAGTTTAATAGGCATATGCCGCAATTTAGAGTCAATTTGATATTGCATTAGTTCAACACCTGTTTGAACAAATGTTTTGTGTCTGTTTGGGCAAAATTTCCGAAATTACACTCATGTTTTTTACTTGCATGTAGACAAATCTAGATATTCATATGAATACATATAGGTGGACTACCCCTTGGTCTGAAATAATCAAATATTATTATTATACACATTTACACAATCGTGTACATTCATGATAGCAGAATGGCATTTTGTATTATTGAAAACTCATTCAGACTCTGCTAATGTTATTTATACTGAGGATACTGTAAAAATGTACTATACCAAAACTCCATATAACTGTTTATCTGTCTTTGAAAAAAACAACAGCCAACACATGCAGTCTATACACAACAACCACCTGCAGAAATGAAGCTTCCAAACAGATATTCCTTTGAGGCTTGGAAGGATGAAAGTAGGCCGGGTCAAAGGGGTCATTCTTTGATCCCAGTGACCAACAAAGGGCTCACAGTGGACAGTGAGTCACTGACCACTGTACTGGTCAAACAGGTGTAAGACTTCTAGGAACATCAAGGTCACACCTCCCTTCCACCATCACCCACTTGTAATATAATAGGAACACTGGCGTCTTCACACCTTTATGTACCCTCTGAAGTATACCCCCCAGTCTTGTGTGGGGGTAAATATAGCTCAGGTGTAACTTACTCCTATAATTCAATAAGATAGAAATCTTTGATGGATAACTTGAAAGTGAATACGTTGACCACCACACTGAATGACCAATCGCAGCTCAGGACTCAGGGGTAATTTCCGGAGGGTATATATATAAGTAATAAAGTATCAAGTCTTAGCAAGGGGAAAGATCTTCATTCATTTTATAAAACAGTCAGAAAAACTATGTGGCCATAGGAAATTTGGTCCATTCTTAAATCCACACATCTCTCTATACCCATTATTTTTTGTGAAGCCAACAGAGCCACTAAAATATCTCTCATACACGACTACACAGACAGCTTCGATCATCTAGTTCTGGTCTACTTTTTGTCCCAGTATTAAAGCAAACATCAGATCTACAGCTGTCTCAGTTGTTGCATCAAATCTGTGAAATGCACGCCCTGTGAGCAGGAACTCAGCAGGAAATTGAATAACATTTTGATGTCAATTCTCGCTGTTTGTTTAAAATTACAAAGATTGGAGAGAATGTGAAGTTCACGTCAATCGAATCGCCCTAGTCTTGACAGTTTTATGTATTACGTTCCAAACAACTGATTAACCTCATAAAAGGTGAGAAACAAGACATAATTGGGGTATTTTTAAAAGATATAGGTCTTACACCCTATTCGTGGGGTCGTAGAGTAATCCGTCAAAGTTTGGTGCTCGGGGTTCAAGCCATCTAAGAGAAAAACACATTAACCTACACCAGACCTGGGTTCAATTCTTAATTGAATTGGAATTGAATTGATCAACAAAATGTATCAATTTGAATTGAATAAAACCAAAACAGATTGAATTGGAATTGAATTGGAATTGAATTGGAATTGAATTGGAATTGAATTGGAATTGAATCGGAATTGAATCGGAATTGAATTGGAATTGAATCCCATAAAGTAAAATGAAATGACTGAATTGACGTTTTTCTATATAAATTGAAACATATAAACTACAATATGTTAACTTGAAACGACGGCAAAACCATTACGTTACGCTGTCATCGACATCGCCTAGACTCTAGTGACTATATATGATAGGCTGTAAATGAGACTCAATAAATACACTAACTTAGTCTTAGTACAGTCAGTTGGCCTAACACTACAAGTACAACACTCACTACATTTTTGCATTACACGTTTCTTTTTGGTTGGCAGTGGCGTCGTTTCGCTGTCAGCCATCGTTTCGTGCCGCGTGACTTCGTTTTGCTTGATCGCGGAAATGCGAATTTGTCATAACGCTGTTTCCTATTGGTTAGATTACGACCAGACTCCGCGAATGACAAACCATGTCACAACATGCTGCATACATATGCTGCCACCTTTTGAATATAGTGGAAGCAAAATTTGAGTGATTGGCGAACGTGGTGACAGTCCGTAATATTTTCATCCCTCGCTGTAATACCGTAATTTGAGGTGACTTTCCGGAATGATTCCGGACAATCCGGAATGGTAGGCAGGTCTGCTCAGCGGCATCAATGCAATATCGTAATAGGACAATGCCAAGTATTTATCCAAATCCAGACACCAGATCACCCTTTAAAAGCCATGTTCGTAGTAGACATGTGTGCTGTCAACCAGCCATAGATGGTCACTGTGAATGATGACATTTTGGTAAAGGACCCTTTGGCAATGGACAGCTGGGCTACAGACGTAATGTTTTGCCACCAACGTTTTTAAATAGTTTTTATAAAGAGATACAATTTTAAAGATTTGTTGGTTTTAATAAAATGCCCAATTACTGAAATGTCCTATTACCTAAATGTCTGATTACCAGAATTCAGAATCTATTTATTTGACCTGTTTAGACATAAAATGTGTCAAATAATTTAAATAATAGGTAACGTAGGGAGACTCCCATTATGAAATATAATGTCGCTAACATGGGAGGCACCCCATACCAAAATGTTTGATTACCGAAATGTCTGCTGTCCAACTGTCCATGGCCAAAGTGTCTTTTACCAAAATGTCTGGCTCTCAGTCACTGTAGAAAGTGACACTGTGTATATAAAACATACCTTAGCTGCTTTCTCGTTGTTCTGCTTCAGGTACTTGATCTTAGTGGCACAGTTAGTAATCACCTGAATCTACAAACAACCAACACTGGTTCTTGACTGGACATATCCATCACGTGAACTGTTGCCTAGCAAAATCTCCATCAAGCTATCAAAAATGGACTCCGAACACGTGGTGCATTATTTTGTTGAAATTCTAGCGTTTCACTTTAAAAAAAAATATGGCGAAGCTTCTAAAGTGACAACTGTATGTGGGAATGTTTTATTTATTAAGTCATGCAGCAGTGGTAATGTAATTCACATATACCGCTTCATAAACATTTAGCTACAATGTTGAAAGTCAGCAAAAATTTGTACTGCAATTTTGGCACGATCTCTTCACCAAACATAAAACCATCCCGTACAATTTTGGATAAACACAAGTCGAGTTCATATGCCAAGTTATGGCTTTGTAAGTATTGAAGTTTTTATAAAAAGTTACATTAGGTAATACTTCCTGGTTGTTACTAATAATACAAGTGTCACCAGATGCTTGTTTTTTGCTTAGAAAAGTGACTTTTTTTACTGGCTTATGTCAACACAATTTGACAGACACTTCTATTACTGAGATTTTCTTCCAAGGTTTTCCCGCCAAGTTGTCTCATGATATTGTGCTACGAAGGGCCATGTGTTGAACTTGTTGTGGTAGACAAGATTGATTGACACCTGCTGGGGTCAGTCATTGTCATTGCAAATGGCGGCTGAGGTCGGGCATTATCGGAGAATAAATAAAACTACCGCCAGTATTTGGTGATTTGACAGCGTGATGCATTTAGGTAATTATAATACAACAGCATAGTGGCATGAGAATAACCAGACTATCATGATCTGCATTCATGGTGAATGAATTTATGTTTGAACTGGGCTGACGCACACATGATATGACTTTGTGTGTGTCCACCGTACCAACCATAATTTCTGAGTGACAAGTCGAACTAGAGTCTTCATCTGTCGTATCGATTTTTTCCCAAAGTGATACGGAAGTTTTAAAAATAAATTTTAATAACTCGTCTCTACCAAAATCCTTCGACGTCTTTGTCAACAACAAAATAAAAATAGTTCCGGTATGCGCGCGCATCTAATATTCTGACCTTTGCTTTGAAAGCACCGCCCCCTTCTGGTAACTAAAATCTTCGTTCGGGAAGTGCGACGTTAACAACGTTTTTATTGGTTATAAACCGTTGCCATTTAATTTCACCTTTTTATTTCGAACGCGTATACAAATTATTTATTGACCTATAGAACACCTATCGTGTATAATAGGGCACCATATCTTTGTTTTCGCACATAAATGTCTACTAATGAAGTAAACCAAAAAACCCCGAAATTTAACATGGATTAGATAGGAGTAAATCCAACCACTCGTTTGGAACAAAGATGGCGATACGCAGTGCTTTATAGCGACGATTTAGGCTTCGAACAAAATCGTTTTTTTCAGTTTGTCTTATAAATGAGTACGTTTCTGTTACCATTAATGCATACTTATATATTATATATTTCAATATGTAGCATGAAACAGCTGCATTTCATTTCCCCTTTAGCCTGTGAGTCAAGTCACTAACCAGTGACAGTCAAGTCACTAACCCATGACAATCAAGTCAGTAACTCATTACAGTCAAGTCACTAATCCGTGACAGTAAATTCATTAATCCGTGACAGTCAAGTGACTAACTTGGGCTAGTCAAGTGACTAACTTGGGCCGGTCAAGTCACTAACTTGGGCCAGTCAAGTCAATAACCTGTCACAATCAAAACATTAACATGTGACAGTCAAGTCACTAAGCTGAGTCAAGTCACTAACAGTCAAGTTACCAACTTGTGGCAGTCAAGTCACCGACCTGTGACTGTCAAGTCACTGACCTGTGACAGTCAAGTCACTAACCTGAGCTTGTCGACATTTCTTGATCGACTATCTGGTCAGTGACACTGATAGGACTATTTCGTAAATTAGATATTAAAAAGATAGGTTTTTAGACGACAATGAAATTAAACTATATTTCCTTCTAATTTAATGCCGACAGGAAGTGTATTCCAGAGTTGGTGCAGCAACCGAGAAATTTCCCAATCACCTAAAGCAGTATAAATTTCAACTTCATCCATTTTATAGTTCTCAAAGGGTACATGTAAACCTTTAGTTGCATTAGAAACGAAAACAACAAATAACCTTCTCATTGTTTACGCCACCAACTCCTAGTACCTACCTTCCGAGTTCCAATGAGATTTCTTTGGGCATTTACTAGTTGACCTTTGACATCGTTGAACTATAGCACGATTTTTGCTTTCACCTCCATCTCCCGGCCACCTGGCGGCAAACATTTCAGTAATTTATCGGTGTATATGAAGCAGCAGCTGGTTTATATCAATATTTATGTTATTACAGCTAAGAATCGGGAGCAAATGTCTTATCAATTATATTAGCAAAAATGCACCTGAATGTGGTTGTGCACAAGTTGTTGTGACTGATATATTTTCTGCACGCACTTGGCTCCTGCAATTGTTAAGTGACATTATACGCTTTACATGCGTATTACGTTTTATATTCCGAACAATGGATTTACCTGATAAAATGGGAGAAATCTCTACATTTAACAAGATTGCCACCCAGAGAATTAACTCTAGGTGGCAGGTGGACAAGGAAGCCCTTTGGCTTATCGAGAGTCCGACCCTTTTATCTGTGTATCCTACCCATCTGAGGTATGTGTCGATTTTATTTTTAAACATATTCACACTACTAGCACCCACACAATCAGCAGGTAATCTGTTCCATTCATTTACAGTCCTTTGTGAAAATGAAAACTTTCTTATATCCAATCTACTCTGCTCCTTTGCTAATGCAAGTTCATGTCCTCTAGTCCTTCTATCTTTCTTAACTGAGAAAAACATATTTCTATCAATATTTTCATAACCCTTCAATATTTTAAACACTTCTATCTGATCTCCTCTCAATCTCCTGGTCTCTAGTGTTATTAAACCGCATTTTTAGGCGTATTTCGTAACTAAGATCCCTCAGATTTTGTATAATTTTAGTTGCTCTCCTCTGCACTCTTTCTAGCATATCTATGTCTTTCCTGCGATATGGCCTCCACGCTTGAATACAATATTCTAAATGAGGCTTAACTATTGTTTTGTACAGCGGTATTATTAGCTCTTTTTCCTTATATGTTATGTTTCGCCTAATTAATCCAAGGATTTGATTTTCCTTTGAAGCTGCAATTCTGCACTGCTCTGAAACCTTCATATCAGCACTAATGGTTAACCCTAAGTCCTTTTCTTTTACAGTAGTACTTAGTACAGGACCCCCATTGTATATTATACTTCTTCGTTCCCATGTCCTGTGTGGAGGCATTTACATTTCCCAAAATTGAACAGCATTTGCCACTTTTCAGACCATTTGATCAACCTGTCAGTTTGAAGCCTCCCCATCAACTACTACACGTTGTCTTCTGTCAATCAGCCATTGTTCTATCCAGTTTATTATACCATTTCCTATGCCATGGGCCTTTAGTTTAAGCAATAATCTTTGATGTGGTACTTTGTCGAAAGCTTTTTGAAAATCTAAGTAGACGATATCTACTGGTGATCCCTCATCTACCCACTTAGTAATGTCTTCCAAAAAACATAACATATTTGTTAAGCATGACCTCGCTTTAAAAATCCATGTTAGATGGGTTTATCAAGTTTTGTTTAACAAGAAAATCCACCATGTGATCTTTAATTAGTCTTTCTAATAATTTACAAATCACTGATGTTAAACTCACTGGTCTATGGTTCTCTCTCGAACCTTTTTTGAATAACGATATAATGATTGCTTCTTTCCATTCTAAAGGAACCACTCCCTCTTCTAATGACAAATTGAAAACTGTTGCAAGAGGTATGCTAATTTGTTCTACAATTTCCAATAGTAGTTTGGGTGGAATACCATCCACTCCAGGTGATTTATTATCCTTCATAGCCCTTATTTTCTTAGCTACCATTTCCGGGGTTACAATTAATTGTCCTAAATAGTCTGAATCTGCCCCCTTGAACTTAGCCTCTGGTATTTGGCAGTGAACTAATATCTTCCCTGGTAAACACTGAACTAAAGTACTCATTCAGGTCTTCTGCCATTAAGAATCCCTCTGATATTATATTTCCAGCACTATCTTCTAGAGGACCGACCTTATCTTGAACTTTCTGTTTGCTTCGAACATACACATAAAAACTCTTGCTGTCATGTTTTAAATTACTAGCTAATTGTTGTTCATAGCTTCTCTTTGAATTTCTAATTTCAGCTGTAGCTTGGTTAAGTGCTTCTTTATAACTGTTGTAGTCTTCATCATTTCCAGTACATCTATATGACTTCCACATCATTTGTTTATACTTAATTTTTCTAATGGCTTCTTTTGATGTTTCTTTTTTGACCGTTTTCCTTGTTTTTTTAGAAGGGTACAAATTTATCGACTATGCACTTAATTTCACTGTTTAATATATTCCAGCATTTTTTTGCCGTCTTATTTTTCAGTGTCTTATTCCAGTCTATCTTTGCTAAATATTTCCTTATGTCCTTATACCTTCCTTTGTGGAAATTTCTCCTATACTTATTTTTACTATTCCTTTCTGATTTTACTTTGATGGTAAAATGTATCTGGTTGTGATCACTACTCCCCAGTGGCTCACATATCTTGACATTGTCAACTAATTCATTCTGTGAGGACAAAACTATGTCTAACACATTCTCACCCTTGGTTGGTTCTAGCACATGTTGAGAAAGGAATGTATCCTGAACTAAAAACTTGTGGTCCTCTCTCCCCATACTCTGTAGAGATTTCCATTGTATATGCCCATGATTAAAATCCTCCATAATAATACAGTCCCGTTTGCTTACTTCCCTTATAGCATTTTGTATTTTTTCATTCTCTTCTATGCTTATGTTTGGACTTCGATAAACTAACCCAACCGTTAACGTTGAGTTTCCTGTAACTATGTTACACCAAACAGCTTCTTCGCAATCTGCTTCTCTTTCTAATTTTATTTCATAAGCCTGAATAGATACTTTAATATATAAAATAACTCCACCTCCCTTTCTTCCTATTCTATCTTTTCTAAAGATTACATATCCTGTCCATCCCAATTCAGCGTCTGATATATCGGTGGTGGTCCAGGATTCGGTTATACCTATTATATGAGGGTCAATATCTTCTACCATAATGTTTAGTTCATTTCTTTTGTTTACTATACTCCTTGCATTTAAACAAGCACATTTATATCCAGCTTCAGAAGAGTTTTCCAGACTGTTATTTGCCGATTTATTTGTGCTATCTTTATCTATGCCTCCATTTTCAGGCTTTTCTGTGAGTCCCCCCTGCGAATCTAGTTTAAATAGATGCAACATGTCCAACTGTCAACAGATTGCAGCAGGTTCACCGAGATAACTGCTGCCCCCTTTCCACTAAGATGGAGGCCATCTCTCATGTACATATCTTCCCTCCCAACAAAGTATCCCCATAAATCTGTGAATCCCACCCCCACTTCTTCACACATCTGCTCAGCTAGTGCATTGATCGCCATCCTCTTGCAGTTTCTATACGTTGCCCCCCTTCCTCCCATTACTGGCAAAATTCCTGACAAAATAACCTGGTCAACTCTCGTCTTCTTTAGCTTCCTCACTAACTGTCTATACTTCTGTACTATCGCAGTTGTTCCCTCCCTGTCTGCATTATTTGTTCCTACATGTACCAGTATAGACCCCCCCCCTACCATGTCCCAATACCTTCTCTACCCTGTCAGTTACATGTTCAATCCTAGCGCCCGGTAAACAAACAACGACGTCCTTCCCCTCGCTCAGTGTCTTGTCCGTCTTTCTCATAATGGAGTCGCCCATAAACACCCTCCCTTTCCTCATTGCCCCCTCAATCACTGCCTTAGAATAGCTCCTTCTTCGGTTTGCATCTGTCTGGTTGTTGTCTTTCCCCCCTGTCGTCTTCTCTGCTGTCACATTCTCTTTTGATCCATTCTTTCCTGTCGCTTTTTCTTTTGTCACCTTTCCTCCTGTCAGCGTCCCTTTTATCGACTTCTCTTCTGTCATAGCTGCTCTCACTTCCTTTCGTCCCTTCTTCTTTCGTTCCATCTCATTTTCCTCTCTCCTCTCCCGTTCCATCTTCCGTCCCTCCTTCTCTACGGTCACTTTCTTCCCTGTCACCTTCACGCTTGTCACGTTTTCTGTTGTCGATTTTCCAATTTTTCCCCTCCAATCACCTTCCCTCCTCTCAATCTCATTTCCTCAGTTTTCTTGCCACTGCTATTCTCCTTCAGTCTTGCAGTATTCTCGCCTCTCTCCATTCGACCTGCCTCCTTGCTAATTCCCATCTCCATTCCCTTCACAATATCTGTCAACCTAACTATCTCCTTTCGCAGACACTCCACCTTCCAACACCCAATGCACTGAAAGGTGAGTCCTTCCTCCATGGTTTCTGCCCATGACTTTCCACACCCGGACAATGCAAAATCTACCCAGCTGTGGCAGTGATCGCACACCAAGTGTCGCTTTGCCTGGACTTGCTGCTTGCAAGGCGCCATATCCCGATCAGAATTTATTTAATAACTTAACTAACTTAGTCTTTATAAAGACTGTTTCCTGTGTACTACAGCACACTTTAGGTTACAAATTTCAATTACACAGCCGACTATTTATCCTAACACGAACGCTAACATTACCGGTAGTGACCTAATTTAAATACAATCAATTACGTTATGTCAGGCTGCTTTAATTATTTAGGTTACGCCGCCCGTACTGGCTTACACAGATATGGTAATCTTTTACTTAACTGGCCTATATTATTAGGACCTTATGAAAACGGTTTTACCTCCTTTTTTTGAAATGTATGTGTTCGTAATTTAATTCTTAATCACTTCCGGTACAAAGAGGTCAGATATTAAATTTTTGTCTTTTAGAGCAATTTAATCCCGTCGAGTCGATGTAAACCCGGTGCCATACCGGGGCATATACATGCGAATTGAGAGCATCCTGGGGGCATCAAAACCGCAAAGGCGACTTTCTTGCGATTTTGCGGACATGTCCCCGACCTCAAATCATATTAGATAAACATTTTTAATTATGATTTTTGTTTTTATAAATGGTTAAATAAACAAAATATTCATTTTCTCTGCTTTTTCGCAAGACGTGCGATGAAGTAAATTCCCATAAGAAACATTACAAATAAGATTTATTTAACCATTTATAAAAACAAAAATCAATTAAAAACGAATGTTTATCTGATATGCGGAGGAAGCCTAGTGATCTATTTGCTTTTAGACAAATGTTATTTATGTGGGCATTCCACCGGAGATCTGAGGTTATGGTTACACCAAGATATTTTACCTGTGAAACAGTTTCTAGTGTTTGACCATGGAGCATGTACTGATTGTTAATGACAGTTTTGTTTCTTGTTACAGCATAGATATATTATTTTATTTGTAAGTTCAACCATGCCAAAAGAAGGATTGCTGGTCTCCTGTCAACCGCGACCCATTCGGTAAACCGTCAGTGCTCGTGTTATAGGCTTGGCAGTTTATCAATTGATTTCAGTGTTTTTACATCTCGATGAGGCCACCTGGTGTCACTTTTGTGACTTGCTCGAACTCGGCTTCAGTGAGTCTTGGCATCCATACAGCGAGACTTTCTCCACTTTCCTGCACTGCACCCAATGCACTGGCACTGCTTTCCGTCCTTGTTTTGTACACAGCATGTCCCTTCCTGAAACCACATTTCCTGTCATGCTTGGGTATAGGGTTTGGCTGAAGTTTATCCGACGCATCACACATGATCACAGTTGGTATAGATGCAAGAAAGTATTCGAACCTGGCTCAGCAGAGATCTTTACTGTAATGACAGGCTAACCCTAACCCTAATATGACCACCCCAAATTAAGAGAGGAGGGCACATGGTTTCTTCCAGGCTAGCCATTGGCTGCAACAGTACACCCATGTATGTTTGAATTTTGATTTACAACCCTCACTGTTTGAAGTACACCAGATTTGGGTTTTCTGTCAGGCTGGGTAGACCTTGTAGAAGGTCAATATTGAGACAGGCCAGCACTCTGATGGCTGCAATTCACATGTACCTGTGTGTAATAGGAAACCAGGATACTGTCAGAGTGTTTGATGTGACATTTATAGTTTACCCCAAAAATGCAACAACACACATGTTCTCTTCACACTGTCTATAATTCGTGAAGTTTAGAAGTCCCATTATGAACAGATGTCATCTTAAAAAAGGCAAATGTTCAAGATTTGGTGATAAAAAGACAGCATATTGGACAATATTTATATATATATTTAAATTGCACTAAATTTGTCAAAGGGGAGGTTTTCAAGGTCGGCTTAGTGTACACAGTGAGGCACTGACATCAGAATTCATATATTTTGAGCACAGCAACTAATGCATGGGTCCGAGTTCCTGTTGATATACGTCATTCATGGCACAGTAGAGATTGTTCCTCAGCAGACGGGTGCCTGGTTCAGACATCTCAATTAATATTCGGTGTCTTACTCGCAATTTCCGTAGACCATTAATCGCGATGTATGTGTTGCTTCAGCACTGTGTCACTTTTGTGAAGATTTGCAGTATTCGGCGAATCTATTTGGGGGTAAGACCACATTAAGGATTCGTTCGCCATTACCCACCGAGAGAGTTCCCAATAGAAATGGCATTATGCAGGTTGTGTGAATTTCTGAGAGTTCTTGTATAGCGTTGATTGAGTAGAAATTATGTTTTTCTGCAGCATGGTACCAGAGCTGTCAAATTATGACAGTTGTCAAATTGTGCCTTTCTGCGTATAGACACAGGTGTCATTTGGCTGTATGATGTCATTAGGGCAAATCATTGTCTGGTTCTAGCAGAAATGAAGGGGTGTCAGGTTAGAAAGTGGTTTATGGAAAATTGAGGTATGAGAATTTTACGAATTTTGCACAGCATGTGTATGAATAGAGAGTAAATATGGTGTAGAAATTGTTGGTTAAAATTTACAGGAAATGAAGGAAACGTTATAATGGCCGCCTATGGGGAAATCTAATGTGGTCTCACCCGAGTCGCAATGCTCCAACGGCGTAGTCACAATGCTCCAACAGTCTGGTCGCAATGCACCACTTTTGGTCGGAATGCCCCACTGATTGTAATATTGTCCAACGTATGCATACATATATAAATAATACAATTGTATATATTATAACATTAAATAATAAATGAATAAGTAATATAGAAATAACTTGTTTCGTTGACTTTATGTACATTCTTGAAAGTAAACTATGTTTTGTCTTTGTATACACGTGTACGATTGTATTACATAACCTATCATGAAATATCGATTACATTGTCCTTTGATGTGTAGAAGTCATGTGTCATGTAGTAATAGCCTAATATGCATCCTGCTCATACCAAAAAGAGTACATTGAAATAAAGCTTTGGACATCAACGACATCTAATTTATGTTGGCTTGGACAGCGGGTTGAAGAAGGGGGGTGGACTATATATATACCTTAATTATGTTATGATTGATATCGTATATGTATTAAATATATTTATATATATATATGTGTGTGTTTCTAATACTTATGATATTAAATAAAATGATAAAGGTAGATATAGACTATTTTCGGTTTATATATATATATATATCGTAGTTATGTGTTTTAATGCATGTTCAAATTTTTTTATTATTTATTATTTAAAAACAAATATTTTTCTATTTTAATTTATCCTTTGTACATATGTTGTACGATATAAATGATGCATGAATGGCTCGGCCATCGAAAATAGTGTAAACTAAGTATGTTACCGAGTGAAAATAGAAATTATTAATTAATAAATACACGAAGTGAGACTCTAATAAAACAATTACTGTATTATAGTTACTATATTGTTTCGCAGAAGTTTTTGTTTTAATTTTCTAGAAATAATTGAAGGTTATATCTTATACAAGTGTAGACATTCATTATTAAATTACACTGAAATGATGACCTTTGAATTTTAATGTGACAGACTAACAACAACAACAACAGTGACAATAGTGGCGTGTGTGTGTGTGTCAAGAATGTTTAGAGGCTTGTATAATTGGCTTTTCTACTCCTGCTTTGTTTTATTGAGCAGATTGTTGCACCTTTTGGAGGCCATAGCAATTGGCTTAATACCCTTGTATTGTTTCATGGCACATACCTTTTTGTTTGACTAACAGCATTGTTGAAAGAATGCATCCCACATTAGCAGCATCTAGCTGAAGTTGGCTTCAGTTTGACTTTGATGACATGAAGGCCTACACCGGTAATCCAGTTCTTACTAAGTCCTCCTTGAATGCTTTGAATATTAGTTAGGAACTAGCTGAGCAGATCTTGCTTGTCAGATTTGTGTTAGTATAATGTCTAACGTTACATTATGAATAATAAGAACATAGATAGATAGACAGACAGACAGATAGAATTATATAAATCATACATACAAGCATGATCAAACAAGTGTAACAGACGGTGAAATGACCTAACTTGTGAAACATATCGATGTCATAGTATGAAGAACAATGGATCAACGGAGGTTCATTTTGTTCAGTACTATTTTCGTTTATATCTAGAAGATTTATTAAAGAACAGTTTCGGATACCTCCCAAGTGGGAGAGAAATGTCACATCTGAAGTCATGTTAGGTATTTTACAAAAGAGTGAACTTGTGTGTGTTTATTTCCTGTGCATATGTGAATGTTAAGAAATACTCCGTGTGTGACAGGGCAGATATCAGACTCAGAGTAGTCAAGACTAGACTTAGAATAAAATAAATATAAAAGATAAGAAAGAAAAAAAAACATGTCAGATTGGGTGTTGGGTCATGAATATAAGGCGTAACACCAGGGGAAGGGTTGAGCTATGTTATCAACAGTGACTGCATATAAATTAACAGTTGTCAATCTAAAGATAATAATAGAAGAGATATAATGTCTTGATTAGTCCAGTATCAAGATATCATAAGTAATTAAGCATTACTGATGTTATGAGGAGAGGAACGATTAGTTATAATACTAGTTATATAAATGTCATTCATACAAAAAAAGAAAACAAAAGGGCATGAATAGCCCATATATCATCAGATATATCAACAATACTGCAAACTGTTAATTGCAGTTGGTCATACAGCATAAGTAGATTATGTAATTATTATTTTTCAGAATATGAATTAGCATGTTGATAATAATTTTAACCGACAGAAGCCCAGCAATACATAGAAATAGAAATACATAAACAAATAGAATCACATTAAAAGTAGAATCACACAATACTCTTGAATGTATTACAGATTATCAAGTTATCAATGCTTTCATTGACAATAACGTACAACTGGAGGTCATTTACAGATGTACAACTGGTGATCACTTACATATGTATAACTGGAAATCATTTACACATGTGATTTCTTTGATTTTATTGCTGAGGCTAAGACTATTGCAACAGCGCTTGTTAGCAGCAGGCTTGACTATTTTGACTATTGCAATTCCCTCCTTTATAATATCGCCAGCAAGGATATCACAAAACTTCAGCGTGTCCAAAATTGTCTAGCAAGAGTAGTTACAAGATCTCGTTTTTCTCGCTCTGTACCACTTTTGAAGTCTTTGCATTGGCTTCCTGTACGATATCGTATAATATTTAAGATCTGTACCATTACATACCAGGCACTGTCCAATAAACAACCATCTTATTTGCATTTATTGCTTACTCCTGTAAG
This sequence comes from Escarpia spicata, assembly GCA_963995525.1. NCBI lineage: Eukaryota > Metazoa > Annelida > Polychaeta > Sabellida > Siboglinidae > Escarpia > Escarpia spicata. The sequence continues at coordinate 65,760,163 of OZ023205.1, read as the reverse complement.
AAAACCTATCCAGCTTTGATCATCTAGTTCTGACCTACTTTTTGTTCCTAGAATCAACACTAACATTGGAACTAGGGCTTTTTCTGTTGCTGCACCAACTCTTTGGAATATGCTCCCTCTTAGTGTTAGATCAGTTGAAAATATAAAAAAATTCCGTCGTCATTTAAAAACGTATCTTTACAACCTTGCTCCCTAGCGCCTTGACCCATCTGTTGACAACTGGAAAACGACTTATGGATTTTGAGATTGACCAACCCTTTTGTTTTGATGTGGCTCTGAGCTTGGCTTCCAAGGATTTAGGCGCAATAAAAGTTATCTTATTATTATTATTATTAATACAGTTATTACTGAAAATGCACACATCACTAAAATAGTATTACATTCTTTTAATATTTGTGATGAATAATAATAATAATGGAACGGAAAATAGTTGCAAATATAATTTTGCAATTTCAAAATGTGCAGATTAAATCAAAGCCAAAGTGTGTCTTTGATCACAAGTCACCCAGGTGTACATGCAAAGAAACAGCAGTGTTGTTGTCATAAAATATGTTTTTCCGAAGCTTCGGTTCCCCTTGTCAACCACTCGGACAAGTTAAGATTTTGGCGGACAAGTAGATTTCAAAACTTACTTGTCCGGCGGACAAGTAAATATTCTGGCTTATTTCTATCGCTGGGACATGTGTGGTTAATTTGGATTAAATTGGTATTGAAAACACAATTGCATACATACGCACATAATTACTTCAAATACTTGGCTCCTACTTTTTTAATTTCGCTCCTAAAAAATGTAGGTAGGAGCCAGTTGGCTCCTAGACAAAAAAGTTCACTTAGAGGGCTGCTCTGGGCCCGCTACCGTCGCGGGCCGAGTACTGTATTAGTGTATAGGCGGAGAATCTGGACAGAACGTAATCTGGGCCACACCGGTCCCCCGTAGGCGTAGCTTGTCAACTAGTTACCCTCACAAGCGTTGTGCGATTTTGTTTCACGAATACCAAATTAATTAGTTATATTTCACGTGTAGTTTCTAAACAGGTTGACGTATATTGTATTACTTACTTGACAGGCATAGCAGACTTCCGATGTCAATGAACATTATTCCAGATATTCAGTGTTATTTGCGACCAATTCCTCGAGGAATGACACCTGCGAGCCATGTTTACTCAACAAACGGTGGCGCCACCTCACGATTCCTAAATTGTCTGAATCTGCCCAATTGAACTTAGCCTCTGGTACTGGCAGTGGATTAATATCTTCCCTGGTAAACACTGAACTAAAATACTCATTCAGGTCTTCTGCCATTAAGAATCCCTCTGATATTATATTTCCAGCGCTATCTTCTAGAGGACCCACCTTTTTGTTTGCTTCGAACATACGCATAAAAACTCTTGTTGTCATGTTTTATATTACAAGCTAATTTTTGTTGATAGCTTCTCTTTGAATTTCTAATTTCAGCTGTAGCTTGGTTACGTGCTTCTTTATAAATGGATAAATAATAGGTTGACAGACCTTGACTTTGCCGATGATACTGCACTGCTCAGCCACACGCCGGAGATCCTACAAGAGATGACCAATAATTTAAACAAAAATAGAGAGATGGTCGGATTACGAATCAGTTATGGGAAGACAAAAACATTGTCAGTTGGTGATGGATCTGACCCCCACATTGTGATAGGTCAGGAAGAGTTGCAATGCGTCGAGAACTTCCCTTACCTCGGAAGCTACATCTCTAGGAAAGGCGGAAGTAGATGTACGAGTGAGGATAGGCAAGGCACCAACAGTGTTCCAAAGACTACGTCTAATATGGTCCAGTAACACCATCAGAAAGGACATAAAACTACGTCTTTACATGTCAATCGTAATACCAACAGCGATATATGCCTGTGAAACGTGGAAGAATACGGCGATGATATCAACAAAACTAGACATATTTCACCGACGATGTATCCGGTTCATATTGGGCAGATCGTGGAGAAAACACATCACAAATGAAGAAGTGATGAGGAGGGCAGGTCTGGATAGCCTGCACTACATAGTTAAGTCTCGACGACGAAGACTAGCGGGACATATCCTACGCCTACCAAGAGATAGAACAGCACATGTAGCAATGGAGTGGGTGCCTGAAGGTGGAAACAGAAGGAGAGGAAGGCCGACTAAGACCTGGCGCAAGACGTTTAAAGAAGATCTGGCAGAAATGAAAATCACCTGGAATGAGGCCAAAGAAATTGCGAAAGACCGTAGTAGATGGAGAAAGCTCGTCGCCCGATGTCCCGAAAGGAACAGGAGGAACTAAGTCTAAGTAAGTAAGTCTTCATAATTTCCAGTACATCTATATGACTTCCACATCATTTGTTTATACTTAATTTGTCTAATGGCTTCTTTCGATAAGTGTTTTTTTTTACGTTTCCCTTGTTTTTTGAAGGGTACAAATTTATCGACTATGCACTTAATTTCACTCTTTAATATATTCCAGCATTGTGTTGCTGTTTTATTCTTCAGTGTGTTATTCCAGTCTATCTTTGCTAAATATTTCTTCTTGTCCTTATGCCTTCCTTTGTGGAAATGTCTCCTATACTGCTTTTTACTATTCCTTTCTGATTTTACATTGATGGTAAAATGTATCTGGTTGTGATCATTATTTCCCAGTGGCTAACATAATTTGACATTGTCAACTAATTCATTCTGTGAGGACAAAACTATGTCTAACACATTCTCACCTCTGGTTGCATGGTTCTACCACATGTTGAGAAAGGAAAGCATATTGTAGTAAATCTAAAAACTTGTGGTCCTCACTCCCCATACTCTGTAGAGATTTCCATTGTATATATGCCCATGGTTAAAATCCCCCATAATAATACAGTCCCGTTTGCTTACTTCCCTTATAGCGTTTTGTGTTTTTTCATTCTCTTCTATGCTTATGTGTTGTGAGGTATCATCGAAGGAGTATCGCCATTTACACAACTCAAGTCAGCTGGTACTGCACTCATTGTTCATTGCCAAACGTTTTCAATTCTCCATACAAAGTGGGGTTCGTGCAGTCGTACTACGACAACACCTACCTTGGAAGCATCGGTATGGCTCCGGCGAGTGTCAACGCCTCCAACCAGGAGACCGTGTAGCAGTGGGTGTTCGGCGGTGCAGGCGGCGGGCGAGGCAAACCGAACCTGCGAGTGGCAGATCGCGTGCGCATCAGCAAGGCGAAGTACTAGGCCTATTCTACCGAAATGTGTACCAGGTCCCAAAATCCATTCCATTGCCAACAACGTGCAGCAGATATAATAAAACTGGTCACATCCAGTTTTTCCAAATAGAACTCTGAAAGACCGTGAAGGACATATATACTTTTCTATGTATATGGTGGATATTTCTGAAGATACAATAGTAAAACCGCATCCCAGTCTCCTTCATGGAGAAACATGGTCAAAAGATCATCTCCCACAAATGGGGCAACGTGATCTGTTGGCTGTAGAGTACGACGACATCCTGACAAACGTATGCGAACCAACAAATCCACGACGGGGGTATGCCCAACTGTCAAAAAGAAGATGAGAGGAAGGTAGAAGTTCCAGAATTATATTCAATCACTATGATCACAGCAACAAGTATCTGCGCGTGACACATTCATCGAGCTGTTCGTGACCAATACAGAACTGTTCCGTGCCCACGCTGAACGTGTCGCTCTCCAGTATAACGCCATAAGAACATTGAATGGACCACCCAGTGTCCACCAACACCAATATTGGTGTCCACCGACACTCCCTCTCCTCTAGTTTAAATTTATTTTTGGTATAACGTTAATCATCTGATCTTCTTTTATTTCGTATTGCTGCCATTTAGGAAAGCCCACGTTAATAACAAAAATACTTTTAAGCCAGATGTGCTTGTTTTTTACTGTGTTTATTAAATATCTCCCAGCGCTAATATCAACTAACGGTTAATAAGAACACATCAAGGCTAAATTAACCTTCTAAAATTAAGCACATGGAATATACATCCATTTGTATTCAAATCTGACATGGTTCCATGGTGAACAGGTTTATTGGAAAGAAAAGTTACATCAAAACCTGGATGCACCGATTGTTTATGATATGGGTGTTCACCGACACCAAGGGAGGGGTTTCTCTATACCTATCTTATCAATAGTGCAGGTTGCCAGCAGGTGTCAAAATATTTCAGGTGACAAATAAACATATTAGAGATATCATATATAAATTAGTTGAATCTTATTCAGTGTGTCCTGAAATAAAATCACGATTGGCATGAAGTGATTTTTTGTTTTGTGTTTCAGACACTTTGTCATTAATGTATGTGTTATTGTTGGAAGGAAAGATAGTGTTAAAATAATTAATATAATTGTTTGTGTGTCATATCAATATATTATTATGTATTTAAAATAATATCAACATGTATCGTCTTGGTAGCATTACATAACACTAGTTGGTATGTCTATTCTGGTGTCGGTGGACCCACCTACACAAAGAGCACATTGTTGCCGTAGCCATGGTAATTTAGATAGTAGGTATATTTGTGAAATTTTCTAGGACATTACAGGCACGCATGTGACTTTCAGAAAAAACCCGAAAGTGCAGTGTTTTCTGAAAGTTTATTTTTTGGGTATAAAAACTGAGGTAGTGCACATTTCGGTAGAATAGGCCAGTAACGGTTCAATAAAGGGTACATGCCGAGCTGGAGCGATGAGCTCTTCACCGTCGGAGAAGCGCACCCGTCCGACCCGCCCGTTTACCGGTTGATAGAAAACGCCGGAACGACACTAGACGGCACCTTCTACGAACTGTCCGCCTCGAAGTAAACTTTATCGCGTGGAGGCGGTTATACAGCGTCGCAAGTTGGGTAAGATGGGACGGAGGTGCTAGTGAAATAGTGCGGGTACCCTCCTCCTTCAACAGCTGGATCGATGCCAAGCTAGGTGCTCGTGGCGTCGGACCATGGACGAGGTGAACGAGGACGCGCGTAGTAACGTCGGGAGCACCGAGCTGGCGTCTCTGCGGTAACGAAGAAACATTCACGCTCACTTTTAAAGGGGGGGGGGGCAGAACATTAACTATGTCTGCCCCCCGGAAAAATTCTGCTGCCACCACCCGTGCCCGAGCCTATGGTGCCGTTTTATTTATTTTATATGCTATATATATATATATACGCCGCATGCACACAGACACACACGCACACACACACACACACACACACACACACACACACACACACACACACACACACACACACACACACACACACACACACACACACACACACACACACACACACACACACACACACACACACACACACACACACACACATTCACTAGACACACATACATACACACTCAAACAAACACTCACGCGTACGGACGCATTTACGCACGAATGAACCGAGCCACCCACACATACATACACATACACACGAACACGGTAATGCACAATCAGACGTACACACACACATGGGTACATACACGAACGCAAGAGCTCATACAAAAACACACTCAAGCACAAACAAAAACACATACCACGCAAGCACACACGCACACACACACACACACACACACACACACACACACACACACACACACACACACACACACACACACACACACACACACACACACACACACACACACACACACACACACACACACACACACACACACACACACACACACACACACACACACACACACACACAATATTGACTTTGCACGCCATCACGTCAGCGCGCATACACATAAGCAAGTAAACAACCAAACACGTGTACAGTGATTCCGTCATCATCAACCATGTGGCGCCACTGAACCCCGCCTAAGTTGACTGGATAGCCAGCTGTCTGCATGTGGCGTCACTTTGTTAAACCTAGAGCTAGCATATGCAAGGAAACACCACGCTGATGAGGGATGCGACAAAATAAAGATACAGTGCCTAGTGGAAATTAATAGGAGTGATTCCATATGAACATAAGCGGATGTATTTTTTCACGGATATATGGATGCGAAAAAGTTCCACTCGCTCCATCCAATGACGTCGACAGTAACTACAGAGATCAGGTCGGCCCTGCTAAAATACTACGGTTTAGTAAAGTAAATTTACTATAGTTTTTGTGTGGAATATTTTACCATGTTTTATCGTAGTAAATAGTATTGTTTACTATAGTAAATACTTCATTTTACTATGATGAATATCACGTTTTACCATGGTTTATTACAGTGAATACCATATTTTACTATGATTTACTATGGTGAAAGCATGGTAAAATGCAATTTACTATGGTTTACTGTAATTCACCATGATTTATTATGGATGTATCATGGTTTACCATAATAAACTGTAGTACATTTTAGCAGGGGGGGGGGGCAGAGCGGGTAGTCTGGTGGGGCACAAAAGCGTCCATTGGCGGCCAGTCCACACCCAGCTGTCGCGCTGTCGGATTACTACCTCGGAAGACGAGGCAGTGGCTGGGTGCTGTTCAGTGGCGCAGGAACGAAATTCATATTGGGGGGCTACCGGAGCTTCGACACCACATAACAATGTTCGCCTCCGCGCCGCCACATATCTCCACATCTTCCGTCACCTTGTGACTGTCTTAGTTGGCTCAACTGTGACACACACACACACAAACACACACGCACGCACGCACGCACGCACGCACCCAACCACCCACATAAACACGCACATACTCGCACACGGTAACGCACAATCAGACGTACACGCACGCATGCGTACATATACACGAATGCATGTTCATACAAAAACACACTCAAGCACAAACAAAAACACGTACCGACCTTTCGTAACCTGACGACTGCGTCATCCTTCTTAGCTATGTGGACGAACTCAAGTATATTTCGTACTTCTCTCATGAAGCCTACCAAAGAACTTTCCATCAACATCACACGAAAACAGTCCAACCAACACAGAGAGTAGAACGGGACACTTCCTCCATTTAGGAAGTCATCTGTCCCATCAGGCAATAACCAAAGGGCAAACTCGGCAGTCAGCACACCATTTATTGTGATAGTACCTCTCCAAAGGTTGTACCACCAATACTTTGACGAACACCGTCTTATTGTGGGTGTCTCTGCTCTACCACGAGGGTGTGAGGAATGTGTGTTATTGTTGCTGTGTAGAAATCCCCGTGACATTCTGCCAACGTTGCCTCTAAAGAAGTGACGATGTTTTGCATCCTGTGGGAAGACTGCGGCAGCAATGTCAGCGTCCTCACTGAGCATACGTTAGCCACCACATAAGCTATAATAATAATGGGGATAATAGAAATGTATATAGCTCCCGAATCCACTTTAAATAAAATGCTATTGTGTGCTTTATATAACATTGCATACATTAAGTAAAACGATTAAATGTAATATTAATAACAATTATTATATACGTAATCTTATAATTGTAAAGCATAACTATATAAATACTCGAATATTGCAATTAAACATGCTTAATTTATATGCATATTTATCAAGGTTAACTTATAGTTATAGTGCCAATTAAAAATATGTTTTAAATGCTTCTTGAATGTGTGGTTTGTTCTCGTTAAGCAGGGGATTATGGAAAGACATTCACGCTTTCACATCGGTGGTACAACGATATATTCGATCGGTGGCCATTGTAAGTGGCTGGTTACGGGGAAAGTCCACATATAATTGCGTATCATCAGCATACATATGATAACGTAGTTGATGATGTTCAAAAACATGATTGAGTCCAAGGCAGTATATCGTGAACAGAAGAGGTCCGAGCACACTAACCTGAGGCATACCACATGTTAGATCGACACTTCTTGAAATCATGTTGCAAACTTTAACTGCCTGTATTAGCTGTGACAGATACGACTTCAACCAGCACAATGCGTTGCCACGCACGCCAATTCTGTTGTTCAACAGTTGATTGAACAACAGATGGTGGTCGACAGTATCAAAAGCGGCACTGAGATCTAGTAGCACCAGCATCACGCTCTTCTTGTTATCCAGAGAAAGCAACATGTCGTCCTGTATGCGTACTAGGGCTGTTTCACAGCTGTGCATTGGACGGTACGCACTTTGGAAAGTATCGAATATGCCGTTCGCATCCATGTGCTGTCGTATTTGGATTGCAATGCATCTCTCGACGAGCTTCAATACGAAAGACAGATTTTATATTGGACGATAGATAGATACGATATATATGTATATATATATATACATATATATATATACATATATAAATGAATATATATATATACATATATATGTATATATACATATATATGTATATATATATATATATATATATATATATGTGTGTGTAGCGGTGGATTTACCATGAAGACACAACACGGTTAAATTATGACTATCATTTATTGTGTTGATAATCTAAAATACAAAATAAAACTTTAAAAACCTGCAACATAATAACATTTGATTAGTACAAGTGCAACACTGGATACAAAGAATCAGTCAACAACAGCATTAAACATAATATTCCTTGCATAACATTGACACAGTTAAATTGCATATAGATCATCTCAGATACCAAATAGCAGGCTAGCACCTGTGATATTTGTAACTAGATATCCAAACAGCAATACTCCTTGACGGACTTACTATCAATAACACATAGGTCTATATTAGTTTAAACACGGTATTCCGAAATCAAGAAATACATTAACACAGTATCAAATCAGTGTAAAATGTCCATAAAGTATAAACTCAGTTGTAATATTTCTACAATTAAACATATATATATATATATGAGGCACTCCTCTGTGTCTAATAACACATCGGTACGTATACATGACCATTACCATCATTTACGGCTCATCATCCACATAGAATATGAGACCATTAATCAATACTAAACGCATGTCTAACTGCATTGTCTCTAATTCCTTAATACAGTTGTATATTACTGTCAGACTAATTGTTTCTAACCAATTAGTAATACACCATGACATTGAAGGTAACAATGCTCACCCCAATTGGGAACTGGGTGCCTGAGCACTGCTCAGTGCAATCACATCATTCACTGTCTGTAAATAAACAAGCAAGTGAAATATGATACTGAACAGCATTGCACTAACTAACAAGACTCAGTAGCTGATATACAACCAATTATCAGTTATAAATTAATAAACCAAATAATGACTAACACTATAATTATCATTATATGTATGCTGACATAATGATTTCCTTAAAATGCACTAAAATAGCATAATTCTGCTGTGAGAACACCTGCTAAGTGTCACATATATAAGCTGGACTTGTCTAGATTTGTACGTAAGTGTAATTGCTAACAACAATTAGAAATTAACTTATTGCTTAAAGCATTGATTAAACACTCGAAAGACTCACACTGGAGGTCTACTGAATGGGACTGATAACTTTTTAGTGGCCACAATTAATGGCTACCATTATGGTCATGTATCCTTGTCAGATTATCTTAAGAATAAATGAGTTAGCTCTTTCTCCTTCCAACTCAAGAAATCTAGAATTCGTACATTACGAGTGGAGCAAGAAAGTGTTTACAATATCTCGATACTCGTTCTCCTACCGACTCAAGAAATCAAGAACTTATACATTACAAGTGGAGCAAGGAAGTGTTAACAATACCTCGATACTCATTCTCCTTCCGACTCAAAATAATGAACTGCTCTAACATGAAAAAGGAGTAGACATTACTTTCTTGTGGGCGATTCAATGGAAAGTGAGCCTAAAAAATTACTTTCTATAATTGCACTAGGACAGAAAAAATTTTTGGTAAATATTTTAAAAGAAGTTAATTGGTGTACTCAGATGTCACTGGGATACAATACTTTGAAACTTAGACCGGAACAATATTGTTGTCAAAAGTTATATATATTTAAAAAATAAACTTTCCATGTGACACACGTAATTTTTTTTTTCCTAAATAATTGTTGTGTTTTAATTTCCATTTGGTTTATAAATAAACATATGAATACTTCTGTAATACCAAAATATAAGACATGAACAAATATTTAACTATATACAATTTGAAATATATGTGTCACTCACGTAATGCTGCATTACATTGTGTTATTAATCTAATTCCTGCATACACAATGTATTTTTCTAGACTTTTAAAGGGACAGTCGCACTTCGTGGCTTTTCGTTTTTATTGCAAAATCGTGTTATACAGTATAACTTATATCTATTATAGCGTACTGGCTGCCTAAAGATGTTTTTAACGAAGCAGAAATCAACTTTGGGATTGAACCGGTAAATGTTTACGAGAATCAATGCGCTGTCACGAATATCCCCGAATTGCGAGTTCGGAAAATTCCGCGAAAGGTCGTGACCCGAGCTTCAGATGTCAATAGTACGCTGTCATCATGGCGCAGAACGACGATTCATCGACTGATGTAAGTTGAACAACGAAAGGTCATAAATATTCTGTTTGTCACTGTATTTGTGAAGTTAGCTGTGTTTGAGATCGTGTTACTGCTACGACTGTTATTAAGCAAACGTGTGTCCGTCAACGAAAGTCTATTATTAGCACTATTGTGCGCGGCACTTACTTGGGCAGGCACAATGGTGTACCCCGCAGCGGAGGCCGAAGGCCGACGGGAGCGTCTCCTCGATGAGGGGCTGTGCTTCTCGGCGGCGGCGGCGGCAATACGGACCCTGGCTATTGTGTAGCACGGGTATTTATAGGGTGTATGTGTGGGGGGTGTATTGTTAGGGTGTAATGCGGTTGTGCGTACTTATCTTGGGTGTGACCTAATTACAGTGCTGCTCCGCACTACATTCCTCCCCATCATAAAAGGAACGGGATGTATTGCAGGAAATATATCCGTCATTTTATGTAATTATCGAGTAATTACAATCAAAACATTTGATTATTACCCAAGACCGTGCATACACCCTACACAAAGACAATTCACTCAATGTGACAATTAAACAAATATAGCTTGATAATTATCTAAAATATATTTTTAAAGGGTATTTCCGTATTATTACTTTAACTAAACCCGAACACCAACATATTTTTTTTTTAATACAGTTGATTAAACCCACACCCAATATGCCAATAGTTACATAATATAACAAAACGACTTTATCGAAAATGACTTTTCACTTCCAATAAAGAAATAGGTATGTACACAAAATTTATCTACACAAATTTATCTACACGAGAAGATATGTATGTTCTAGAACCCGGACACCGACAAGCGTCCTAAGCTACTAGATTGTGTCTGTGCATGTATGTGTATGCGTATAGTGTGCATTGCCCATTTAGATGTTACGCCATGGTATACAGGAGGCGTGCATCGAGGCCGTAAAATGTACACGCATTCAGGCGGCTCGCTTCCACCACCATATCAGTAGTTAACCCCTTCAACGAGGCCACCCTCTCTGCTACGGTAATTATGTTCCATGGGTGGTTCGGGCCAGTTGTTCCTGGTGGTGGAAGATATGGCGCATCTGACTCCAGCATGATCTTATCGAGCTTTAGACTACACACCGCCTCCTCTTCCTTCTTCACTCCTCCACATCCTACTCTCAGCAGGGTGCCAGACAGACCGAATTTCGCTTCGGGGAATGCCCGCAACCATTCTGTGATATCCCCTTTACTCCCGCAAAAGGAGTGGACATGCACTTTATGCGTCTTTGGGAGGACTTCCGTCATTATGTTCAGGCAATCCTCCAAGCACTGGTTTGCATTATCGTTGCTGCATGGCCGTAGATGGATCACGACGGGTTTGGCATGCCTGACAGCCAATTTAAGCTGTGGCACCAACATCTGCCGTTGGTTCTGGCGCTCCTTTGATCTCTGGTGTCGATGATAATCGAGGCCAATTTCTCCCACACCAACGCATTTGGGATGGCGGAGTAATATATTCATGGTGCTTAGGTGTCTGTCATGGTGGCTGTTGGTGGATGCGACGTGTGGATGAAGGCCGATTGTGGCGTATATGCCATCATGACTATCGATGTGTGGTTGTAGCATGTGCCAGTGCTCAGGGAACACGTAATTCCCCACAACGTAATGGAGATTCCAGGCAGGTTTTACCTTGTCAATCAGGGTTGACAGACCGTCAACCCGATACCTCTTGAAAAGAATATCTAGGTGACAGTGGCTATCTACCATTTGTCCGAGTGCCGGCAGGCACCTCAGATGAACGGGATCGCCACTGTAATCGCATTCTACGTCTGACGATTTTATTTGTTGTCGTATTTCGAATGGTAGGTGTTGTAGAATGCAGGCCATCACCTTCCAGTGCAACAGACACGCCACCGAGGCCGGTGGTGTGATGGTCAACGAATCGATGTTACTCAGATTTAGGCGATTACCAGCTTCCCACATTCTCATCACGATCCGTTGTTCGAACGAGAGGGTACAGTCACCTTGATCCCAAGGATACCATTCTCGTTGTGCGGCCACATGGTTTCTAACTAACTCCAGGAATGGCAGGTTAAGATACTTGGCAAGGGCGTGTAGCAATCCGTTTGCCTTCCATATCCAGCTATTGAGTTGTGGAATTGAATGATTGCAATGTTTGTGTTTCTTTCGAAGGAAACAGGCCGACGTCACTGATTGTTTACACGACCAACACTTCATTAGTGAAAACCACCATGGGAGGTGTTCGCGTTCGACATGTCGTTTTAGTCTCGTAAAAATTCGTTCTTCACATACAGGACAAAAACGATCATGCCCACCTTTTCCCATGCGTGAAGTCGATGAAGGTTTCGAGAGGGCGGGAGCCGACTGGCTCCTCACAACTCCCGGAATCTTTATGTCATCCCACAGGAAACTGGTGTCGCCTTCTGCTTCTATGCAAAGTACTGCTTCATCGCCCACGGACATCTCTAAATAAAACATTCATTATTTACTATGTGTGTTCAGTATAAGGTTACAACTCGTAATCATTATATCTGAGAGGTTTGGTAATAGCCCGACCTCGACTCGAGTGTATAGGTGGTAATGTGGGTAGATGTGGTGAGGTATCTTCCCCTGATTTTGGTGACCTAACATCGTCGTTCGTACTTTCTGCTTCCCTCTCCGCAGTCCTGATCAGAGTTAGATCTAACTCGTTATCATCGTACAGCAAAGTGTCGTCAGATTTAAGTATTTTCTGGCGTTCCCTCCTGGCCCAAAGAGGTATGAACCTGTCATTGCAGAGACGAAGTCGATCATGGTGGACTACCTTTGACTTGTCCCTTCTACGTCCCCGTATGTTGTATAATACAGGGGGGTAGAACTGACAAACGATGAATGGACCAGTATATACTGGTTTCAATTTCCGACTCTCGCCTACTTTGGCTACCCCTCCCAAAAGGTAAACAAGATCTCCTACTTGGTACCTACGTTCGAGTAACTTCTTATCGTGTGAATGTTTCTGATAATGCAGATTACCCTTGAGTTTGTCTCTAGCAAAATTGTGGACAGCATGGAGCGTGTCGCGTAGTTTCTTCACGTGTTCAGCCGGCTCTAACTGACTCTGATTTATCAAAGAGATTCCGGTAGTTAACTCGGAAGGCAATGTAACTTCCCGTCCTAACATCATCATATTGGGCGTAAATCCGGTAGTGCGATTTACTGTTGCTCTCAATGCCATTCCAATGATACATAATTCATTATCCCAGTGTTTCTGCTGAGTACCCAGGTAACAACGAATTTTATTGAGGATCTCTCGGTTCTTTCGTTCTACTTGTCCATTTGAGCTTGGCCGATAGGGTGTTGTTCTGCACTTTGCCATTTCTAGCAGATTGCAGAGGGACTGAAAGAGGGTTCCGTCGAAATTTCGTCCTTGGTCTGTAAATATCTGATCAGCGCAGCCCATACGGCTTATGAACTCAGTTACTGTAACATTTGCGACAATCTCTGCTGTCTGGTTTGGCAATGCCTTTAGTTCAACCCACTTCGTGAATTGGTCTACCATCACAAGAACATACTTATTTCCAGACTCGCTTAAGGGAAATGGTCCTAGTATGTCTAAATGTATGCGTTCCATCGGAATACCTGCATGATAATTCTGCATGGCTGCTTTCGGTTTAACACGAGGTTTCTTGTTCTTATTACAAGTTGCACATGTGCTCACATACAACCTACTATCCGTCCCCATCCCGTGCCAAAAGAAAGACCGACGCACCCGTGTATCTGTTTCTTTCTGGCCTGGGTGACATGCAGATTTAATATCATGTGATAATCTTAGTACTTCTTCCGTCATTGATTTTGGGACTACTAACTTTAGGCGCCGACGGGAGCCTCCATCAGTTACCCATTCGTAGTATAGAACTCCATCGCGTATTTTTAATCTGTCTTTGTGACTCCACAAATGTTTAGTGGCTATTCCATGATTGTACAACTCATTTGGCGAGGGTTCCTCGCAGTTCTCTAACCACATGAATACTGGCTTAATGTCAGCATCATCTAACTGTTCTTCGCGCAATTGTGTCTTTGATCTGATATCCGCCCAACTAGCTTCATCGAAATCTACAGTCGGAGATACATCGACACACCGTACTACTAATGGTGTTACGTCATCGATATGGGATTCAAACCTATCCCAACTAGCGTGTAGTTTAGTACAGTATCTACAACCACCACATGGTAAAGTGGCTAAATCTCTTCCAGTCTCGTAGTAGTGACACTGCTCTCCGCTTAAATTCATTCGTGACAACCCATCTGCATTGTTGTGTAATTTACCTGGACGATGCAGGATTTTCATGTCAAACTGACTAACTACTTCTAACCACCTAGCGAGTTGTCCTTCAGTGTATTTAAAGCTCATTAGCCAAGTCAAGCTGTTATGGTCAGTACGTACTACAAACGGTTTCCCGAGGAGATAGAACCTAAACTGGTTTAAAAAAGTAACCACGGCAAGCAATTCCTTTCGTGTGGTACAGTACTTTTTTTGAGCTGGTGTTAAAATGTGACTGCCATATGCTATGGTTCGTTCCACGCCATCTTGCAACTGTAACAATTCCGCTCCAACAGCCAAATTACTGGCGTCGGTATCCAAAATGAAAGTATCATATGAATTAGGATATGCTAAAACAGGAGCTGTTATCATAGATTTTTTTAGAGTTTCAAAAGCCTCCTGCTGATTGTCCGACCAATTGAATGTCTTGTTTGATCCTGTTAACTCGTACAAACTACTTGCTTTCTTTGCAAAATCTGGGACGAAATCCCTGTGATAATTGACGAACCCCAGGAATGATTCAACTTCCGTTTTGTTACTCGGGACTGGCCAATTTAACACAGTTTCGATTTTACTTTGTGTAATGCCAACACCTTCACAACCTACTTTTCGTCCCAAAAATTCTACCTCTCTTTGAAAAAGTACACATTTTCGTGGTTTCAATTTCATTTTATATGTACGAAACCGATCTAAAGTCTGTTGTAGATTGTCGATATGGTCTTGAAATTCCTTTCCCAAAACGATTACATCATCCAAATAGGCCAACACGTTCTTCCAAACCATACCCTTCAATATCCGATTCATTGCTCTCTGGTAAGTTGCTGGTGCATTACATAATCCTTGTGCCATTCTAACGTGTTCAAAGAGGCCATATCTGGTGATAAATGCTGTCTTGTGGCGATCTTCTGGTTCAACGTTTATTTGCCAATATCCGCTAGCCATATCTAGTGTGCTAAAGTATTGATTACCCTCCAAATTATCTAAGCATTCTTCAATTAAGGGTATTGGGAATGCATCCTTCTGGGTTACAGAGTTTAGTTTCCTAAAATCTACACAATAGCGTAGTCCTCCACACCGCTTACGCACGATAACTGGTGCGGCAGCCCATTCAGACTCCGATGGCTGTATAATTCCCTGTTCCAGCATGGATTGTAACAGAGTCTCCTCTTCCTTTTGAAAACCCAGCGGGGTTCGCCTCATTCGCATCTTTACAGGAGCCGCATCACCAGTATGAATACGGTGTGTAGTGGCTGTGTAGTTACCCAAGTCTAAGTCGTGCTTTGCAAATACATCCTCATAGTCCAATAATAATGTCTTCAGAACTTCAGACTCTGATTCATCGAGTTGTACAATTGATCTTTGGTATAATTCTTGTACATGTGGAGCTGTTTTCCAACAGTCATCTTCCTCTAGCTCATGTTTAGCTGTTATACTTGACAAAGGTGTTCCGATACTAGGGCTTGATGTTAGCCGGCTCTGGCATAGAGCCTGACTTGGCATTAGCTCAGTGTCGAGCTTTGTTAGTTCTGTTTCATCATTGGGCATATCCAATAAACAATCAGTTATTTCTGTTGACAGCCGGCTCTGACATAGCGCCTGATTGTCTACAGAATTCTCTGAGTTTGGTGGAACGGAATGAGAAACTGATAGCGTAACTGGTTGATCGGTTACCATATCTGTTTTACTTCCCTCTTCGCTATGTACATCAATATCCTGATTTGGGACCATATTTGACGATATCCCCTCAGACTGACCCGAAATTTCAGTGGCACACGCCAATAACTCCTTAGCGGGTATCGTGACTGGTTTATCTGTGAGATTCATGACACATATGTTTATGATGTTACCCCCGTTTACCACAGAATCTGGGATCCATACTTGTTTATGTATGTGGACCGGTTCGATGGCAAAATCGCCAGTTGTTGCATTATCCATGTGACATTTAAGCATTCGTCCACTGTTTGGTGGTATAGTTGTTTTTCTACATAGTTTTACTCGACAGATAACAACTTCTTCATTGGACAGATTCCGCTTCATAGTTGCAGGTATTACCTCGTCGCCTATCATGACTATATTGGCATTAATGTCTAAAACTGCCCCCACCGATTTCAGGAAGTCTAACCCCACGATGAATGGGTCTGTTGTATCCATTACCAACATATCTACTGGATAGTGATTCTTCCCTACTTGAATGGTAAGTTGGGAGAGTAATTTCCCTTCTGTCTGGATGTGCCCTACACCTCGTACACCAATACTCGAATTTGACTGAACAGGAATGTTAAGATTCTTAAGGAGTTCCTCACTGATTATTGTTGCTTGAGCGGCCGTATCGACCACTGCTGATATTCTCTTACCCTTAATGGTAATCGGAATGGTCATAGTCCAACCCATGGTCTCTGGAAGTTTAGCCTCATATACTGTGACATTTGCCTGTGTATCTGTCCTTATATTTGTGTTATTTTTATATTCCGTTCCATTCTCCAAATGATTTACAGAAGTACTCACAGGAGTGATTAACTCAGAATCACTGTCAAAACAAATAAGCATTTCAGTATTATCTTTGTCATGATTCAGGCCTTGTTTCCCTGGGGATAGACTCTGGCCATCTAGTCTAACCCTTATTCTTTTAGTGGCATGCTGTCATTGCGGGCATTCCCCGAAGCACTTGACGGGGACCTACTCCTATTCTGAGTGCAACTGCGACTCATGTGACCTGTTTCACCGCAATTGTAACATCTGCCATTGAAGGACGGTGATTGTCCACGGCCGGGTGACTGCATGCGATCCGGTGATTGGTATCTATTGGGAGATCGACCATATCTCCTGAATTGCGGTTGACTGTTCATGGGTGGCGTCAGTCGCTCCCGATCTAGACTTTTCTCCACTTGGATCAGTCTCCTCAATATTTCATCTATCCTACTGTCCTCTTTGTCTTTGTTATTATTGCCAGAACCGACTGGTTCCTGACACTTATCCTCTATCGGTCTTTTTTAAACCAGTTTAGGTTCTATCTCCTCGGGAAACCGTTTGTAGTACGTACTGACCATAACAGCTTGACTTGGCTAATGAGCTTTAAATACACTGAAGGACAACTCGCTAGGTGGTTAGAAGTAGTTAGTCAGTTTGACATGAAAATCCTGCATCGTCCAGGTAAATTACACAACAATGCAGATGGGTTGTCACGAATGAATTTAAGCGGAGAGCAGTGTCACTACTACGAGACTGGAAGAGATTTAGCCACTTTACCATGTGGTGGTTGTAGATACTGTACTAAACTACACGCTAGTTGGGATAGGTTTGAATCCCATATCGATGACGTAACACCATTAGTAGTACGGTGTGTCGATGTATCTCCGACTGTAGATTTCGATGAAGCTAGTTGGGCGGATATCAGATCAAAGACACAATTGCGCGAAGAACAGTTAGATGATGCTGACATTAAGCCAGTATTCATGTGGTTAGAGAACTGCGAGGAACCCTCGCCAAATGAGTTGTACAATCATGGAATAGCCACTAAACATTTGTGGAGTCACAAAGACAGATTAAAAATACGCGATGGAGTTCTATACTACGAATGGGTAACTGATGGAGGCTCCCGTCGGCGCCTAAAGTTAGTAGTCCCAAAATCAATGACGGAAGAAGTACTAAGATTATCACATGATATTAAATCTGCATGTCACCCAGGCCAGAAAGAAACAGATACACGGGTGCGTCGGTCTTTCTTTTGGCACGGGATGGGGACGGATAGTAGGTTGTATGTGAGCACATGTGCAACTTGTAATAAGAACAAGAAACCTCGTGTTAAACCGAAAGCAGCCATGCAGAATTATCATGCAGGTATTCCGATGGAACGCATACATTTAGACATACTAGGACCATTTCCCTTAAGCGAGTCTGGAAATAAGTATGTTCTTGTGATGGTAGACCAATTCACGAAGTGGGTTGAACTAAAGGCATTGCCAAACCAGACAGCAGAGATTGTCGCAAATGTTACAGTAACTGAGTTCATAAGCCGTATGGGCTGCGCTGATCAGATATTTACAGACCAAGGACGAAATTTCGACGGAACCCTCTTTCAGTCCCTCTGCAATCTGCTAGAAATGGCAAAGTGCAGAACAACACCCTATCGGCCAAGCTCAAATGGACAAGTAGAACGAAAGAACCGAGAGATCCTCAATAAAATTCGTTGTTACCTGGGTACTCAGCAGAAACACTGGGATAATGAATTATGTATCATTGGAATGGCATTGAGAGCAACAGTAAATCGCACTACCGGATTTACGCCCAATATGATGATGTTAGGACGGGAAGTTACATTGCCTTCCGAGTTAACTACCGGAATCTCTTTGATAAATCAGAGTCAGTTAGAGCCGGCTGAACACGTGAAGAAACTACGCGACACGCTCCATGCTGTCCACAATTTTGCTAGAGACAAACTCAAGGGTAATCTGCATTATCAGAAACATTCACACGATAAGAAGTTACTCGAACGTAGGTACCAAGTAGGAGATCTTGTTTACCTTTTGGGAGGGGTAGCCAAAGTAGGCGAGAGTCGGAAATTGAAACCAGTATATACTGGTCCATTCATCGTTTGTCAGTTCTACCCCCCTGTATTATACAACATACGGGGACGTAGAAGGGACAAGTCAAAGGTAGTCCACCATGATCGACTTCGTCTCTGCAATGACAGGTTCATACCTCTTTGGGCCAGGAGGGAACGCCAGAAAATACTTAAATCTGACGACACTTTGCTGTACGATGATAACGAGTTAGATCTAACTCTGATCAGGACTGCGGAGAGGGAAGCAGAAAGTACGAACGACGATGTTAGGTCACCAAAATCAGGGGAAGATACCTCACCACATCTACCCACATTACCACCTATACACTCGAGTCGAGGTCGGGCTATTACCAAACCTCTCAGATATAATGATTACGAGTTGTAACCTTATACTGAACACACATAGTAAATAATGAATGTTTTATTTAGAGATGTCCGTGGGCGATGAAGCAGTACTTTGCATAGAAGCAGAAGGCGACACCAGTTTCCTGTGGGATGACATAAAGATTCCGGGAGTTGTGAGGAGCCAGTCGGCTCCCGCCCTCTCGAAACCTTCATCGACTTCACGCATGGGAAAAGGTGGGCATGATCGTTTTTGTCCTGTATGTGAAGAACGAATTTTTACGAGACTAAAACGACATGTCGAACGCGAACACCTCCCATGGTGGTTTTCACTAATGAAGTGTTGGTCGTGTAAACAATCAGTGACGTCGGCCTGTTTCCTTCGAAAGAAACACAAACATTGCAATCATTCAATTCCACAACTCAATAGCTGGATATGGAAGGCAAACGGATTGCTACACGCCCTTGCCAAGTATCTTAACCTGCCATTCCTGGAGTTAGTTAGAAACCATGTGGCCGCACAACGAGAATGGTATCCTTGGGATCAAGGTGACTGTACCCTCTCGTTCGAACAACGGATCGTGATGAGAATGTGGGAAGCTGGTAATCGCCTAAATCTGAGTAACATCGATTCGTTGACCATCACACCACCGGCCTCGGTGGCGTGTCTGTTGCACTGGAAGGTGATGGCCTGCATTCTACAACACCTACCATTCGAAATACGACAACAAATAAAATCGTCAGACGTAGAATGCGATTACAGTGGCGATCCCGTTCATCTGAGGTGCCTGCCGGCACTCGGACAAATGGTAGATAGCCACTGTCACCTAGATATTCTTTTCAAGAGGTATCGGGTTGACGGTCTGTCAACCCTGATTGACAAGGTAAAACCTGCCTGGAATCTCCATTACGTTGTGGGGAATTACGTGTTCCCTGAGCACTGGCACATGCTACAACCACACATCGATAGTCATGATGGCATATACGCCACAATCGGCCTTCATCCACACGTCGCATCCACCAACAGCCACCATGACAGACACCTAAGCACCATGAATATATTACTCCGCCATCCCAAATGCGTTGGTGTGGGAGAAATTGGCCTCGATTATCATCGACACCAGAGATCAAAGGAGCGCCAGAACCAACGGCAGATGTTGGTGCCACAGCTTAAATTGGCTGTCAGGCATGCCAAACCCGTCGTGATCCATCTACGGCCATGCAGCAACGATAATGCAAACCAGTGCTTGGAGGATTGCCTGAACATAATGACGGAAGTCCTCCCAAAGACGCATAAAGTGCATGTCCACTCCTTTTGCGGGAGTAAAGGGGATATCACAGAATGGTTGCGGGCATTCCCCGAAGCGAAATTCGGTCTGTCTGGCACCCTGCTGAGAGTAGGATGTGGAGGAGTGAAGAAGGAAGAGGAGGCGGTGTGTAGTCTAAAGCTCGATAAGATCATGCTGGAGTCAGATGCGCCATATCTTCCACCACCAGGAACAACTGGCCCGAACCACCCATGGAACATAATTACCGTAGCAGAGAGGGTGGCCTCGTTGAAGGGGTTAACTACTGATATGGTGGTGGAAGCGAGCCGCCTGAATGCGTGTACATTTTACGGCCTCGATGCACGCCTCCTGTATACCATGGCGTAACATCTAAATGGGCAATGCACACTATACGCATACACATACATGCACAGACACAATCTAGTAGCTTAGGACGCTTGTCGGTGTCCGGGTTCTAGAACATACATATCTTCTCGTGTAGATAAATTTGTGTAGATAAATTTTGTGTACATACCTATTTCTTTATTGGAAGTGAAAAGTCATTTTCGATAAAGTCGTTTTGTTATATTATGTAACTATTGGCATATTGGGTGTGGGTTTAATCAACTGTATTAAAAAAAAAATATGTTGGTGTTCGGGTTTAGTTAAAGTAATAATACGGAAATACCCTTTAAAAATATATTTTAGATAATTATCAAGCTATATTTGTTTAATTGTCACATTGAGTGAATTGTCTTTGTGTAGGGTGTATGCACGGTCTTGGGTAATAATCAAATGTTTTGATTGTAATTACTCGATAATTACATAAAATGACGGATATATTTCCTGCAATACATCCCGTTCCTTTTATGATGGGGAGGAATGTAGTGCGGAGCAGCACTGTAATTAGGTCACACCCAAGATAAGTACGCACAACCGCATTACACCCTAACAATACACCCCCCACACATACACCCTATAAATACCCGTGCTACACAATAGCCAGGGTCCGTATTGCCGCCGCCGCCGCCGAGAAGCACAGCCCCTCATCGAGGAGACGCTCCCGTCGGCCTTCGGCCTCCGCTGCGGGGTACACCATTGTGCCTGCCCAAGTAAGTGCCGACTGTAGATTTCGATGAAGCTAGTTGGGCGGATATCAGATCAAAGACACAATTGCGCGAAGAACAGTTAGATGATGCTGACATTAAGCCAGTATTCATGTGGTTAGAGAACTGCAAGGAACCCTCGCCAAATGAGTTGTACAATCATGGAATAGCCACTAAACATTTGTGGAGTCACAAAGACAGATTAAAAATACGCGATGGAGTTCTATACTACGAATGGGTAACTGATGGAGGCTCCCGTCGGCGCCTAAAGTTAGTAGTCCCAAAATCAATGACGGAAGAAGTACTAAGATTATCACATGATATTAAATCTGCATGTCACCCAGGCCAGAAAGAAACAGATACACGGGTGCGTCGGTCTTTCTTTTGGCACGGGATGGGGACGGATAGTAGGTTGTATGTGAGCACATGTGCAACTTGTAATAAGAACAAGAAACCTCGTGTTAAACCGAAAGCAGCCATGCAGAATTATCATGCAGGTATTCCGATGGAACGCATACATTTAGACATACTAGGACCATTTCCCTTAAGCGAGTCTGGAAATAAGTATGTTCTTGTGATGGTAGACCAATTCACGAAGTGGGTTGAACTAAAGGCATTGCCAAACCAGACAGCAGAGATTGTCGCAAATGTTACAGTAACTGAGTTCATAAGCCGTATGGGCTGCGCTGATCAGATATTTACAGACCAAGGACGAAATTTCGACGGAACCCTCTTTCAGTCCCTCTGCAATCTGCTAGAAATGGCAAAGTGCAGAACAACACCCTATCGGCCAAGCTCAAATGGACAAGTAGAACGAAAGAACCGAGAGATCCTCAATAAAATTCGTTGTTACCTGGGTACTCAGCAGAAACACTGGGATAATGAATTATGTATCATTGGAATGGCATTGAGAGCAACAGTAAATCGCACTACCGGATTTACGCCCAATATGATGATGTTAGGACGGGAAGTTACATTGCCTTCCGAGTTAACTACCGGAATCTCTTTGATAAATCAGAGTCAGTTAGAGCCGGCTGAACACGTGAAGAAACTACGCGACACGCTCCATGCTGTCCACAATTTTGCTAGAGACAAACTCAAGGGTAATCTGCATTATCAGAAACATTCACACGATAAGAAGTTACTCGAACGTAGGTACCAAGTAGGAGATCTTGTTTACCTTTTGGGAGGGGTAGCCAAAGTAGGCGAGAGTCGGAAATTGAAACCAGTATATACTGGTCCATTCATCGTTTGTCAGTTCTACCCCCCTGTATTATACAACATACGGGGACGTAGAAGGGACAAGTCAAAGGTAGTCCACCATGATCGACTTCGTCTCTGCAATGACAGGTTCATACCTCTTTGGGCCAGGAGGGAACGCCAGAAAATACTTAAATCTGACGACACTTTGCTGTACGATGATAACGAGTTAGATCTAACTCTGATCAGGACTGCGGAGAGGGAAGCAGAAAGTACGAACGACGATGTTAGGTCACCAAAATCAGGGGAAGATACCTCACCACATCTACCCACATTACCACCTATACACTCGAGTCGAGGTCGGGCTATTACCAAACCTCTCAGATATAATGATTACGAGTTGTAACCTTATACTGAACACACATAGTAAATAATGAATGTTTTATTTAGAGATGTCCGTGGGCGATGAAGCAGTACTTTGCATAGAAGCAGAAGGCGACACCAGTTTCCTGTGGGATGACATAAAGATTCCGGGAGTTGTGAGGAGCCAGTCGGCTCCCGCCCTCTCGAAACCTTCATCGACTTCACGCATGGGAAAAGGTGGGCATGATCGTTTTTGTCCTGTATGTGAAGAACGAATTTTTACGAGACTAAAACGACATGTCGAACGCGAACACCTCCCATGGTGGTTTTCACTAATGAAGTGTTGGTCGTGTAAACAATCAGTGACGTCGGCCTGTTTCCTTCGAAAGAAACACAAACATTGCAATCATTCAATTCCACAACTCAATAGCTGGATATGGAAGGCAAACGGATTGCTACACGCCCTTGCCAAGTATCTTAACCTGCCATTCCTGGAGTTAGTTAGAAACCATGTGGCCGCACAACGAGAATGGTATCCTTGGGATCAAGGTGACTGTACCCTCTCGTTCGAACAACGGATCGTGATGAGAATGTGGGAAGCTGGTAATCGCCTAAATCTGAGTAACATCGATTCGTTGACCATCACACCACCGGCCTCGGTGGCGTGTCTGTTGCACTGGAAGGTGATGGCCTGCATTCTACAACACCTACCATTCGAAATACGACAACAAATAAAATCGTCAGACGTAGAATGCGATTACAGTGGCGATCCCGTTCATCTGAGGTGCCTGCCGGCACTCGGACAAATGGTAGATAGCCACTGTCACCTAGATATTCTTTTCAAGAGGTATCGGGTTGACGGTCTGTCAACCCTGATTGACAAGGTAAAACCTGCCTGGAATCTCCATTACGTTGTGGGGAATTACGTGTTCCCTGAGCACTGGCACATGCTACAACCACACATCGATAGTCATGATGGCATATACGCCACAATCGGCCTTCATCCACACGTCGCATCCACCAACAGCCACCATGACAGACACCTAAGCACCATGAATATATTACTCCGCCATCCCAAATGCGTTGGTGTGGGAGAAATTGGCCTCGATTATCATCGACACCAGAGATCAAAGGAGCGCCAGAACCAACGGCAGATGTTGGTGCCACAGCTTAAATTGGCTGTCAGGCATGCCAAACCCGTCGTGATCCATCTACGGCCATGCAGCAACGATAATGCAAACCAGTGCTTGGAGGATTGCCTGAACATAATGACGGAAGTCCTCCCAAAGACGCATAAAGTGCATGTCCACTCCTTTTGCGGGAGTAAAGGGGATATCACAGAATGGTTGCGGGCATTCCCCGAAGCGAAATTCGGTCTGTCTGGCACCCTGCTGAGAGTAGGATGTGGAGGAGTGAAGAAGGAAGAGGAGGCGGTGTGTAGTCTAAAGCTCGATAAGATCATGCTGGAGTCAGATGCGCCATATCTTCCACCACCAGGAACAACTGGCCCGAACCACCCATGGAACATAATTACCGTAGCAGAGAGGGTGGCCTCGTTGAAGGGGTTAACTACTGATATGGTGGTGGAAGCGAGCCGCCTGAATGCGTGTACATTTTACGGCCTCGATGCACGCCTCCTGTATACCATGGCGTAACATCTAAATGGGCAATGCACACTATACGCATACACATACATGCACAGACACAATCTAGTAGCTTAGGACGCTTGTCGGTGTCCGGGTTCTAGAACATACATATCTTCTCGTGTAGATAAATTTGTGTAGATAAATTTTGTGTACATACCTATTTCTTTATTGGAAGTGAAAAGTCATTTTCGATAAAGTCGTTTTGTTATATTATGTAACTATTGGCATATTGGGTGTGGGTTTAATCAACTGTATTAAAAAAAAAATATGTTGGTGTTCGGGTTTAGTTAAAGTAATAATACGGAAATACCCTTTAAAAATATATTTTAGATAATTATCAAGCTATATTTGTTTAATTGTCACATTGAGTGAATTGTCTTTGTGTAGGGTGTATGCACGGTCTTGGGTAATAATCAAATGTTTTGATTGTAATTACTCGATAATTACATAAAATGACGGATATATTTCCTGCAATACATCCCGTTCCTTTTATGATGGGGAGGAATGTAGTGCGGAGCAGCACTGTAATTAGGTCACACCCAAGATAAGTACGCACAACCGCATTACACCCTAACAATACACCCCCCACACATACACCCTATAAATACCCGTGCTACACAATAGCCAGGGTCCGTATTGCCGCCGCCGCCGCCGAGAAGCACAGCCCCTCATCGAGGAGACGCTCCCGTCGGCCTTCGGCCTCCGCTGCGGGGTACACCATTGTGCCTGCCCAAGTAAGTGCCGCGCACAATATTCTCAGGTGATGCATATGTGGTGCGTACCAGCACTTCGTCCTCGAATGCTACCTGCCTCGCTGAAACTGACAGTGTTCTACCTAAGACAGCCTTCTGGTTGCTGATGCTACTCTTCATCTCCTTCAAGGCTTTCCGAACTGACCTTGGCTGTCTCTCGCTGACTGCTAAAGCTGCCCCCTTCTCCCTGGCACCTTTGAGGAACAGCTCAGTGGCCCATTTATCTATTGCTCTGTCTCCTGCTCCTTTGTATCCCAGAGAGACGGCATGTTGTACTCGATCCGCATAATCTTCCAGGGATTCGTTGGCTTCCTGCTTGATATCATGGAGATTCCGTCGCACTACGCTTGAGTCTTCTTTCATACCGAATCTGTTCTTCAAGCATTTCATGAGCCGATGGTAATCATGGCGATCTTTGCGAGAGCGTGTCCGTACATAATTTATGGCTTTGTCACGCATACATTCCTTGAGTCTCCGTAGTTTCTGATGAATACCCCAGTGATAGTGTTTAGCAGTACCATTGAACAGGTAAAGAAAGGCATCCCAGTTTGTAGAGTCTCCCGAGAACATAGGTAGTTTAGGTCCGGGAGGGCTATTTCGTTGACGATGCCGTGTGTCCTTCCCCCGTCGATCCCTTTCCATTGATTCGTCAGACGATCCTGAGTTTGAGTTCAGAGATTCAGAAGACGATGAAGACGACGATGATGACATTGAAGACGAGTCTTCGTCTGAATATCGGTGATGTGATTTGCCGTCTTTCTTCTTCTTTCTTCTTCGACCATGGGCTACGTCATGTGTGTGATGACTCTCATTTTTTTCATGTGTGTGATGTCCATCGGTTTGAGGTGTGGTGTCTATTCTTCCCATTGGCTCGCGTTTCACACCGACTGGAAGATTTGTGTTGTTAGTAGGTTGAAGTGAGGTATCCTTCCTGCGTACTTCTTGTCCTAACAACCGCGAGGGACCGGAACTGTATATGCCATCCTTTGGATGCGCATCAAGGAGAGGTTTGTCATCAAAAGGATGACCCATTGATTTGGAAGAGCTCTTATACATTTCCCATCTCATTTCATCACCTATTTCCTGTGACCTGCGTCTATTCATTGTGTGATCCCATTCTTCCATCTCCTTTCCCATTCTTTCTTCCAGTTCTCTTCTCTTTACTTTCCTCATGAATTCATACTCGTCAATACCAACCCTGACCCTGTTTGATCTCTCTCTTTCATATTCTTTGATTCTGCAATCCCTCTCATCAAGTTGCGCATGATATTGTGCTTCCATCCTTTCCAGTTTATCTTTTAACATCTCTACCTCGTTGCTACTAGAATCTATCGAACTAGCTCCCCCGGTCTGGGGTTTCTCTAAACTGATTCGTCCTGTTTCCAGCAAGTTATCCCAAAACGTTGTAGTAGCGCCCGTGGCTGTCGCTAAGTCAGCAATTTCTATTTTATCTTTCTTCCTGAGATTCAGTATTTTGGTAGCCTTTGTGGTGGATACCCCTGCTACTTCCATAACCTGTTCTTTAGTGCATGTATATAAGTTGATTGTTGACGTCATGTTGACGTATAAATGTAAGTGTAAATGCCAAACTGTGTATACAAAATAATGCCTACTGTTTAACAACGTTAGTTGCACTATTTATTCAAAAATTAGGTAATTCAAATCAAACTGAACAGTGCAGCTCAGATTTTTTTAAGAAAATCAATATAATTGCACAATTACCAACACGTTTTAGTGAGAACAGTAAACAGTATCACGCGATAGATACATTACAATTACGTTGGCGATAATACCCAATTAGTAAGTTCAGGAAGTAAACCAAAAATATAGCTTGATTTATGATTAACAAGAATGTCATAAACACGATAAACTCTTAACTAAACTTAAGAAAGAATTCAATTATAAAGCTATCCGTGGGTCATGTAAACACCACGGCGTGATCAAAGGGTTAAACCCAGTTCGAGTCAGCTAGCAGTCGCGTAGCAACCGACGGCGACGCTGGTTGTATGCTGCCAGCGACCACGCCCGTATACTGGTTGTCCCGACGTCAAATTGTAATTGCAGACCTTTCAAATAAGCGTTTGAATACTGCTATATGATAATTAGCAGAACTTATCTCACGTATAATTACTTCATACTATGCGTAGACAGAACCGACAGATTCCTATCATACGCACAGGCAAATTGGCGCGTAAATGTTTAAACAATTAACGCTTGAAAACCGACAGGTTTCTCCTGGTTAATTGCGCGTATAATTACTTCATTTTATGCGTAAGCAGAACCGGCAGATTCCTATCATACGCACTGGAAAATTGGCTCGTAAATGTTTAAACAATTAACGCTTGAAAACCGACAGGTTTCTCCTGGTTAATTGCGCGTAGAATATAAATGGTTTAACGTGGAACTATAACGCAGATTCGCTAGCAGAAATATACCCTGCTCGCAGCGCCAATATTGTGCGCGGCACTTACTTGGGCAGGCACAATGGTGTACCCCGCAGCGGAGGCCGAAGGCCGACGGGAGCGTCTCCTCGATGAGGGGCTGTGCTTCTCGGCGGCGGCGGCGGCAATACGGACCCTGGCTATTGTGTAGCACGGGTATTTATAGGGTGTATGTGTGGGGGGTGTATTGTTAGGGTGTAATGCGGTTGTGCGTACTTATCTTGGGTGTGACCTAATTACAGTGCTGCTCCGCACTACAGCACTTTAGTTTTTTCCGTCAATATCGTCTCGAGTATACCGCCCGATCAACACAAAAACAGACAACACGAACTCGAAGGGTCCTACAATTAACACTATCATCTAATACCAGTATGACTAGTTTCGTGTCTACTGTCTATTGGTTAAACTTAGATCATATTATGAGTGTATGTACTAGTTTTCTTGAAATCGGTAGCATAATTTAATTTGAATGCATTCGTTACGATTCCTTCTTTGCGGAATAGGCCTACAACGTCGACTGGCGAATCATACTCATAGTGCATAACAATCAGCTGTAGCCCACGCTCATAGCGTGTTTGATTTTGTTTGGGGGATGCGCTTGTCAGTGACTGGGACATTTCTTGTCGCATTAGTTGACGGTGTTGTGTTGGAAATTGTGCAGGTCGTAGGGGTGATCTCCGGCGTCTTTATTTTATTGGCCTTACTGGCTTACATATACAACCGTGATGAAATAAAAGTAAATAAGACGGTCTATTTACTTTTTTCTGTAATGTGCGTGCGACTATGTTTCAAGGTTTATGGCAGTAAAAGCACGTTTTTAAAAGTATTGCCATGCACTGTAAATCATTGACTAAGTACACATAATACATGTTATTGTTATATATATACACAAATATCACAATGTCATTATCTGTTTATCCAGAATTTGAATGGTTCCAGGGAAACAACTGCAGTGGAAGAGGGGCAGTTAGACGACAGGGTGCAGCAAGAGGAAGGGGTGTGGGGAGAAGGCGTGATGTAGAGTGGCTGTGCTGCAACATGCGCCCAGACAAATGCATCAGCCTGAGACCGGTGAGACGTGTACTTTTAAAGAAATGAGGGTGGTGTGACAAGGGTGTGAATCTCTATCCCACATCTTTTGGGATCATCATGTCATCCAACAAACCATGTCTAATTCCCACAAATTTGTATTACTGACCTCCTTCTTCCTGCCATACACCCCTGTACGATTTGTAACACCATTTTATGAAATTACAGATTTGTTACTACCTATATAGTATATATTTTTTGCAAACAAAGTCATATCATATATGTGTGTTTGACCTGAATCCATGACGTTTTGGTAAAGGACACTTTGGCCATGGACAGTTGGGCAACAAACATTTTGTTAACAGGACATTTCGGTAACAGGACATATTGGTAATAAAACATTTCCGTAATAGGACATTTCGGTAAAACTACTGAAAAATAATCAGAATTATATGGTCATTTTTAAAAGTGTCTTGTATAGATAATTATATACATGTTTGTAATAGACAGTACATTTTGTTAATTTATCATTATTTATTATTATGCATATGGAACGTTTTGTCAGATTTGTTGAACTTAAAAGTCCTTTGGACTATATTGTGAGTTTGTAATTATTAATGGAATGGTTTTTGGTGAATCATAGTTACAGATCATTAAGGGTTATGATGGAAGTAAAATGTTGACATGTTTAGTGGAGACTACATACATGCCAGTGAAGAAACACCTAGAAATAAAATATTCAAGTAGATCGTTTCGTGAAGATTATATATATTAGTCAATGTGTTATTAAAAATACTGTACAATTTGAACCAAATTATTATTTAGGCTGATATCCAGTGGTTGTAGAAACCTTGCAGGAGAGTTGGTGAGCTGCATTCTCGCATGTAGCACAGTTAAAGGTTGTTTAAGAAAGTGTCAATCAGTCAATAGAGCTCCAGGCTGTTCTCCCTGCTATAAACAATTTAGTTAGCAAATTTATAATTTTAGGGGACTTTTGGTGCCCTTAGAATAATTCAATCAAATACAGATTGCTTGTGTATAGTGGAACTACCACATGAAATGTCTATGCAAAATTTGAGAAAAAGTTACTGAAGAATTTTTTTTTTAAATAGGCAAATTGTGAAAATTTACCAGTTTTGGTTTTTTTCTGAGATACAGCAGCTAACGGCAGACGCAGAGTGATGGCAATAGTGCAACGAACATTCGGCCCAAAGGACTAATTACACATGATAAAGTAAATCTGTGAAGTAATAAAATCTATCAATGAGTTAAAACCTGTTCAGTCTGCCATGCCAGTGGTGCCAATCAACTCAACCATTTAGAAATTAGATTGGTCACTTTTCCAGACAGTGGGCTTGGCTCCCCACTAGCAGTCAGATATAGTGTTAGTTAGTGCTTATTTGATGAACTTTCAAGGCAGGGGAAGGGAACATGGCTTCCCAGGCAACAGCAGTCAGTCAGTCATGGTTATTTAAATCCATGGGTTAGAGGGGACTGGTTAGAGTGCTCAATTGCTACAGCCAATCAGTGGCTCGCTGCACACATTGATATCCAGACACACATAAGGTAATGTCACACCTGCGAACATGGAGTTGTCGACAACAACAAGGGGAAAGCTACGCTTTTGTGGAATGGCTATGCTTATACCAAGGAGACAGAAAAATGGTGTGATACAGTGGCGCTGCACATGTATATCGTGCAAGCAAGTCGTGCCATGGTAGTGTGTACACAGACTTGCTACCAGCAAATCCAGTGTTGAGAATTGTCCACAACCACTGCCCTGAACCTGCAGCATCAGAATTTTTATACTGAATATTTGTGTTACTTTGGATGGAATACATTTTTCTTGATACAACCATAGTTCACATTCATTCAAATTAAAACATTATTATTAGCCACTATTGGTGCCTGGTATTCTAAATAGTTTTGTAAAAAGATGTACACACTGTAAAGATTATTAATTTTGTTGGTCTTACCGCAATGTCCTATTACAAAATGTGTGGTTACCAAAATGTCTGTTGCCCAAAGTTTCCTTTACCAAAACGTCTGGCACCCGTTTGACCTACGACCTAAATACATATCAATAGGTCTAACCATTACAACAAACAGATGGATAACACATTCTTTGGAACCTTGTTAATCCCAATGATAATACACAGAAACATCAGCATTGCGACATAATAATGAATGGAAAATGCTGATACACTGGGTTTTCCGCGCAAATCCAAAAATATAAATTCTGCGTCTGAAAGTCCAAATCAGACCACAAACCCAGTTTTACTCAAAAAACTTAATCACACATACATAATCATATTTCATTCCAATGCACACATACATAATCATGTTTCATTTCAATGCTACTGCTACAGTTTGAATGTACTGGCGTATACATTTCTTTTTAGGAAGTGGACTTACTCATACTCGACCCCACAGTTTTGACAATGGTGGGACGCTACAGAGCAGATGTGTTTAGCGTGCCAGCACGAGGAGACAATGATGCCATGCGACATTATGCCTATCACCAGTTTGTTTTCTGGCGACATGGCAAACTGGGAACAGGGAACCGACATGTTATTCCGAGCTGTTGGGTGTGGAAAATTAGGCAGACATTTCCGAGTGCAAGTGGACAGTACTCTGGTTTCAAAGTTCATACATTAGGTTGAAATCATCACTTGTCAAGAATAAAGTGTGTAAACTTTATATAACCACACATCATCAGGTAACCATGGTAATTTTTAAATTAATCGATAATAGTTTGTTATTAAAAAAATAAATGTTACCGGTACTTCACATGTAGGTTAATCATCGACAATTTCCATCTTGGGCATATTTCTTTTTTTTTACAAATCGGGTTTGATGCCTTGCCACTAGATCTGCTGTTGGTGGCGCAGGCACTGCTGCTAGTGTTGGTGCAATGTTGCGCGGGTCATCAGGTTTAAGTCCACACATCCTGCGTTTTGGCAGTGGATCATCAGTGCATGCTCGGACGATCTTCTCCTGAAGGGACACTATGTACACATACTGTTTCAGTTCTCGCTCAGGATAATAGTCCACTTCTTTCCCCGTTTGTTGTAGACTTTGAGGTAGCTGTAGATTAATAGACAAACTTAATGACGTGTCATTAACTTGCATTGTTACAGAGTATGGCATTTGCCAAAAACAAAATTTGTATTCAACATGTAAATATTTCAAAACATGTAAATATTTAAAGTAATTTTTTTATGTGCAATACGTCGGCATATAAAAATGTTATGTAAATAGCTGAATTATTGCAAATACAATTTTATTTTAAATATTACATATATATGCTTAATGTACATATGCTATTATTATTGTGCATTGTATTGTTTATGTATTGCAACGTAATAAATACCTTTAATTTCTAAAAAACTGTCTTCTCATACATTACTTG
This sequence comes from Escarpia spicata, assembly GCA_963995525.1. Taxonomy (NCBI): domain Eukaryota; kingdom Metazoa; phylum Annelida; class Polychaeta; order Sabellida; family Siboglinidae; genus Escarpia; species Escarpia spicata. The sequence continues at coordinate 65,727,385 of OZ023205.1, read as the reverse complement.
CTCGATCATAGGCATTGATTGTTAGAGTCGTCACCAACATAAATAAATCCAATCAATCATTATCCCTATAATGGAATGACAATAGTCGTTATTATAATGCATAAAAAATATTTACATGTTCATGTTGTTACATGTATACTTAATGTGTACCTGCATACTTACACAGTGTGTCCCTTTCAATTTCTTTTCAATGGTAAATTTTGTGACTCTGATAATCAAATCAAATCAAAAGCAATTTGCCAGAAGGACCGTGCCCGGTATACCGGGAAGCTGCAATAAGTAATTTCATGCAAGCACCAACACAAGTCGTGAATAGTGATGAAATAAGGCCAAATGAATGATGTTTATTAAAGAGATTAAGTTAAAGAGAGAAATGTGGGCTCATCCCAAGGCCAGGCCTGTGACTGAGTCCATACTAGTCTCCTGTACCTCTGGATGACAGAGCCCATATTTCGGCATATACAACATTAGCAGTATTGTTATAGATATATAAAAAACCGAGAAGCTGCAATAAGTAATTTCATCTCATAAATGATTCATTCTGATTCATGTTGCTTCCCTGTGTGTTTTAATCTTTATTATTCGATGATGACCAACCAAGACTTTTAAAATGTTAAGAATAATCACACTCCGGACCTGAAATGGTGGATAACATAAGTTACAGTCATTATAACTTACGTTATCCACCACAACCACAATTTTTTTTCAAACGACAACAATACACAGGCAGGATGTGTTTTCGTGTCTCTTCTTTCTTCATGGGCCTAAGATTCAGGCCAAATGTTATCAACAAGAACTGTCCACAAGGAAGCTGGTTATGGAGTAAGTTACAGGACACCACAATTTGGCCCAGTATTGTGCAACTTCACTCATGCTAAATTTAATTTCTTCAAATTGTCTTCCATGTTACATTGACTAAAAGTAATGTGTACCTTTCAGTGACACTGATGTCAAGCTCGTATGAAGCATCCTCCGTGCATTGTGATGGTAGCCATGAATCACCATTGTCGTCCTCCACACTGTCTTCATCACATGACAGAGGGCTACAAACAAATACATATTGAATAATTATATGTTTAGTTGACAAAACAGTGGTACATCTGTTTAAGCTCCTTTCCTCTCCTCTTTTGAGACCCCTGTGTAATTCCTGCCCCCATGTGGATCGGTCTCCTGCAAGCTCCTCCAAATTATCAACATCCACGTCTAGTGCCTTCAAGTCTCACTTGCATACGTCCTTGAAGCACATATGGGGACATCCTACAGCTCTCTTTCCAGTGGCCAGCTCTCCGTAGAGGATGTCTTTTGGAAGTCTCCCATCTTCCATCAGATGTACATGGTCGAGCTAGCGGAGGCGGCATTGCCTGAGCAGGGTCACCAGGCTCACAGACTTGGCACGTGAGAGGACCTCTGTACTGGGAATTGGTACTGCCGTACAGAAGTGTACTCGGCACGCAGGCATTGTACAGATTCTCTTTTTATGCAGAAGGAACAACGCAAGTCAGGTATTGATTGAATTAGGCCAAATTAATGACATGCAATTTTATTGACTGTATATTGTTATACATTGTTACATACACATCCATTGTGACAAAGACAGCAAGCATGCCGGCCCCTGACTGCTAAGCACTACTGTCTACTACATACAATTCATCATATGTGTGTGGGTCACTCCACCAATATATACACTATTCACCACATGTGTGGGGGTCACTCCGCACACCAATATATACACTATTCACCACATGTGTGGGGGTCACTCCGCCCTGCTAAAAGTCACCCACTGTTAAAGGGGAGGGAGGGTGGGAATTCTAAACTTGATCAATAATATTACACGAACACACTCATCTAGCATACAGCACAACTACATTCTAACTACATAAATCGAAATCCAAATAAGCTGAATAAACGCTGTAAATACTCCCCAATAATTTTGAATGAATGAGGTTGATCCCGCTGCTGCTATTGCTTAAATACTGGTGTCTAACGCGCATGCGCGAGTCGCATAGCCTCGTAACCAAACATGTTATGAGCCAATAGCTAGGCTGCATGTGTTGTTACTTCCACATAAAACGCAGTATGTCCCCGTTGTTTACATACATTCATTTATGCAGAAGGAACAACGCAAGTCAGGTATTGATTGAATTAGGCCAAATTAATGACATGCAATTTTATTGACTGTATATTGTTATACATTGTTACATACACATCCATTGTGACAACGACAGCAAGCATGCCGGCCCCTGACTGCTAAGCACTACTGTCTACTACGTACAATTCATCATATGTGTGTGGGTCACTCCACCAATATATACACTATTCACCACATGTGTGGGGGTCACTCCGCCACCAGGTCACCCCAACTATACAATGTGACCGACCCCCACCAAACCGTTCGGTCAACCCCGCCACTGTCAGGGTTGCCATAACATCCTACTAGGGTATACGCATACTATGAGCAAATAATCAAGCATAAATCATGATATCTGAAGAAATCTGCCACTGTCAGTCTAAGCTTACCTGTTGCCATACACTACTAGGGTCATATATAGAGCTGCATCATTCCTAACTGTTGAAATATTAGCTTTTGGCTCCGCCACTGTCAGAGCCTAAGCCATATCTCACTACTAGTGCATTCCTAACTTATTGAAACATTAGCTTTTGGCTCCGCCACTGTCAGAGCCTAAGCCATATCTCACTACTAGTGCATTCCTAACTTATTGAAACATTAGCTTTTGGCTCCGCCACTGTCAGTGCCTAAGCCATATCTCACTACTAGTGCTTTCCTAACTTATTGAAACATTAGCTTTTGGCTCCGCCACTGTCAGAGCTCAAGCCATATCTCACTACTAGTGCATTCGTAACTTACTGAAACATTAGCTTTTGGCTCCGCCACTGTCAGAGCCTAAGCCATATCTCACTACTAGTGCTTTCCTAACTTATTGAAACATTAGCTTTTGGCTCCGCCACTGTCAGAGCCCAAGCCATATCTAACTACTAGTGCATTCCTAACTTATTGAAACATTAGCTTTAGGCTCCGCCACTGTCAGAGCCCAAGCCATATCTCACTACTAGTGCATTCCTAACTTATTGAAACATTAGCTTTTGGCTCCGCCACTGTCAGAGCCTAAGCCATATCTCACTACTAGGGCATTCATAAATGTTGAAATAGTAGATTTTGGCTCCGCCACTGCCTAAGCTATATATATATATACATACACCAACCTGCCTTATGTCACAGACGACATACCTAGAGACTCCGCCACTGTCAGAGTCTCCGGTACATCTCCCGAAACCATAAACCAGATTAGTTATGTTTCTTATGAAATACGAATATACTTCCTAAAGGCATCTGACGCCCATCTACCTGCAGCTCTAATCTGAGCATCCGATTCGCCCTTTAATGCAGCTGATGTTGCTGCCCCAATTCTAAAGCTATGCCCTTTGAAAACCTTACTACTTAAACCACAAAACTCGAGCAGCCGCTTCAACAGTATATCACACTCGCGTCGCAGCATCGGAGAACCATCTGCATATGAAAATAGTGAAGCCCTATCTGTACCTCTTAACACAAGAAATTCTCTGAGCAACTTAGCTGGATATATTGCAGTACCAATACAATCATACACTGCCCATCTACCTGCAATGACTGAGGGCCATGTCTACTGCTGTGTTTAAAATGTCGAAAAGAAATGGTGATCAAATCCCCATTCAAAGCTATATCTCTGAGCTGCAGGCAACCTTGCATCATTTTGTTAGAACGGGAGACCATCTCCCCTACCCGTAAGTAGGCCCTAAATGCGAGGACCATCATAGCTGTTAACATGGTACGATTATAATGTGACGTAACTACATGTGGCAGTGCGCTAATTAGACGAACTAGTATTGGCTGTGTCACTGGCAATCTGACATCAGACACCGTTCCAAGGTTTTGTGCCCCTGTTAAAAGCTTGGCAACAATAAAATTCTTAGCGGGGTCCTGCAAACCGTTAAGTTTATGAAAGTAAGAAATGGCAGAGATTGTAGAAATAATGGAAGCAGGTGCATACCCTGCATTATGTAAATAAGCAATAAAAACCCATTATCATGACAACAGGCACAGGTAACCCAGGAACGGTGCCTAATGACTGGAAAAAGCCTACCAATTTTGCCCATGCTCGCTCGTATTGCGCTTTCGATGACGATGCCAGGGACGCATGCATCAGGACCTCAACAGTGTCCCTAAGGCGGCTGGGGAGACGTGGAATGGCACCATCGCTGGCTTGGAATTGACCCATGGAGCCAACGGCAGAAATTTGTGTATATCTGGCAACGGAATAATTTGTCAGCCAAAGTATTGTCACGACCTGGTATGTGTATTGTCACGACCTGGTATGTGTATTGTCACGACCTGGTATGTGACGAGCTGTGAAGTTAATATTGCGACGCAAACAAGACAGAATTAGCTTTCTTAACAACGCCATCACACATGGCTCCTTGGATGTTTGTTTATTAATTATAGCCTCAATATAAGTGAAAAAGCACACACTATTGTTAGCCCAGGAACCTCCCCACGTCTCTACAGCCGCCACAATCGGGTACAACTCAAGCACAGTGATATTAAGGGCATTCTTCATTCTTCGCCTTCCTGCAAAAATACACACCATAAGTTCCCTTCTATAATACACATTTCCCCCTTCATTTTGTACATAAGGTCTGGGTACACATGTAAAGTCCGGGTACACATGTAAAGTCCGGGTACACATGTAAAGTCCGGGTACACATGTAAAGTTCGGGTACATATGTAAAGTCCGGGTGCATATGTAAAGTCTGGGTACATATGTAATGTCTGGGTACATGTTATTCATGGTAATAGCTAAACACAATTTTCTCAGACTGGATATGAGCCGGAGACGTGTACTCGATGATGGACAGCTTCTCAGGCAAAGTATGGAAAACATCCGCTTAGGGTCATTCGTAGTAAAGCAGTTTACAACATAAAAAATCGCTGAATTTACTTTGTCGCTATAACTTGCATTTAAGGCGAAGACAGTACGAGAAACCAGTAAATGAGCTAGCGTTTCGTCTTCCACTTTGAGACCTCATTCCGAGTTAGCCACCGACTTTAAAATGTTGACTGTAGTTGCAAATGGTTATATTGTATTAACTCAATTAGGTGTCCCTTTTGTTTCCCTTTAACACTTTAAACCTTACGTCAGTTTATGAAACACGCTGCGAACCCTTGCAGTGGGTGCATAAAATCACCTAGCGATTCCAGTGCGTGCATAAAATCACCTAGCTTTTTGCATTTACGTTTCTTGTAATTCCTTTCCTAACATTGCAAGTTGTGTATATCTTAAAGACAATTGAATTCCACACAAGACGGTGCTAACTATACTAATCACCTTTTAAATTATATGTGCAAAACACATTACGCCGTGTCTGGGAGTGTTTACATAGAAGGCAGAGCATATCTGGGAACTTTTTGTCAGCTGATTTTTTTCAAACAGCGCTCATTCAAAAACTTCCAATAAAAATACCCCTAGCACACAGCAGGTACACTCAAGAAATTGAAGAATCCAGTGAAACAAGTTGCGTAAGTATCCCTAAGAGGACGCCACCTCCACGTGTTGTCAAAGTTATGAAAAGTTTGAGGCCGTTTGCAGCCGTTCATGGAAACCGGTGCCTGGCCGCTTTCAGCCATTCGAAGTCTAAAGGGTTTAGATAGAAATGTGTGCTGACTCACTGTCGCCGTATGTGTTTCTCCTTACCCGTCTTGTCTTTGCGGTACACACTCAGCTGAGTTCGTACAATCGACTCCAGGCTCATCTGATTCATCTCATCACTACAACATGCACAATGGGGGGTGTCACAACCCACAAATGATGGGGGTGTCACTCCCTTCAAATTGTTGGGTGTAACTACATCGCTGCACTGTGCAATAATCAGTAAGTGTAAATACAGGGGCGTCAAACCCCACAAAAAACGAGGGTGCCACTGCTTCCAAATTGTCAGGTGTCACGTGTAATAAAAGGACGTCACCACTCACAAACTACACTACAGATTGTGTACATTTAATATGTTTAAAATTTTTATTGCCTTTCTTTTTATTTTTCATTTTCAGTTTTATTAAATGTAATAGTAAATATGCCCATCCTCCGAATACAATGCCCTTCCTCTAGATGGTGCTACTTACTCAGACATCAAAGATGGTTTCCCGAAGTATTCCTACCAGACGTTTGAGATGATGTACATTTTAGCCGCTTTTGTAGAGTGCGCGTGGTTTCTACGATTGATGTAAGTTACATATTATGTTGAGAACAATCGATTCACTTCTGTTTAATGTCCGGTAAGAACCCTTAACCCATTACCCTCTGAGAGAGTTCCCAATAGAAATGGCATTATGCAGGTTGTGTGAATTTCTGAGAGTTCTTGTATAGTGTTGATTGAGTAGAAATTATGTTTTTCTGCAGCGTGGTACCAGAGCTGTCAAATTATGACAGTTGTCAAATTGTGCTTTTCTGCGTATAGACACAGGTGTCATTTGGCTGTATGATGTCATTAGGGCAAATCACTGTCTGGTTCTAGCAGAAATGAAGGGGTGTCAGGTTTGAAAGTGGTTTATAGAAAATTGAGGTATGAGAATTTTACACAGCATTTGTATGAATAGAGGGTAAATATGGTGTAGAAATTTAAAGAAAACTGTTGGTTAAAATTTACAGGAAATGAAGGAAACGTTATAATGGCCGCCTATGGGGAACTCAAATGTGGTCTCACCCCGACACTTTTGGCGCGCATCATCGCTCAATCACAAACGATAAGTTTGTCAAATAAAGGAATACTTTTAAAAATATTATGCCATTGTAAAGAACACTATCTTGTCATTCCAGTGATATTAAATATGTATTATTTAACGCGGACTTAATGATGTAAGGGCTGCGTGACCGGTGACCTGTCGTAGTTTAGCGTCAAAACTGGACAGATCCAACAGCCGCAGCGGCCGCTGTGGTAATGCTACTGTGACCGGTGCAACCAATGGGTACGCATTAAATGTTGTGACATTAGTCCATATCAATATAATCTCCTCTGTAACAGTTCCTGTTCCTGGCACTGCATGAAATTCGACCATCCTAACTACAGTCATTCCTTCTTCCAAGACCACTCATTGGAATGTTCTTACAACCGATATAACAGCCTTAGTGACACAGACTAAAATAACCAAAACATTGACCCCCACACACAGATCTCTCAAACAAACACGAGTCGTACATCCCAAACCTGGGATCCAACCTTTGGACCAAACCCTCAAAATGCATCAACCCCTGAACGTCGTAAGAAAATCAAATGTAACACACTTAGCGGAATTCTCATCAATACCAACAGTGTCAAAAGCATCGCAAAGACAACCCAATTAAAAACAACTATTCAGTCAAATAATCCGGACATCATATTCCTAGTCGAAACCAAAATAGACGAAAACTACCCTACCTACTCGTTTCTACCACCTAACTATAACGCCATCCGAAAGGACAGAAACACCCATGGTGGTGGAGTTCTCATAGCCTTCCGCGATGACATTGTAGCCGAACTACTTACAAATCTAAACTCAAGCTGTGAAATAGTGTGGACAAAAATAAATTTCACACAAAACAAATCCATATACTTTGCATCCTACTACCGACCCCCCAGTGACCACCTTCAATCCCTTGAAGCTCTCCATGAATCCCTGACAAAACTGTACAGATCACACAAAAACTTCCCCTAATGTAGTTATACCAGGTGACTTCAACCTTCCTGATATTAAATGGGGCAAGCAGCAAACCACTGACAACAGAACTGCCAGCAAGCATAACAAACTGCTAGAAATAATGAGAGAATTTGGATTACAAAACATGGTCAACGATCCCACACGAGTTGATTCCGGCAATATCCTTGACCTCATACTCACTTCAAATCCATCGATAATTGCTAACACTCACACTACTCCCGGCATGAGTGATCATGAAGCTGTGACATTTAACGTAAACCTAAATCCAGTCCGCAACAGTAAACCACCACACAAAGTGTTCCAATATAAATCTGCAAACTGGGATAAGCTTAAAGACGACATAAAACAACTAACAACAACATACTTTGACACGAACCCAAATTCAACAGATGTCAACACAAACTGGAACTTTTTCTGGAATAATCTTACTTCATTAGTCAACAATAATATTCCCAGCCGCAACACCAAAGCAAAAACCCACTTCCCCTGGATAACACGTGAAATAATAAGAATGCAAAGAAAACGCAACAAAAGCCATAAAAAAGCAAAACAAACTGGACGTAATAGTGACTGGGAAAGGTTTAGGCAACTCCGAAAACAAGCCACTAAAGTTGCAACCAAATCCTGCTCAGACTATCTAAACAATCACATTGGAGACAGCCTAAAAACAAACCCAAAACAATTCTGGTCATTCATTAAAGCAAACAAACGAGAATACATTGGCATACCTACACTGCAAGCAAACGACCAACCAATCACAAACGATCACGACAAAGCAAATACACTTAACAACCAATTTAGTTCCGTGTTTACTCAATAAATCTACCCCATCCCCCAACTAGCTCCATCCATCTATCCTGATATCCCCTCCCTCGAAATTGGGATAGACGGAGTAATTAAGCAACTGAAAAACCTAAACCAAAATAAAGCTACAGGCCCCGACGAACTCCCAGCCAGAGTCCTTAAAGAGACTGCAGTGGAAATTGCCCCCATCATCACACACATTTTCCAGCAGTCATACAACACTTGCAAACTCCCAGATGACTGGCTCCAAGCATTAGTAATACCAATACACAAAAAAGCCACAAATCAGACCCTGCTAATTATTGACCAATTTCGTTAACATGCATCCTCTGCAATGTTATGGAGCACATCATCCTAAGCAACATGTGGAAACACTTACACAAACACAACATTATCCTCCACTTCCAACATGGATTCCAACCAGGCCTGTCTTGTGAATCCAAACTCATCGAGACAGTCCATGACTGGGTGACTGCTATCGACAATAAGACACAAATAGATGCCATCCTACTTGATTTCGCCAAAGCCTTCGACAAAGTCCCCCATAAACGCCTCCTATCCAAATTAGCTTTCTATGGAATAACTGGAAACACACACAACTGGATCAAATCGTTTCTATCCAATCGCAAACAAAGAGTCTCAGTCAATGGAGCCCTGTCGGACAGAACAAATGTTACATCTGGTGTACCACAGGGCTCAGTCCTAGGACCTGTCCTATTTTTACTCTACATAAACGACATAACTGAAAATGTCCAATCTTCCGTACGTCTCTTTGCAGACGACATCATTATATATCGAAAAATCACATCCGAAACCGACCACGAAACTCTCCAATCTGACCTGATCAAACTCCAAACATGGTCTAACAAATGGCAGATGGAATTTTACATATCTAAATGTGTGCATCTCCCAATAACAAACAAAACAAAACCCAGACTACATTCATATTCACTCTTTGGCGTGCCACTCTCTACCGTCTCTAGCCACACATATCTTGGAATAAAATTAGATTCTAAATTAACCTGGGCTATCCATATCACTGACATAGCTTCCAAATCTTCAAAAGTACTAGGTATGATCAAACGAACCCTCGGACCATGCAAACCTGAAGTAAAAGAAACATCCTATAACATGCTAATCCGACCAAAACTCGAGTATGCCTCTCCCATATGGAATCCATACACTGTCACCCAAATTAAACACCTTGAAAGAGTACAACACTGTGCTGCCAGATTTGTCAGAAATGACCACAGACGCCAAACAAACGCAGCATACCTAATAGCCACCCTAGGATGGTCAACTCTTGAACGACGACGCGTTATCAAACAAGCCATGACCTTTTACAAAATATTAAATAACATAATCAACATCACACCCCCACCAGGTCTACTAACACAGTCAAAAAACCGTGGCCACTACGTAGCCCCTAGGTGCCGATTCAATGCAGCAGTGTTCTCTTTCTACCCCCGAGCAGTTCGAATCTGGAATATGATTCCACCACCGATTACTGAACTAAAAAGCCCCATAGCATTTCAAACAGCGATCACGAACCTTCCTTTCACCACACCCAATCATCTAAAGTGCCTATAAAGTAAACAAACAAACTACCCACACCGCATGCGCACAAACAAGCACCATAAAACTCCTGCGTTAGCTCAAGTATATGACCTAAGACCTAAGATACCGCCTACAACAAATTACAGTTCTAATCAACGGTATGACTAAAAGGTGCACGACCACAAACGACCACGCATGATCAAAATGTATGTAGTGTTGGTAACCAAGTGGGCTGTTGGTGGTATGCGGGAGGTATGTGTGTGCAGCTCGCCAAATTTCACATATGTTCTTCACATTGTAGTAACAAAATTCACAACTTTTATCATCGCTTGTGGTAACTCACAGGTTCCATTCGCCAGGTGGCATTGCTGTGCCAAGACTAAATGTTTGTCCAGAAGATCGGATAAAATGCCTAAATTGTGTAAATCCTGGGTGAAATACAGACTCAAAATTTTTAATAATGCACACACAAACCATATGTGACCCATCTTAACAAAATGAGTTGGAACATATCAACAGTTAGGTGTCCCTTTGCAGCCCTATTTTCTAATACAACTTGGGTTTGACTAAATAATACTATGTCATGAGGCCGTTGTCTCCGGTATTTCAAGAGAAAAAATTGTAAGGCTATTCTGAGTTTTTTTCGGGAAAGGCTCGGGTGATAAAAACGATGTAACACTAGTCACAAAATTTGGGATTTTTATTTTACACCGAAACCCCTGGTAACTTGAGACGGCTAATTATAAATCTCCTATAGGAGGTACCTAACTATTATGATATTAACAACATCCATATCTAGTCTACACAGATTATGATATTTGGCACTGCATATGTTTAACGTGAGTCACTTATAACATGAGTTATGCAAAATTGGGTAGCGTAATGTGAGTCACAAAGTTTTTACGCCACTGACTTGTTTCTTTTTGTTCTGGATAAGTTAGTTGCAAAGACATCACATAGAGGCAGAATTAGCATTTTTATATCCCATAATCATTATTATTTCATGTTGGTTGATGAAAAAACATGCTCACTCAAAAAAATGTTTTTTTATCCAACATCATCCATCATCAGTTTATGTATGCACACCCAAACCTCTTGGACAATAGTACTGTAATTACATAACAAGAAACTATATCTAAGACAACACTTATATTCAATAGAAAAAGAACATTTATTTAAAAAGATGCAACTTATGTATTAATTTTCTGTGTATATAATTCTATATATATATATATATATATATATATATATATATATATATATATATATATATATATATGCCCACATACACACATTATAATACATCTTCTCAGTGCATGTCTGTAAGTTTAGTAAGTAAGGGATGGATAGCGACAAAAAGCAACTGTGAAAAAAAGCAACTGCACTGTACCTATTAAAAAGTAAAAACAACAAAGGAATCAAGGATCGTACATTTAATGCATTATTTATGGTGCATTTTTAAAAGTTCTGACACTGTGTATGTGTGGGTTAGTGGGACAATTGAAGCACCAGCCTTGTGGGGATCTTGGCTTGGAACCATCTGCACCTAGTTTTCAATAATAATAAATTCTACCAGTTTCTAATCCTTCTGGTGGTTCCCTTCTGGTTGCTTTGCTCTAGACTACCCCTCTGGCTGTGGTCATAAATTAAAGGGGATGATTCATCACCAGAGGTTTTGTCGATGTGGTCCCCTTCACCGTAGTGTCTACTTATGGGAGAAGCAGACTCACTCGTCCTGTCTCGAGTGACTGACCGACTCTCATTGTCTGCAGAGTACTCTGTCTGTGGTTCAGAAGGTCACTCCGTGTCCTCGTCATCAGTGTTCTGATGAGGCGTGTTGTTTTCTGATGTGTCAGTCGAGATGTCTCCAGCAGCACTGCTACCTCTACTGTGACTAGCCATGCTGAAATACATAAAATACACAATAACAGCAATGACTGGATGGATAGAAAGAGAAAGGAAAAAAATGAAAGTTTCATTTCAGTTCTATGCTCTACTTTGAGTGGATAGGAGTAAGTTTAGTAAGTAAGGGATGGATAGCGACAAAAAGCAACTGTGAAAAAAAGCAACTGCACTGTACCTAGTAAAAAGTTAAAACAACAAAGGAATCAAGGATCGTACATTTAATGCATTATTTATGGTGCATTTTTTAAAAAGTTCTGACACTGTGTATGTGTGGGTTAGTGGGACAATTGAAGCACCAGCCTTGTGGGGATCTTGGCGTGGAACCATCTGCACCTAGTTTTCAATAATAATAAATTCTACCAGTTTCTAATCCTTCTGGTGGTTCCCTTCTGGTTGCTTTGCTCTAGACTACCCCTTTGGCTGTGGTCATAAATTAAAGGAGTGGGTCAGAATACAACTGTTGAAGTGAAGCACTAATAATTTAGGCCAATCAATGTAAAGAAGAATGGGGCATTTCCATTGTGACTCGCATTACAGTTTTGCCCATTTCAGAAAGTATATGTTGGCACATGTGCTTTAATAGTGCATTTCAAAAAATTTATCTTCTGTGAATAGGAACCTATTGGCATAGTGTATTAAATTATATCAAACAATAATTTGATTACATAATATGGTTTTAATTACATCTAATTGTAGCGTGACTCGCGTTACGGCAAAAGGTAAACACAAAAACCTACTTTGATTCATGTCATATTTCTCCTCAAAGTATAAATGACAGTAACCAATGAATACCTTTGAATAAATAACAAATAAATAGGCTTTAAAAAACACAATTGGTAAATTGATTTTTTTTTAACAACATACACCAATATTACATAATCAGCATGACTCGCATCACCGTGACTCGCGTTAGATGAAATCAGCTATCATTTACGAAATAACCTGGCACATTTTAGCTTGAGAGAAGTATACAGACTAGCCTTCATGTATAGTATTGCATAGATCTATAAAACCAAACAAGTTCGGAAGCCAAACATTTGTGATTTACAGATTTAGAAAACGAAGATGGCCACAGTGGTTTACACTGGTGGGTGGCTTCAGTCTGTTTTAATAATTTATTATTGGTATTCTTACAAATAACCTACTAAATGTTAACAAAAGTACCTGTAATTTTAAAAGGAGTTCTCTTTTCACCTCCAAAACATTTCTGTGATAATGATGATTAATCTGGGTACCGATTGGTTATATAGCTTATCACATTAATCTATTTTTGTAATTACTACCTGTATTTTATTATATAAAATAATTGATTTAAACACATTAAGTGAATATCAGAGAAACCTGTATGCACCAGCCAGACATGCACTGAGTAGATGTATTATAATGTGTGTATGTGGGCATATATATATATATATATATAGAATTATATACACAGAAAATTAATACATAAGTTGCATAAGTAGACACTACGGTGAAGGGGACCACATCGACAAAACCTCTGGTGATGAATCATCCCCTTTAATTTATGACCACAGCCAGAGGGGTAGTCTCGAGCAAAGCAACCAGAAGGGAACCACCAGAAGGATTAGAAACTGGTAGAATTTATTATTATTGAAAACTAGGTGCAGATGGTTCCAAGCCAAGATCCCCACAAGGCTGGTGCTTCAATTGTCCCACTAACCCACACATACAGTGTCAGAACTTTTAAAAATGCACCATAAATAATGCATTAAATGTAGATCCTTGATTCCTTTGTTGTTTTTACTTTTTAATAGGTACAGTGCAGTTGCTTTTTTCACAGTTGCTTTTTTTCACAGTTGCTTTTTGTCGCTATCCATCCCTTACTTACTAAACTTACAGACATGCACTGAGAAGATGTATTATAATGTGTGTATGTGGGCATATATATATATATATATATAATTATATACACAGAAAATTAATACATAAGTTGCATCTTTTTAAATAAATGTTCTTTTTCTAATGAATATAAGTGTTGTCTTAGATATAGTTTTTTGTTATGTAATTACAGTACTATTGTCCAAGAGGTTTGGGTGTGCATACATAAACTGATGATGGATGATGTTGGATAAAAAACATTTTTTTGAGTGAGCATGTTTTTTCATCAACCAACATGAAATAATAATGATTATGGGATATAAAAATGATAATTCTGCCTCTATGTGATGTCTTTGCAACTAACTTATCCAGAACAAAAAGAAACAATTCAGTGGCGTAAAAACTTTGTGACTCACATTACGCTACCCAATTTTGCATAACTCATGTTATAAGTGACTCACGTTAAACATATGCAGTGCCAAATATCATAATCTGTGTAGACTAGATACGGATGTTGTTAATATCATAATAGTTAGGTACCTCTTATAGGAGATTTATAATTAGCCGTCTCAAGTTACCAGGGGTTTCCGTGTAAAATAAAAATCCCAAATTTTGTGACTAGTGTTACATCGTTTTTATCACCCGAGCCTTTCCCGAAAAAAACTCAGAATAACCTTACCATTTTTTCTCTTGAAATACCGGAGACAACGGCCTCATGACATAGTATTATTTAGTCAAACCCAAGTTGTATTAGAAAATAGGGCTGCAAAGGGACACCTAACTATTGATATGTTCCAACTCATTTTGTTAAGATGGGTCACATATGGTTTGTGTGTGCATTATAAAAAATTTTGAGTCTGGATTTCACCCAGGATTTACACAATTTAGGCATTTTATCCGATTTTCCGGACAAACATTTAGTCTTGGCACAGCAATGCCACCTGGCGAATGGAACCTGTGAGTTACCACAAGCGATGATAAAAGTTGTGAATTTTGTTACTACAATGTGAAGAACATATGTGACATTTCGCGAGCTGCACACACATACCTCCCGCATGCCACCAACAGCCCACTTGGTTACCAACACTACATACATTTTGATCATGCGTGGTCGTTCGTGGTCGTGCACCTTTTAGTCATACCGTTGATTAGAACTGTAATTTGTTGTAGGCGGTATCTTAGGTCATATACTTGAGCTAACGCAGGAGTTTTATGGTGCTTGTTTGTGCGCATGCGGTGTGGGTAGTTTGTTTGTTTACTTTATAGGCACTTTAGATGATTGGGTGTGGTGAAAGGAAGGTTCGTGATCGCTGTTTGAAATGCTATGGGGCTTTCTAGTTCAGTAATCGGTGGTGGAATCATATTCCAGATTCGAACTGCTCGGGGGTAGAAAGAGAACACTGCTGCATTGATGGGGCACCTAGGGGCTACGGTTTTTTGACTGTGTTAGTAGACCTGGTGGGGGTGTGATGTTGATTATGTTATTTAATATTTTGTAAAATGTCATGGCTTGTTTGATAACGCGTCGTCGTTCAAGAGTTGACCATCCTAGGGTGGCTATTAGGTCTGCTGCGTTTGTTTGGCGTCTGTGGTAATTTCTGACAAATCTGGCAGCACAGTGTTGTACTCTTTCAAGGTGTTTAATTTGGGTGACAGTGTATGGATTCCATATGGGAGAGGTATATTCGAGTTTTGGTCGGATTAGCATGTTATAGGTTGTTTCTTTTACTTCAGGTTTGCATGGTCCGAGGGTTCGTTTGATCATACCTAGTACTTTTGAAGATTTGGAAGCTATGTCAGTGATATGGTTAGCCCAGGTTAGTTTAGAATCTAATTTCCAAGATATGTGTGGCTAGAGACGGTAGAGAGTGGCACGCAAAAGAGTGAATATGAATGTAGTCTGGGTTTTGTTTTGTTTGTTGTTGGGAGATGCACACATTTAGATATGTTAAATTCCATCTGCCATTTGTTAGACCATGTTTGGAGTTTGATCAGGTCAGATTGGAGAGTTTCGTGGTCGGTTTCGGATGTGATTTTTCGATATATAATGCTGTCGTCTGCAAAGAGACGTACGGAAGATTGGACATTTTCAGTTATGTCGTTTATGTAGAGTAAAAATAGGACAGGTCCTAGGACTGAGCCCTGTGGTACACCAGATGTAACATTTGTTCTGTCCGACAGGGCTCCATTGACTGAGACTCTTTGTTTGCGATTGGATAGAAACGATTTGATCCAGTTGTGTGTGTTTCCAGTTATTCCACAGAAAGCTAATTTGGATAGGAGGCGTTTATGGGGGACTTTGTCGAAGGCTTTGGCAAAATCAAGTAGGATGGCATCTATTTGTGTCTTATTGTCGATAGCAGTCACCCAGTCATGGACTGTCTCGATGAGTTGGGATTCACAAGACAGGCCTGGTTGGAATCCATGTTGGAAGTGGAGGATAATGTTGTGTTTGTGTTAGTGTTTCCACATGTTGCTTAGGATGATGTGCTCCATAAATTTGCACAGGATGCATGTTAACGAAATTGGTCTATAATTAGCAGGGTCTGATTTATGGCTTTTTTGTGTATTGGTATTACTAATGCTTGGAGCCAGTCATCTGGGAGTTTGCAAGTGTTGTATGACTGCTGGAAAATGTGTGTGATGATGGGGGCAATTTCCACTGCAGTCTCTTTAAGGACTCTGGCTGGGAGTTCGTCGGGGCCTGTAGCTTTATTTTGGTTTAGGTTTTTCAGTTGCTTAATTACTCCGTCTATCCCAATTTCGAGGGAGGGGATATCAGGATAGATGGATGGAGCTAGTTGGGGGATGGGGTAGATTTATTGAGTAAACACGGAACTAAATTGGTTGTTAAGTGTATTTGCTTTGTCGTGATCGTTTGTGATTGGTTGGTCGTTTGCTTGCAGTGTAGGTATGCCAATGTATTCTCGTTTGTTTGCTTTAATGAATGACCAGAATTGTTTGGGGTTTGTTTTTAGGCTGTCTCCAATGTGATTGTTTAGATAGTCTGAGCAGGATTTGGTTGCAGCTTTAGTGGCTTGTTTTCGGAGTTGCCTAAACCTTTCCCAGTCACAATTACGTCCAGTTTGTTTTGCTTTTTTATGGCTTTTGTTGCGTTTTCTTTGCATTCTTATTATTTCACGT
>OZ023205.1:65668620-65710192 GCA_963995525.1 Escarpia spicata | reverse complement strand
GTGAGGCCCAAAAATTACCATTTTCGTGCATACAGGCTTTTCACCATACCACCATTTCTGGTAACCAAATTTTGCACGGCATTCTGGTGGTCCAATATTGAACGGTCTGTTGCTGCGATTCTTCAGGATACCTGGTGCAAAATGGTAATTGTCATGTTCGTTACCCACATGCATTGTGTAACTGGTCGTTTCGTCGTCCAAACTAAACCCGTCTGCCGACATCCCAAGAGTGTCGCCGCCATAGGATACGGATTCAACGCGTAATTCGCCTTTTCCACCGGGAAAGCTTTTCGTGAGTTTATGAACGAGTTCGTTACCCAAGTAAAATTCTGAACAAGATCCATATTGTTTCCCAAAGCCATTTTTGAATGCGTCCCATGTCTCATTAAAGTTTGTGTCGTTGACCATCAGACATCTGCGCATCCAAACTGTCCACCCGCTACCTGGAGCATGTTGGTCGCACGAAATGGGCATACTGTTTGGTAGAATGGCAACACCAGGATATACTATATGAGGTCCGTCGCGACCCTTTGATATCCGGTAGCATTTCAGATCGATACAGTCTTTCGGTTTGCATTTATTCTCGCATCGCGTGACGCCGCACAGTAACAACGTCAGCAGCAAAACAGCAACGATAATGCTCTTGTCTACCATTGGAAAGTTTCAGGAAAGCAACATTTACGCGCCATCCTGGTTTTGCTTCTTTTGTGTTCTCTGTCTGTTTACGTGATCCACAAAAAACAAAGACGTGTCATTGTTTGCGTAGTTTACGTACAGCTAACAAATCTAGTTCAGAAGTTCCGGTTTACTTACGATGTCCGGTGGCTCGTACGATGACACGCTAATTCAACTCAAGTAGTCAAGCTAGTTCGCGCGCGCTTTTAAAGGTGCTGACCCACTATCATTCACTGCCGTACGAGTGCTTGCGTGCGTACGTGCGTATGCGTTTGTGCACATAAGGAGTGTTGATCAACCGCGAGAACAAAGATAAACTACATAGATAAAAAACGAGTAGTTATGATATTCAGTTCTTGGTTGACGGCGAATCAAAGGCGGCAACCCATTGATGTATACGTAAAGTTATGTATAGGGTCTATCAATAAACCGGTCTCTACCAAACGCAAAGCAAATACCAGTAATCTTCATGCTGATTTTTTTCTTAGTAATATTCTACCTACCGCGTAATTACTGCTGCGGCTCTGTATGTATTTCATACCTCGTGTTATGTAAAATATACCGGTAAATAATAATTCCGTCATGCTGAAACTTTTATTGCACCTCGGCTGATGCCACCGAATGTTCGATTACTGTGCATGTTATTGCATTTTGGTACATTATATTATAGAACCACTTACATTTCAAAAAACATTTATTATGATCATTGTGTGCCCAGACAATGCACCATGATGAAGTTCACATGCTGACTTAGATAAAACGTAGTAAAAGTGTTTTGTAATTTAATCACACATTAATCTCTCTCTCTCTCTTTCGTTCTATCTCTCTCTCTCTCTCTCTCTCTCTCTCTCTCTCTTCTCTCTCTCTCTCTCTCTCTCTCTCTCTCTCTCTCTCTCTCTCTCTCTCTCTCTCTCTCTCTCTCTCTCTCTCTCTCTCTCTCTCTCTCTCTCTCTCTCTCTCATCCCTCCCCCCTCTCTCTCCCTCCCTCTCTCTCTCTCTCTCTCTCTCTCTCTCTCCCTCTTCCTCTCCCTCTCTCTCTCTCTCTCTCTCTCTCTCTCTCTCTCTCTCTCTCTCTCTCTCTCTCTCTCTCTCTCTCGTTATTGGGTTGTTCGGACGTCATTTTATGTTTTTTTAATTTACGGTATCATGGACATTTTGTCTCCATGAATTTGTTGATTCAGCACAACACCCAACACAATTATACTTCGACTAGCCACGATTACAATCGAACATACGGATAGTCTGATACAGACCACACCTGATTAAACCAACATCGACTGGTCTGGTCTGGTCTGGTCAGGTCAGGTAATATATGCACTGATGCTTTTTGTGCTGTTGGCCCAGACTCTTCTCTATGCTGACCGTTAAGCTGAAAGCCTCTGCGCTCTGAACCAATCGTGTAGTAATATATTGAAGTTCGTCAATGCTGCCGACCATGAAGAAGAAGGAGCTGTGGTGGTTGTGGAGAGTGTCCTGTATGATCTTCTCTAGGAATATATGTTAAAGAGCACTGGAGTGAGCAAGCACCCATGTTGAACACGCACTGTTGTTCTAAGGTATTCCCCGATCTGGTTGCTCACCAGGACGGCATCTTTATAAAGTGTTTCTATGACTTGAATCTGTCATTCCTCGATGCTGAATCATCTGAGGACCTGTCATAGTCCATCGTATCAGACTACGTCAAACACGTTTTTGAAGTCTATGAAATTGTGAAAGATATATCGCTGGTGTTTCTCGATGAAGGCTGTGCTGTTGACGATGTGATCGGTTGTGCTCCTCCCCGCTCTGAAACCTGCTTTTTCTTCTGCTGGAGTTATTCGGCAAGTGACATTGCCATGCAGAGTTATTGTGAAACTGTTAATTTGGCTATTATACATGCGAGCAAAATGGTACTAATAAAAGTATGGCGAACACACTCCATGTCCCTTCTCCTTCAACTACTTGGTCAAGAGGTTATGTGTTTTACATGCCGAGCATGAGCTAGAAGGGGAATGCACGAGCTGGTATAAACAACAGAACTAAGTTGCCATCGTTATGCGAGACAAGATGGGCCAGTCGCACAAAAGCACTGTACACATTCGAATCTGCATTCACTCTTGAAATCACTTTCTTGGATTGATGAGGAGGGTGACGATGGGAAAGCCAGAAAATACTTGTGATCCATCAAAACGTATGACTTCATTCATAGATATGTAGAATACCCTGAATTAACCACTCCCCCACTTAACCGCTCATGTCATACTGCGCGTGTCGCATACTAATTAATTTGTGAGCCGTGTCAAAAGAAGAAGAATGGTAGACTATTTCACTGTTGTCATAGAGTGTGAAGAACAAGATATTCTACATATCTATCTTAATAACAACTCTAACGAACATTGATCATATACTCCAAAGTCTCTTCTCTCGTACCACATTCTTATCAATCATATGCTTGTGCGTAATACACAAATAGCACAACTAATTTAACGTAATGTAATATTTGTTGGAAGGCCTCATACTGGGGTCGGTGACTTCAGGAAAATCCCTCCACAGTCGAGCATATTCTTCGTCGTTGAATTCCGCACAGAGATCAACGGTAGGAGTCATAGTCTCTACAGATGATCCCGCGCCAGTTAAGAATGTAACGTTCTTGATAATCAATTTACCAACCCGATCCCCAATCGGTTTGGTTTACACACTGTTCTTGTGGGCCTAGAACGACCACCATTTCTCCCTCCATTTGTCATTGTCACACCGGACCCGTCAACCGCTGTCACCGTGCTGACGCCGAGAGAGGTTCGCGCTGCCCAGGAGAACGACATGGCATTACAACATTGGATCAAACATCACAGCACCTTGTCATCAAGGTTCAAGCCAGGCTTGATTGAGTGTGTGGAAAACACACAGGTTTGGGTAGACACTAGCGTCACACCGGCGCGCGTCCTTGTTCCAACGGCTTTGCAACATGACGTGTTCGACAGTTTCCACGGCTTGGCACTTCCAAGGATAAAGGCCGACTTGGCACTCGTCAAACGTTCATATTGGTAGCAAGGCGTGGGGAAAGATGTCACTAAATGGACCAAATCATGTGAGGCATGTTAGAAAGCGAAAGTCCAAGTGCATACGAAAACGCCATTTGAACGGTTACCAGCACCGACCAGGCGATTCAGTCATATCCACGTCGATCTCGTAGGCCCACTGAACCCAACGTGTGAAGGGAAGAACACCTTGCTCACTGTGATCGACAGATGGAAGGAAGCGTTTCCAATGATAATGCACGGAGAGGCGGCAGTAGTCTTATAGGTGGTCCAGCGCGTACGTTGGATTGGAACTGGAGGAAACCCATGTTAAAAGAGGGATTTTCCTCCAGGGGCGCCCGCGTTAAAGGATAGGCCATTTTTACCCCATGTTAAAGGATAGGGATTTTCTTCCAGGGTGCGCCCGGGTTAAAGGATACGAGCTATTATCGTAAAGGTATCCGACCACTTTTTGAATTTTTCACCATGTTAAGAGATAGGAAATTTGTACCCATGTTAAGAGATAGGGAATTTTTACCCATGTTAAAAGATAGGAAATGTTCACCATGTTAAAGCATAGGAGCTATTATCGTAAAGGTATTCGACCACTTTTTGAATTTTTCCCATGTAAAGAGATAGGGAATTTTTACCCATGTTAAAGCATAGGGAATTTTTTTCCCATGTTAAGAGATAGGGAATTTTTACCCATGTTAAAAGAATTTTCACTTTATTAAAGCATAGGAGCTATTATCGTAAAGGTATGCGACCACTTTTTGAAAAAATAAAATATACCGAACAGCATTTGAATATGTCACACACGAGATTGCTTGACCCGTAGGCCGAGTCTCCGCCAAGTGACCGAGCCTTTATTTGGTCGACGATGACCTGTCCAAAATGTGGTATTATAATAAGGCGTAATTTATAATAAAAGGATTATAAATTCAGCGGAGGACGATTTATCTTAAGTAGTGTATACGAAATGTAGACTACACACAGGACTGTGTTATATCAGAACCTATAGCCTCGTTTTTTTCGAACAGAGCGACCATCTTGGAATTCGACCTTTGGTATCATTTCCGTGCGGTAGTACCTAAATTCGTGTCTCTTATAAAACCCGTACTCGAGACGTGTCTGGACTTGTTTGTTTGTTGCGAGCGCGAGCGCGCGCACCATGTATGACTTCATTAAACTGTTACGCGCAGTAATTTTGTGCGCGATGTGAGTTGGTTAAACAGGTAGTGATTTGGTTAGACCTTGTTTTGAACTTGTGCACTTGAATATAACCCATCATATGACGTCATGGTCAGTGAGTGACATCATGGTACGCGCAGTCATTTTGTACGCGAGGTGAGTTGGTTATACAGGTAATGATTTGGTTAGCCATCGTTTTGAACTTGCGCACTTGAATATAATCCCATCATGTGATGTTATGGTCAGTGACGTTGTGTTACAGCGAGTAGAAAATTCCCCTGTAAAATATCATTCTAGAAGTTTCTTTATCACCAGGTATTTACGTCACATATAAGATGACAGTTACTTATTTGTTAAAACAGTCAAACTGCCAGCTATTTATGTAGGATTTTGGTCAAACCCTTTGACCTGTAACATTATCTAACATACGACATTTGTACTTACCAGACTTTGTATTAACATCGACATAGTTAATAGTTAATACTCTTTTGTGAGAAGGTTGTTGGCTCTGATCAGCCGTATTGCAGTTGATAGCCAGTTTGTAAACTGTTTTGAAGGGGTATTCCCTGTTCAAGTCTCATCTATTTTCCTCGTCGTTATTATTAATGAAGTAAACACAATCGACACGCTATGTGCGATGCGCTATGGGCGAGACACGTTGTCAACTCAGCGCCAGTGACCTTGACATCAAAGTTGTCAAACCTCTTTTTTGAAACAGGCGCGTAACAAAGTGAAGCGTTATGATAGAACAGTACATGTGTATTAGCTATCATTTGTAAGAACTATATCGAACACCAGTATAAACCAGTATAAATCAGTATAATTCAAACTAAACTGATAACGAATGCTCTGTATGTTGGAAGAACAATAGACTAGTGTTATTAGGTAGTGATTAAATTCGTGTATCTTATAAAACCCGTACTCGAGACGTGTCTGGACTTGTTTATTTGTTGCGGGCGACCCTGTATGACATCATTAAACTGCTACTCACAGTACTTTTGTGCACGAGGTGAGTTGGCCCAACATAGCCTATACATTTCTCGCGTGATATGATTCGAACGATCGCTGCCGATGAGAAGGCCCTGCCGACTCCGAGATATCTACCACCATCACGGAGACCCTTCACCTGCCCAGACTGTGGGGGATCGTTCACACGGAAATATAATTCCAAACAACATATCACCAGCGGATGTTGTGCCCGCCGGAAGAGAACGGCCGAGGAAGCCAAGTTGGAAGCGTTTGCGGTGAGTCATACTTTATATTGTTTTACTATATACTTTCACCTAAAACCTCGTCCCTCGTGTCTATACTCGTGTTTATACCTAAAATGGCGTCCCCATAGCTTCCGCTATAAGGGCGTCCATTGTATCTTTACTTCTGCTAAATCTTCGCCCTCTGTTATTATTTCCTATATGGTTGGACTCGTCTATTACTTGTTAACATCCGGGTACACACTATTCTGTCACGTCTTTGCTTCCAAGATTATGCCCCCCCCCCCCTACGTTGTCCTTCATATCAACATCTGGCAACGTCTTAACTCCCTATATGGTTGTGTCCACGGGTAATTTTTTGTCGACAATTTATCTTTATGATCATACAACTTGTCACCTTACTTCCTATCACGTAACTTCTTGTCATTGTTTCCCACCGGTCCTTGTATCACCGTACTCAAACAACGGTAGTAGTAGTATGGGTTTTTTGGTAATTTTTGAGTGATATTTGGGAGATTGAGACGTCCGCCCCCCGAGTGAAGTGAGTAGTTACGTGACCGTATGTGTAACGAGAGGCGCCACCTGGCGGTTGCGTCAGAGGTGAAATAGTAGGTGAAGCCCCCTGACGAGGAGCGTAGAGAGGACTAGCGTGTGATTAGTTGTATATGAATGTGCGTGTATGGGAGGGGAGCGTAGAGAGAACTAGCGTGTGATTAGTTGTGTATGAATGCGCGTGTATGGGAGGGGAGCGTAGAGAGGCCTAGCGTGTGATTAATGTGTATGAATGCGCGTGTATGAAAGAACTAACGAAACACAAGAGTATAGGAGTGCACACGAATTTTATTGACGAAAGATACAAGCGTATATACGTATAGCATGAAACCGTGTTTTATTAAGCGAAGACAAGCGCACGAACATCAAGACTTGTGGGTGAGTGAACACCGCGACAGAGGTCGTAAGCTTAGGGGTCAGTACGACCACGCCAGTGGCTCGTGTAAGTCTGCCTATGTTGTATCGTGTATAATGAGCATGTTGGAAGGTGGACCATGAGAGATAATGAAGTATACTGAAAGGTGTGTGAATAATGTTTATAAATATATATATATATACATGAAACTTTAAAATATGTATGTATGTGTGTATGTATGTATGAAAGAAGGATTATATATAAGGTAATAACCAACAAACACCACAGTTTGAAAGTTGAATAGTTTTATTAACATCAGCGATCGATTACATCAACGAAACCATCATCATCATCATCATTTGTCTCCGGACACAAATTTTCGACATCCCCCGTGTCCAGGGGGGCAACAGGGTCGGGGTCAACCCAAGGGTTTGGAGGATCAAACCGGTGCCGTGTCCTCAGCAGTTCAGCCATGACGACACAGAAAGCACATTCGTGGTAGTCGCGGAGTTCTTCTTCTCTGGAACATATATGAAAACTTTGAAAATATTGTCTCTGAAACATATATGAAAACTTTGAAAATGATATTATATATTGTGCGAAGTACAACCGGTGGGAATAGACCAGCGATGTAACCAGACACCGCGTAGGTAGCCAACACGATAAAAGGGCAAGCTAGGGCAACAGACGAGAGAGATAAGAATGGACTATGACACAATATGTAGACGTCGGCTGACGCGATCGGTAACTAGACACCGCGTAGCTAGCCGAAACGACAAGAGGGCAGGCTAGGTCAACATACGCATAGATAAGAAAGGACTGTGACACAACATGTATATCGTTTTGTTAAGTTTATATATGCAAACCCGATAGAGGCGTTATGTCTTTTCAATCACGAGACAGTGCAAAAACACGAGAAGAAACAAGACAAGCTCAAGCACAGTACACACTAGCTGAGAAGGAGGAAAAGAAAACCACCAAAAGAGATTTGACAAGCTGAAGCACAGAAGGGAGACAGAGGAGGATAGGAAGGCAGAGAAGGCGAGGAAATAGAGGAGAGGGAGACAGAGGAGGATAGGAAGGCAGAGGAGGCGAAGAAAGAGAGGAGAGGGAGACAGAGGAGGATAGGAAGGCAGAGGAGGCGAGGAAAGAGAGGACAGGGAGACAGAGGAGGATAGGAAGACAGAGATGCGAGGGAAGAGAGGAGAGGGAGACAGAGGAGGATAGGAAGGCAGAGAAGGCGAGGAAAGAGAGAAGAGGAGAGGGAGACAGAGGAGGATAGGAAGGCAGAGAAGGCGAGGGAAGAGAGGAGAGGGAGACAGAGGAGGATAGGAAGGCAGAGAAGGCGAGGAAAGAGAGGAGAGGGAGACAGGGGAGGATAGGAAGGCAGAGGAGGCGAGGGAAGAGAGGAGAGGGAGACGTAGGAAGATAGGAAGGCAGAGAAGGCGAGGAAAGAGAGGAGAGGGAGACAGAAGGGGATAGGAAGGCAGAGAAGGCGAGGGAAGAGAGGAGAGGGAGGCAGAGGAGGATTGGAAGGCAGAGAAGGCGAGGAAAGAGAGGAGAGGGAGACAGGGGAGGATATGAAGGCAGAGGAGGCGAGGGAAGAGGGAGATAGAGGAAGATAGGAAGGCAGAGAAGGCGAGGAAAGAGAGGAGAGGGAGAAATAAGGGGATAGGAAGGCAGAGAAGAGAGAGGAGCGGGAGGCAGAGGAGGATTGGAAGGCAGAGGAGGCGATGAAAGAGAGGAGAGGGAGACAGGGGAGGATAGGAATGCAGAGAAGGCGAGGAAAGAGAGGAGAGGGAGACAGAGGAGGATAGGAAGGCAGAGGATGCGAAGCAAGAGAGGAGAGAGAGACAGAGGAGTATAGGAAGGCAGAGGAGGCGAGGGAAGAGAGCAGAGGGAGACAGAGGAGGATAGGAAGGCAGAGAAGGCGAGGAAAGAGAGTATAGGGAGACAGGGGAGGATAGGAAGGCAGAGAAGACGAGGAAAGAGAGAAGAGGGAGACAGAGGAGGAGAGGAAGGCAGAAGAGGCGAGTAAAGAGAGGAGAGGGAGACAGAGGAGGATAGGAAGGCAGAGAAGGCGAGGAAAGAGAGGAGAGGGAGACAGAGGAGGATAGGAAGGCAGATAAGGCGAGGAAAGAGAGGAGAGGGAGACAGAGGAGGATAGGAAGGCAGAGGAGGCGAAGAAAGAGAGAAGACGGAGACAGAGGAGGATAGGAAGGCAGAGAAGGCGAGGGAAGAGAGGAGAGGGAGACAGGGGAGGATAGGAAGGCAGAGAAGGCGAGGGAAGAGAGGAGAGGGAGACAGAGAAGGATAGGAAGGCAGAGAAGGCGAGGAAAGAGAGGAGTGGGAGACAGGGGAGGATAGGAAGGCAGAGAAGGCGAGGGAAGAGAGGAGAGGGATACAGAGGAGGATAGAAAGGCAGAGAAGGCGAGGAAATACTTGGGAGGTCAAGCATATGTAAAGCGATAAAATACAAAGTTTGCAGCACTTACTTGTTGGAGACATATAATATTCATCTTGTCCTCTGCACATTACGACGGAGGATGCACCGGTATTCACGCCATGTCGGAAGCTTCAAGGCGAGAAGAAGGTTCAAGTCGAGAAACAACTCCTACAGTGGGAGAGAGAGGGGGTCATTGAGAGATGTGAATCTAGTTGGGCATCTCCGATCCATGCAGTAAAGAAAGCATATGGCGCATGGCGTGTATGCGGAGATTTTCAGCGACTAAACAACATGGCAAAACTCGACAGATATCCGCTTCCGGCATTAACGAGTTTCAACGATCGGTTGGCTAATTGCACGGTGTTTAGCAAGGTCGACCTTCGACAGTTTGCTGTCCAAATAACGGATAAATAAGAAGTACTCTGCAGAAGGTGCCACTGTGCAAGAATTTTTAATCAAAATATTATAATGGCGATATAACTGATGCCCGGACCTTGGTTTGTTGTTGCTTGTAAGTGTGCTAGCTACAGGCATTCTTGATGGCAGAAGACCTGAACGACCTGTTTATAAACTGACATAAGTGACTGCATATAGAGTTCAGCATTTAACGCCTTACATGTAAGTTCTGCTATTTTGTAGGTAATCCGTTGTTGGACAGGCAGCCAGTGAAGTTAGCGCAGTAGTGTTAACGCACTGTCGCATCTCGCACGCCGAGTTAGACGAACAGCAGCATTGTGCAGTCGGTGCAGCCAGCCGATGTTCTTGACAGAAGTACCAAACAGAAGCGAATTGCAATAGTCTAAGCGTGACGTTATCATTGCATTTACAACACGTTCTGCTGTCGACATTGGCAGGTAACGGTGAATTTGGCCGATGTTACGGAATTGCAGTGAACAGGTACTAATGGTACGAGAAACCTGCATCGTCATGTCAAGATGTTTATCATTTGTGAAGTGTCAGTCCATTTCACAGATTCTACATGTGTAGGCCGATGTCAAAACTGTTGCGCCGTTCTCACGATCTATACATTGTCGTCTCCTCTCCGGCCAGGTCGTGGTTCACTTATCCTAGCTGGCCTTCACCATCTCATACACTGTCGGGTGCCATATACACTGTTCTGTGGTAGTTGTCTCCATTGATGCTGAGTTTATGAGGCAGACATTTATATCACATCTGCATACATCCTTCAAGCGATGTAATAGGCTGCCAGTTGGTCTGGAGCCTACTTAAAGTTCGTTGTAGAGGATGTCTATATGGATTCGGTCGTCCTCCAAACGACGCACGTTTCCGAGCCATCGCAAGCGACAGTTGCTGCACTTAAGCAACATAAAAACATTCCTTGGGTCTAATCAATTTCTGCCATATGCTATATCCTCAGATGACGGCCATATTGAAATTCAAGATGGCTGCCATGCATAGACGTTTTGCGAGCATAATTTTAGTGCCTCATGGTATTGAGGACTCCATATGACGAATCCATAGGTGGTTCATATGTTTCCAGGTCAAGGAATCCAGTCGTGCACTTGCATTATTCTCATATGACGGCCATATTGACAAACAAAGTGGCTGCCATGGAAATCATCTGTCCGAATATATAAGCTTCTACGCAACATAGAAACATTATATTGTGATTCATACATGAATACGTATATATTCATGAGTGAGTGTGTCAATGTTTGTTGATAGTTGTTTCTGAGCTATATTCTGAACAATAAGATAAATAGCAGTGCATATACTGGTGAAGACAAATATGTCATTGGTTAAGACAAATGGTTTCATTTCAAGTTCATGTCAGGGATATGGAAAGCATACTCAACATCGTGTTGACAACTTACGAATGGACTTTTTTGTGCCGAAACCACAACATGTGTTCTCAGCAATAATACCAGGCCGATGTTAAGATCAAGTCAATCACCCACAAAGAATGACGGTTGTGCTTAAGTTTAACAGAAGTCCATAATCCTGGGAGAGATGTATGGTGACATGGCCATGTACATCACAGGTATCTAAATGGATGTTGAAGGTAGTGTTTAAACTGCCAAATCAACACTCAACAAAGCATCAGTGTAAACCTGTCTGGCATACAAAACAACTTTGGTAAATAAATATCATCTTTCGTGTCAACATTTAAACATTTGTGTAATCCAACAATCGCTGAAATTCGCGCATATTGCATATGTGCTATATATCTCCGAGTAGAAACTTAGTCATGGACAAAACTATGTAATGCAAACGGAATACACAGTTAAGGGCACATGGAAATATAGTAGGGCAGATATGCGGATGAAACGAGAGAAAAATGTGTGACCAGAGCATGTAGTGCAATGCGGATGATGCCAAGCAATATATGTGTCATGTACATTACATCCCAGTTGGCAACTGTCAGGAGAGTATATATTGTATGTAGTAGGTATTTTGATGACATCCTCAACCAACCAATAAGGGAGCTCAGAATATACAGCCGAACCACTCAGAGGTTGTTTCATTATTTGCTACAATGTACAGGGTCATTCGTTTCTTTGTGGATAGGTAATCATCAGCACTGAAGATCAGATAGTTGTGACCACAGTCATAGATGCGGGAACGAGGGGGGGGGGCAAAGGGACAACTGTCCCCTGGAATTGGGTAGACATATTGTTTTCTGCCCCCCCCCCCCCCCCTCCTCCCGTCTTCCGATATCACACACGAGTATATTCTCACTTGTATTATAGTTAAACTTGTTTGGTTGTCTTGTCTTGTATATATTGTTATCAATGTTCTGAATAAACGTTCACTCAACCGAGCCAGTGCCGTAGAAGCTGGCGAAGAGCTGAAGATACAGCGGCGCAGTGGCTAAAAACTTCAACAGCACTTTTTGGGAAGGGCTGTTTGTCTATTTGTTATGTCATGTCACAAGCTCTTGTGCCAAATCTTCATCTGCCTGGTGTTGGACGTTATGGTTGGAACCCTCAGTATGGAACCCATGCTGAACTTAAACTCCCAGAGGCACCGATGCAATGCCAATACCTACTGCACTGTGGTTGCAAATATAAGAGCAGTCCAATTTATACATTATTTTTAATGTATATGTATGTTGTGAGGTATATTATGGTTGAGAATATAACTGAGTAAAATGTTGCAACAGCCTGATAGGTTGTAATCGTGAAGACACGTACCATAAACCAGATATGGATTCCTAAACCCAACTCACGTTGAAATCATGTTCCTAGAACATATATATATATATCTATAATACTATGCCTGGCAGCCATCTTGATATTCTGTGTGACTATCATTTGATGGTTGTAGTCTATTTATATTTATTTACACATGTATTACCAAAAGGCGAAGATCACGAATATGATTAATACAGCAACGACATGTTTGAGATATGTGTTGTCTGAAATTGAAGTTACTATCAAAGATCACTCCTAGATTACGCACCGAGGGGCGTAGGGAAAAAATCAAGTTTACTACGCTGCATTGGACTACCAGTAATGATCAATTAAGTTTCATTTCCATTTCAAGTTGCTCTCAGTCATCCAGTGGAAGATATCTTGAAGGCAAACGCTAAGTTGGTTAACTATCTGACTTATATAAACAGTACTGTCAAGTACTCAATGCATTACTTAACAAACATCCACCTATAAAATCGAAATGTGTGTCAGAAATGCCACCGGCTCCATGGATGACTTCCGAAACTATATTATCTAAAAGGCGTCGTCGTTATTTAGTGCGTGTATGGCGCAAATCACTCTAGCCATTAGATAGGTCGCGCTATTCTAAGCTATGTCACATCTGTAACAGACAAATGGCCAAAGCTAAATCAGAATATTATACAAATATGGTCATAAATAAGTCTGATAACCCGCGTCACTTATGGAACTGCACCAATAACCATTCTACACAGACGGTCTACTCCATCGCTACCTGATCATGTGTCAATTAAGTTTCTATGTGATTCGTTCTCTAGTCACTTTAAGAATAGTTGAACAGTTATAGACCAGCGTTCGAAATAGCACTTGTCCGTTTGTCCGGGACAAGTGATTTTTGGCCCGGACAAGTAAAATGACTCTACATGGTTATCCGGTGGACAAGTGAAAATTTACAGTAAATACGCGTGCAACATTGCATTTTATTTGAGGAAATTCAAACGTAAATTAAGTTTGCTAGCAATCGCGCGCGTTACAATTTTGTTAGTGTGTCGGCGTCTTGTTGTACCGCCGCCAGTGTGTTGTACGTCAATGTTCGACCGAGTTTAGTGCCTGCGTTAACAGGGTCATCCGCTGAGCGCAACGAGCTAGGTCTGTCATACACATGGGACAGACTTCGCTTCAGCCATCGTTGATCGAGGCTGTATTTCACTAAATCATTCAGTTTGGCCGACGTACAACTTGCTTCCATTCACGGATCATATTTGATGAACTTTGAAAATAGTACACTTGGTATTGCCACACACACATATATATATACCATATTAAACACAAACAGTTTTTGTAACATTAGAACAAATAGCAAGGAAAACAATTGTCTCATTCCTATCATCGTAATAATTATTTGTTATTAATAAAACGTTCATATCAGCATCATTAAAATATTGGTATGCATCATGTAACGTGTCTACTTTTAATATTCATGATGAATAATAATGATAATGGACCGGGAAATAGTTGGAAATATAATTTTGCAGTTTCAAAATTTGCAGATGAAATCAAATTGTGTCTTTGATCAGAAGTCACTCAGATGTACGTGCAACGAAACAGCAGGAACATTGTGTTGTCATAAAAATAAGACAGACTTTTTAATGTTTTTTCCGAAGCTTCGATTTCCCTTGACAACCACACGGACAAGCTAAAATGTTGGCGGACAAGTAGATTTCAAAACTTACTTGTCCGGCGGACAAGTAAATAATCTGGCTTATTTCTATCACTGTAGACCTATTTCTAACCTCAGCTTTCATTCCAAAATACTAGAAAAGATTGTAGCAAGTCGTCTAAGGTTTCATATTAGCACAAATGTCTTAACTAATGTGTCACAATCAGCATAATTATAGACAGTTTCATTCAACAGAGAATGCCCTCTTAAAGGTTCATAATGCATATTCATTACAAACATATGCTATCATTTGTAGCGAGCTTGAATAAACCCGTGTAACAAAGGTACATAACTATACCACCAGAAGTAGGGTCTACCCAGGTAATAGAGCATCCTATCCTGCATTTAGGTCATATTATTTTCGTCAAGTCTGTTGAAGGTGATACATTACTCATTTCTCCAATCACTCGTTTTGTTCATGTCGACGGCAACGTGAATAATTGCTGTCATTTTATGCAGAACATCAAGGGAACTTGAGACAAATCAAGGTGACACGTGGCCTGGTGCCTGTGTGACCCCAGGTGCTGTCGACGAAGAGTTGTTTTGTTTTGTGTGGATGTGACCAGTCAAACATAAAACCACCGGCTACTAGAACCGTGTTCTTCTTGCTTTCTTTTTTTGTAGACTAGCCTGGATTTGAAGCCGTGCACAGTCAAACGTCAACTCAGTATGTTATGATGTATGATGTGGAATTAGCTAAGATGTTGCTCACTTCAGTCAATTGACTTCTCAACTTTCAAGTGTCAATACGTATGACTAGAATTGACCAAAATCAAAAATGTGCAATTGCATATTTGTGTTTCAGCTTCAACTCATGCATGCCTTAGCTCCTGTTGGAAATATACATACTTTTAAATTCACAAACATGTTTGCTGGCATAACTATGTGTCATTTTTTGACTATGTGAGACTTCTGCATCCTTTCCCTTGAACATGTTTCAAGTGGATTACAAGCATATCCCACATGAACACATATTTGGGATGCAAACGGTTGTCAAAGTAGTCTTCATTTGCAATGTAGTAAATGTACCGTAATATCTCTGGGTTAAAAAAGCTCATAGGCAATAACAAGATAAAAATAAGAACATTGTTTGTATACAATTAATAAAATAAAATAAAATGTGTCTAAACGACAATTAAACATTTTAAATTAATAAGTTAAATTAATAATTAATTAAATTTAAGCCAAATAATTGAAATGTAATTTCTACTATAATTATAACAACATGAAACAAAATCACTATATTAAAATGTTATTATTATACTGTTAGTGGTGGTTTATTGTATTATTACATAGGCATATTGATCGTATTGTTGTTTGAATACACTTACACACAGTTCTACACTAGTTAACACGTGCATGAGACTACATTATATATATTATATAGCCATTGGTGTGTTAAAATAAGTTTTACATAAATAGGAGTTTAAATGAGATCTTAAAAAGTTCCGCAGATTATTAACAGGAACAAAAATGGGTAACTATTGTTGACATATTGTCTACCCTAGCCTAGGTCTAGGACTAGGCGCTTACCTTGGCTTAGCAGTCCGAGTATGCAATTGACAGACGTTTCATTAGACATTGTTTTGTGTTGGGTTGCATTAATTATCTGTTACCTTCCAAGGTGATCGCAGGCATTCGCTGCATAACATATAGTAAAATAGCATTCTGAAGAATTCATCCTCGGCATAGTCTTTGAAGAGTGTCAGTTTGTATTTCACTGTCACTATCTTCAACTTAATTGTTAGTCGTCTTTGAAATTCGGCCGCGTCGTGACAGCCCATCTAATTAGACTGTTCTATTGCTAATATCCCAAGTTTCCACTCATCGTGTGTCCATCTTGTTCCTTGTTCTTCACATTGCACAATTACTGAAATAGTTGACCATTATTCTTCATTTGACACGGCTCACAAATTAATTAGTATGCGGATGTGGTATTGTTTACGTTTATCCACTTCTAACCGGAAGTAATCGAAGCTCCTCGGAGAAAAGACATGTGCAGTGAGACATGTAGTGTCGATGTGGGAGATTCTACATATCTATGGCATATGCAATAAACATCAGTCGACTATCCAAATATGTTAAAACGACCACAATTGGTTGAGTGCACTAACTGAAATGTAAGCCAGTTTAAATATCAAATTAATTACAACTTTTTGTCGATGAATTACCTCATATAAATTACAGTTGAATTTTCCTTCATTATTCTTCGTCTCCAACATTTCAAGTTGGAAGATCTCATTATAATAATCCCGCAAATCAATGAGATAGACAGGGCCTATCAGCGGGGTTCATAAATACCGCCTAAAAATCTGTTTTCATTGCAGATATACTTATTGGCATTATTACAACAAATGTATATTAATAAACAAGCAGGTAGATTGCAAACCAAGTGAATACTTTTTATGTCATCCACTTAACATGGAGACATTTATAATAATTGTTTCCACTGTGTTCTGTCTGACATTGTTGCAGCCAGACAAGTCTCACTGAGACCAGTGTTCCTCTGAATGGTGTCTCACAGGGCCATATCATATCTCCGAGGCCCCTTGGGTTTCCAAAGCAGATCTGGGTTAGCAAGTGAATAGTGTACAGAACTTATATTTCCATCTTGTATTTATTGCATTGTGTTTATTTTCCAGAGTCCCCAACAAGCAAGAGGCCAGTGTGTGACAACTGTGTCATTAAGACAGAAGTGCAGTTGACATCAAAGAGAAGATTGTTGTGCCAGTGAAATTTGACAGAGTTCAGTGTCATACTCACAGAATCACGTGAACAACTTTTGTCAAAGACGACGTGTTTGTGAGAGAAATCACTAGTGGAAGTGTTGGAATGTTTGTTGATTGGGGGACTTTGTGGGGGTCCATGGAAGGATTACTCCAGACAGTCTTCATCCGTGTTGAGTCATACTCATATGACTCAGTTATGAGTGGCTACACTCACCGGTTGAGTCATACTCATAATTATGACTCGGTTATGACTGACTGTAAATAGTACAATATCAACAAATAAAAGTTATATTAATCTTATTTATGAGAAGATTGTCTACCAAGAACAGAAGTCACAAACATATTCATATTTCTGGATCAACTTTGGATATAAGAGACTCAACATTGGATACAAACAGGCTCAGCATTGGATATAACTAGGCTCAACATTGGATAATAACAGGCTCAACATTGGATATAAACAGGCTCAACATTGGATATAAACAGGCTCAACATTTGATATAAACAGGCGCAACATTGGATATAAGCAGGCACAAAATTGGATATATACAGGCATAACATTGGATGACAGGCTCAACATTGGATAATGACAGGTGCAACATTGTATATAAACAGGCTCAACATTGGATATAAACAGGCTCAATATTGGATATAAATGAGTGACTAAACTGAACAGTTATGTCTGTCTGAAAGTGATATAAACTGAAGGCCGTTGCACCCGACACTCCACAAGTCAAGTTTCTTCTAGTGATGCCCGATTGAGGGTAAGTACATTGATAATTTTTATTATTCTAGTTTTGACATTTAAAGGAAAAAAAATTATACCCCACATTTTTAGTCCTTTGGCCGAAGGTCCAAGGGACTATTGCCATCACTCTGTGTCCACCGTCCACAGTCCGCCGTCCGCTGTTAGCTGCCGTATTTCAGTAACCGTTCAGCAACTTTTTCTCTAATGTTGCATAGACATATCTTAGGCCACTGCCACTATGCTCGAGAAATCTGTATTTGATTGAATTATTTTAAGGGCTCCCTAGGGCCTCCAAGGACCCCAAAACTGGTACAAATGTAACATTTGGCCTATTTTTTCAAAAACTGTTCAACTTTTTATTTTGCATAGATATATCTTAGGGTGCTGCCACTATATACAAGAAATCTGTATTTGATTGAATCATTCTAAGGGCACCTAAGGGGCCCCAAAGTGCAAAAGTTTTACATTATCTAGTGATGTGGTTTTGAGAAGGACCCTTGAGACCACCCCTAACAGTAGATTTTGTTTAATGTGCCACCAAGTCAAAACCATGACTAAACTCTGCAGCCTAATGCTACTGTTCCATTGAGACCTTGACTAATCTTTAATTGGTCACAGTGCCCAGGCAGAGTAGACACACTTGACCCCTGTTAGACTGAACAGTTGCCTAACACTTTTTATCTTCAAAACTACATTTTCTATAATTGCAAGTTGTGTTTATTTTGATGTTCATTTAATTATTATAAAATGGTGTGACTGTGGTGTCTATTGGTTAAAGATGTATTGTCTGTAGAAACATGTAGGTGACAAACATAGAAAATTAATATTCTGGACAACTGTAGTGTGAAATATCCTACACTTTATTGATATCAAATGCATTCTACTGTTCTGTTTACGCTTGCCATGCCTTGTGTAGACATGGTACTGTGTAAATCAATTGTATCAATATAGACTAATAATTACAAATTCACAATATAGTTGACACCTGAAACAACCAAATGTCAACCATTAGAAGAGTTGACATATATGAATGTCACCCACTTGACAGGTGTAATTGATCTATTCAGCAATGAGGACACTGCTTAGGCCTCACTCTGGACACTGTCACTCACAGTGTTGTGTATTGTCTTAGTTGGTGCATTGAGCTAATCTACTTGACCATGAATCAGTGGTGGCTCTGGTTGTGAATTACACCCAGCTGTGGAGCTAAGATTCTCTCTGCCTGCTATTGTTTGATGGAAACTGTGACTAATCTGTAATTGGTCACTGGCAGTAGCTTGTGTCAGCAGACACCATTAAGCCACTAGACCCCTGTTAAACTGGACAGTTGCCTGTAGGTTTTAAACTGTGTCAAACAGTGAGTCTACCTTTTGCTCTCAAATAATCTGTCCTCTTAGTTTTACACATAAAGACATAATCTGACATAACTTGATAAGTCTTTGTAGCAGCACATTTGTACTTCCAGTGTATCATTGCAACATAACATACCTATTACATACTGTGTGCCACATTTGAATGTTGTGCATGTAATATTTCCTTGCAATCCATTTCCATATATAATGTAAAACTTCAACAGCCGTTTTCTTCATTTTCCCTTTTTGATCCCAATTTCTGTAGCAGTCATATTTTTTGAAACCGTGTAAAGCATCCTACCAAACCTTTACAAGGATGTAAGAAAACAATGTTACAATTTTTCCGACTTATCACTCATTTGGTCAGCCGGGGTCACATATAGACGTATTAGTCCAAAGGACTTCAGGGCCATTTGGCCCATTTTTATTATAGTTTTTATATACTATTATGTTATAATTAATACTTGAAAGGTTTGCAGAAAGGTCCAAGTCCACTCAAAACATTTTGAAAAAACTAATGAAATTGCCCCTGATCGACTCTTAGGTGTTTACACATTACAGGTTTTTTCTTCATAGTGTAAACAAAATATGCAAATATAAAAAAACATGTTTTAAACACCCACAGGTTTGTTTCGCCCTGCAGGGGGTATATTTTATTGCTGGACATCTTCCAGTTAGTGAAACAGATTACTTTTGACATGATCTGGCATTGCCAATTCAAATGATATGGATGGATTTAAAATTAATTAATTAATAAACAAAATGAAAGAAATGGTGATATTTATACCTATCATAACCTATGGTCCAAGTGTGTCAACGTATATGGTCAGTTATCACGAAATGTTGACAGAATTTGTTTTTGGGGGGTAAATTTAGAATTCAATATATAATGTTTTCCTTTTAGTCACTAACAGACATGGGGTCAAATACATTTGTATTTGAAAGTATGTAAATACTTTTTATAAGTATTTGTATTTGACATGAAAGTATTTGTATTTAAATACTTTCCTAAAGTATTTGAAATGTTCAAATACATAGGATGTGATTATCAATAAATGACAACTTAAAATTATTCTTGTTTGAATTCTTAAGAATTGAGCAATTTTACTATGTCATTTGGTAATTCACCACTTTTCCGCTCAGAAATAATGGCAGGGTAATGCCATTATGTGAGAAGTCATTGAGATCACTGTGTGATAAGCCAACATCACCTTACTTGTCAGTTGTCACTGTGATGCAATTAGCAAAAAGCAGATTCTGTTGCACTGGTCTGTCTGTCTTTTGATCATAGTTTCCAAGCCCCAGCTAACCAAACAACCTAACTGGTACCTAACCAATGTGACAGCAGCTGCTAAGGCCAGCTATTGTGTCTAATATTTGCTTGCTATCTGTGGGTTAAGAGAAGGTGGTGGCTTCTCAAGTCAGGTGGTACCATCATCATAAAAGCCAGGTTCGTTGTAACTGCAAGTTAGTTGCCTATGAACCTACAAACCATGGTTAGCAATATTGTATTTAAATACTTTTGTATTTCAAAGTATTTGTATTTATATTTGACTCGCTTAAGAGTATTTGTATTTAAATACATTTCAATGTATTTGACCCTATGTCTGGTCACTAATAAACAACATGTCAGGCCAATCGTGAAATAAATTTGGGTAGCTTAATTATTAAACTGACTTTTTGGGATCACTTTGAACTTGCGAGTCTGTGTTACTCGATACCGAGCGTATACATGTACATCATATATATTTAACATACTTATGGTATTTCAAATTTCTTCTATTTTGATTGTATTTTTTTGAGCACGTAACAGGCTTATGGTTAAGAATCGATAGCAGTGGCAACTTTTATTAAATTTCTTTTGTTTTCATGCAATTTAAAAATTAGGGTACCTTTTCTGTCTGCCATTTAGAAGAGACAAGAGGTCATATAACTACTTGTCATTCTAACGGACACTGTTTGAATAAAATCACTGTAAGTTCAAATATAAAACAAACAATTACCTTTTCAACGTAGCAATGTTTGTGCGGATACTATTGGGTCTTGTCTTTCTGGTGATGTTTAGAAAAAGTATACGTTCGGTATTGGAGAATGGAATTTTTCTTTAATATTTCTTAAATAGAAAGTAATGGTCTTAAGTGGAATCTGATTACTGTTCCTTGGCCTCTCTGAGTGTTCCTCGGTGACAGCTAAATGCACTAGTTTCCAATCGTCATCACTTGGGTAAAAATGCAGCCCTACTCTAAGTAAAAAAGTAGTGTTTATAGCAAGAGATGTCTTAAACAACTAAGTATCGTGTAGATTATTTTTGTAATATTTAGCAGGATGAAACAGTCTTCTTTTTGGCTTATGGACCAATGTGCAGATGGAGCGATTTCAGTATTGGGAACTTGGAGAGTCGGTCAAAAAATGGATGGTGTCAAGTAACGGCATGGTTTGTTCTGACATCATTGCTTTAACTCTAAGGAAGGCGAACGTTGAAGGCACCGAGCGGGTCATCACACCTGACAGGCCTACGAAACTCAAAACTTTCATATTCCCATCTTCATCTCTGTAGTGCAATACCATTGGGTGGATGCTTACCTGTGCTTTGCCATAGTACACAGACCCTATCTCCTCTATGTATTTGACCTGCCAATTCTCTGCATAGTCCATCTGGCACGTGGCTTCCATCATAGGATTAATCATACTGGTCAATAGAGGAAACCAAGACTAATTCGGTTTCCAGCATGTATCAAACATATATAGTACTACAATAATAACAAGAACACAGGGTTGTGGGTTAAAACGAAGATCGCCAAGCATTTTATTATTATGTGACCACATGTCACATAATTACCCATAGCAAACATTATGCAGCTATACATAAATACGATCTCCCAAGCACACTCCATCATAGGTATAAGCTTACCTGTGAAGTGTGCAGATTATGCCACAAAAGCTCTGAATTCTGGGATTTCTCTCATGAGTGTTCAGTGTTTCCCCTAGGTGAAATGATGGGCGAGGTGGTTGGGATGGGGTACGCGAGCGCCGCAGGTGGGAAGCATTGCTAGGGGGGTCCAGGGGCATGCTCCCCCTCAGATTAAAAAAAAAAAAGTTTTAAAATGGTGCATTCTGAGTTATGTTTTAACCTTTACTCTTGAATATAGAGGGGAAGATATAAAACAACAAGACACTACTTGTAAATGTAGTAATCATGATTGCT
Source organism: Escarpia spicata (assembly GCA_963995525.1). Taxonomy (NCBI): domain Eukaryota; kingdom Metazoa; phylum Annelida; class Polychaeta; order Sabellida; family Siboglinidae; genus Escarpia; species Escarpia spicata. The sequence goes on along the minus strand of OZ023205.1, from coordinate 65,687,878 downwards.
AAAAGTCAGTAATCATGTTGAGACGTGGTTTCCACTGACCATTGGTACTCAGTAGAGGTGAGGTTTCCACTTGACCACTGGTACTTGGTTGTGGTTATGTTTTTCTTGCACTAACCCTTGGCCTTGTTACCTCAATGACAGAGTCTGTAAAAAAGTAAAAGGTAAGTTCTTATAAAGCGCAAGACTGCTCAAAGCGCTTTATACTTTACTCCCTGGCAGACATTTCTCAAGTTGTGTCCTTTTTATAAAACAGGATAAGTTGTTTAGTATATCCAAAGTTATTGATAACCCGTTAGTATACACGGTTTTGGGCAGTAGGCGGTTTTTATGAGATGTGAACTTTGGTGGTTTAAATTAAAGTCAATACTTCACTCAAATCAACTTTCCCAAACATTTATTTGCATAACTTATATCTTATGAATGACATTCCTTATTTTGCAAAAAAAACCGGCATGGAATATTAGTTGAAACTTTAATAGACTTATGCCGTGGGCATTTGCGTCGAATCCGGACCCACCTTGATTTTGCCGTTATAAGTTGAGTTTTGCTTAACTTTGATACCTCAGTGAGATAGTTCCATCATTCAACATTATCCTAGGCATATTTACTTTTAAGAATATTGCGTCTTACGCCCATTTGAGGCGTAAATAGCGCCCCGGTTTGTGTCAACATATGATGCTATAGCTGTCATTTTACGTGCACTGTGAGGTAACAGACTAGCGCAAACCAGGTCGCTATTTGAGCTTCAACAGGGTCCGGATTCGAAACAAGTGCCGACTAGTGAATAGGATCGACGGTTTTTATTTGGGCTTCAAGAGTCCGGATGTGGCAATCAATAAGGTGAACCTAATGAGGGATGGACCATTCCCGGGAAGAAGGGAGAAGAAAGTGAGTTGTCCAACCGATAACACAAAAGGGGACTTAACACAACAAAAGTGTAATCTTTCTGGTGATGTTTAGGAAAAGTATACGCTCGGTATCGGAGAATGGAATTTTTCTTTAATATTTCTCAAATAGAAAGTAATGGTCTTAAGTGGAATCTGATTACTGTTCTTTGGCCTCTCTGAGTGTTGCTCGGTGACAGCTAAATGCACTAGTTTCCAATCGTCACCACTTGTGTGAAAATGCTCTAAGTAAAAAAGTAGTGTTTATAGCAAGAGATGTCTTAAACAACTAAGTATCGTGTCGAATATTTTTGTAAAATTTAGGAGGATGAAACAGTCTTCTTTTGGCTAATGGACTCCGTCACGAAGTGTGGGGCATCAAGTGATAGAAGACACTTAAATAGGACAGACAGTGTCAATAAAACATGTGACATCAGACAGATCAGTTGTATTGTTTAATAACTCAGTAACAAGCTAAAATCACGTGATGTTCCATTCTTAACCAAATAAATTAATTAGGTGTAGTCATCTTGCTACATGGTGCTAATGAGGAGAACAAACAACACTATTCAACTAAAGTGCTTTCTGTTACAGTCATTTCTTATGTTAGTAATCCAGTAACCATTTCAATCACCTCCTTGGTAAACTAAACTTGTCTACTATACTGCTACATTACCGCATTAGTAGTCCATATTCTAGATTGTAGCATAAAACGAAATAAACATGTATTTTGTTCAGCAATGCGTCTACCATCGCCTAAACATTATGTGCCTCTTCGATATTGGCATCATCTGATTATCTTAGTCTATTTTCTCAACAACGGCCATTGCTGGAGTTTGTTTCACGTGGGTCCAACTCTGACAGATCCCGGATGATAGCGACAGGGATATTTCTCCACCCCTCACAATGTGGGTGAAATACTCTGCCCACTTCATAGCAACAGTCATGGTAACATGAGGTGTCTCTCATCATCCATTAAGCCATTGACTGCATTCAGGCTCCAAGAATCCACTTGTCTGTGGCTACTTCTTCTTCCAGATCTTCCAAGATCTTAAATCGTGTCTCAACCCTGCATAAAGCTACGCATAGCTCTGCACAGCTCTTCATGATGTGGCCATTCTTCACCAGGTTGTAGGCTTTCTTCTTTATTGACCCTCCTACACCATCGCACTGGCCCTTACCATGGCTGGCCTCCAGCCAGGCCCAGCTGGCTCGTACACCAAATAACAAGGGGAAATGGCCATCCAACATGCAGATGGAGCGATTTCAGTATTGGGAAGTTGGAGAGTCGGTCACAAAATGGATGGTGTCAAGTAAAGGCATGGTTTGTTGGAGCTCTAACATAATTGCTTTGTTGTTATGCAATAATCCGATGTAATACAAACACTAGTCATCATAGAGTAACAAGCAGTTATCTTACGGTTCCACATGAATTCAATTTTATTCAAAACAATGAATGCGAATGAGCCTACAAGTTGACTAGGTTTTGCCGAGCTTGGGCTCGTTTTCAGAATAATTATATCGAATGCAACCAATGGGAGATAATGTACGTCAATATACTTACATAGCAAACATATATCGTATCTAGCTACAGAAAATAACGTGTATAATCTCATAATATCACTAGAATATCGATGTATGAAGGAGGAGTTGTACAATTTATCATAACAACTGAAATCAGTCACTGAATTTCTGCCGGCCCTCATAGCTCAGTTGGTAAACGCATTGGTTCCGTGGCATCGGGCGACACCGGTTCAATCCTGACAGAATGCAAACTATTGATTTTCTTTACACTTTGTTTGTTTATGTTTTCACGAAGTAATATAAACCAAATCATTTAGTATACTATGATGCACTGTTTATAAATATTTTTTTATATTTTTGTAGTAATTATTTATTCGCCACAAAAATGAACATATGGTCATTATATATAACGATGTTTCTAAATTGTATTTATCCAGACAGATCACAATCTGTTTTCACATATATAATTACAGTATATTACTGTACAATATATTTACAATTAATAAATTATATATCCATTACATTATATTTGTTTGGTTAATAAAATTTAGAAACATCATTATATATAATGACCATATTTTCATTTTTATGGCGAATAAATAATTACTACAAAAATAAAAAACAAATATTTACAAACAATGCATCATAGTATACTAAATGATTTGGTTTATATTACTTCATGAAAACAAACAAAAAAAGTGTAAAGAAAATCAATAGTTTGCATGCTGTCAGGATTGAACCGGCGTCGCCCGATTGTAAAACAAATGCAAAGGAACCAACACATTTACCAACTAAGCTATGAGGGCCGGCAGAAATTCGCTAACTGATTTCAGTTGTTATGTAAATTGTACAACTCCTCCTTCATACATCGATATTCTAGTGATATTATGAGATTTTACACGTTATTTTCTGTAGTTGGATGCGATATATGTTTGCTATGTATGTATATTAGTGTACATTATCTCCCGTTGGTTGCATTCGATATCATTATTCTGAAAACGAGCCCAAGCTCGGCGAAACCTAGTCGACTTGTAGGCTCATTCGTATTCATTGTTTTGAATAAAATTTGATTCATGTGGAACCGTAAGATAACTGCTTGTTACTCTATGACGACTAGTGTTTGTATTACATCGGATTATTGCATAACAACTCATTCTGACGCTCGTTTCGACCCAAAAGCTAAACTTGTAAACATGCTCTGAATGCATGGAAAGGGTCGGCCTGATGCGAGTTTGAGTCATAAGTGACATCACATCTCGGCATCCCGAAAAGCGCGCCAAAAATATACATATTCGAAAATGTCCGGATGTAAAGCATAAAATGTGGAATTTCTAATTCATTGAATTTTTTATTTTTTTTTGCTTGGTGGACGTGGAAATAGATAGCAGGATGTAATATAACATGAATTCAAGCAATGTATGTTTTTATTCCCTTTAATGAAAGACTGTAGGAGTAGCAAGCCAATGACTTGACTGTGTTGTGTTAGGGTGGCAGGCCAGCTATGGCATCCTCACTGACACACACAAACACTGGGCACAGTTACAGGTTACCCAGTTACAGATCTCTGCAAGCAAGCCAGTTGCAATTCGTATACTAACTATATTTAGAAAAACAGGGGTGGGGAGAAACAAATATGGTTTCTGAATCAAATACAAATATGTTGCATTTAAAAATTTCAAATACCCTCTTTTTAAAATGGCAAATACAAATACAGTGGCTGTACACATGATCAAATACATTACACTGACAACATTTCAAATCCAGGCGGTCAGATTCAAAAGGATATCAGATTCAGATATGCAGTATATTAAAAGGGACAAACACAGAATATGGTGGTGAACTTAGACAGGTTTACAGTTTACACTTAAACATACTAGACAGGGATTTAGCAGCTAACCACCCTCTGGCACCCAGTCAGGACTCAGGAGGTAGGAACCATGACCAATCATTCACACCACTAACAGTGCAAACTGTACAAGTGGCATGGCTTCTAACATTACAAAGCAAGATGGTGGGGGAGGCTTATTTACTGCACTGCTTCCCAGAGACTGTCACTATTATAACTCTGTACTACTACAGTAAGCAGGAGGGTGATGTGGCTAGGACTGGCTTCTCTGGGGAGAGAAGGTATTAATTAGGGAAATCTAACTGAATGTTTATACAACTGAAATGCTCAATAGTAATAGGAAAGTAATAGCTCAATTACTATTACATTTATTAGATTACCTCTGGTATTGCCATTTCTATCTGTCTAATCTATTTGCTTGCAACTGTTTATATGACAACAGTTGTAATTGTGATTAAGTACGAGTACGATTACAGAGAGCGATTACTCCATCTCTGTTTTACGCGCGCTGTGAGGTAACAGACTAGCACAAACTGGGTCGCTATTTGAGCTTCAACAGGGTCCGGATTCGATACAATGCCGACTAGTGAATAGGATGCACGGTTTTTATTTGGGCTTCAAAAGAGTCCGGATTCGACACAAGTGCCGACTAGTGACGTAGTGCCATCAGCCTGCATGGTTTTCACTTCCACCACCGTCATAAACCAAAACGCAAGTTACCGTTTGGGTGCCATTTTACATGAATGTCAAGATTTCTAGTATGTCGAAACTCTGCAAGGTGTCACTATTGGAGACACCGGGGATACTGCAGGAATATTCCGTGATTGGACAACTGATAAGTGATATCTTTCACGTTGTCCAATGGAGTTAAATCCTAACTGCTTAATCTTAATCTTGAAAAATAATCCATAAATTCCCAGAAGGGACAACACATTGATAATAGATGAGAGGCAATACATTCAGGGTAGCGCCTCTAGCCTACTCCGAAATGATGTACTGGAGCAGGCAGCAATAATATTGCTAGATAATTTATTCTAATCTGGTATAGTTCTTAAAATTACAGATGTAGACAAAATGGTTTTATTACAACTAAGTCTACTTAATTTATGATTAAATAAAATATTCCCATCTTGTCCCATCAATGATCCTGCCCGTGTAGCTCTATTAACCTTTTGCACACCAAAGTCTGAAAATTTGATTGACAATTCATCAGTATTTATTTTATAAAACAGAGTTAAACGCATAATACGTCTCCGATCTGTCAGTTGTGCCCAATTTAAGTCTTTTAACAATTCTGTCACACTTATTTCATATGTATATTTAGATTTTGTCCATCTTGCTGCACGTCTTGGAATTACTTCAAGACTGTTAATTTCTTTCATTAGGAATGGATCCCAGATTATTGCAGCATATTCCATTCCAGCTCTTTGAAATGTATGCAATTGTTTTAAATTTTTGTGAACAGCCCCTAAGATTTATACGTAAAAATCCAAGTTTTTTATTAAATTTCTTAACCACTTCAGCAATGTGCTTAGACCAAGTTAAATCATTTTACAAAATAACCCCCAAATATTTTGCATTATTGACCTCTTTCAAAATTTGCCCGTCCATGTGATAAAAATGATGTAAATGAAGACCAGAAGTTGTGCTCATTATATTGCATTTAGAAATATTAAATGTCATGTCCCAATCAACACTCCACTTAACAAGGCTGTCTAAATCTTGTTGCAATATTAGTTGATCTTGTAAAGACTGAACTGGTCTATAAATCAAACAATCATCAGCAAAGAGTCTCACTTTTGTACCTGGAGAAATAACACCTGGAAGATGATTACAGTATAATAAAAACAACAGTGGTCCCATTACTGTACCCTGAGGAACACCGGATGCTACTTCTTCATCATCAGAAAATTCACCATTTATCAATACACGTTGAGTTCGACCCATTAAGAATGACTTTATCAAATTTTTAACATTTCCATTTATACCAAAATAATTCAACTTATTTAACAGTCTGTTGTGTGGTACAACATCAAAAGCTTTAGAAAAATTTAGAATAGCAATATCCACTTGTAGATTCTGATCGTGTAATTCCCCAGAATGCAACGATTTTCTGAACAAAAATGTTAAAAAAGGAGCTAGCTCAGAAGCATGTTATTTCAATATTCTACCTGGAATCTTATCTGGCCCACTTGATTTACTAGGGTTTATATCCCTTAGTAGCTTCTCAATACCCACCACGTTAAATATGAGATTATCAATATCTGGAAAATGAGGACCATCAAGTTTCATATTTCTATTAGGACAATCGGTGTCTTTAGTGAATACCGATTTGAATTGCCTAGATAAAATGGAGGCTTTACTGCTAGAATCAGAATTAAGTTGAGCACCAGTTTTTAGAGGGGATATACCAACTAAATCTTGCTGTTGAGACTTTATATAATGCCAAAATGGTTTTAGGTTACCGTTATCCTGAGCAGTCTTAAAATACCATTGAGGTGCTGCCAGTGAGCTTTACGTATCTGTTTTCTATTTTGTTTAGCCAATTCTTTGTATTTTAACCAGTGTGTTGGGTTTTTAGAATGTTTTGCCCGATTATAGAAACGCTGTTTTTTCCTACAGTTCCTTTTCAAACTGTTTGATAACCAAGGTAAATCGACTCTAGTTTTAGACCAGTATGTTGTTACATATTTATCCATCATATTATGTATATGTTCTGTGAATAATAAATAAAAAGACTGTAGACTTTGTTCTTCTGAACTACATGAAACATCCAGTAAATGATCTGTGAATAATTGAGTATCTCTTCATTTGACCCCAATCTGCTTTAGACCATTGATACAACTTCCTAGGTGGTGCCTTTGTTCACATTGCTTTAATCATAATATCCACTACTATCAAATCATGATCTGAAAAATTTGGTACAGTATTTATAGATTTAAGTAGACCTGGTTTATTCGTACAATAAAGATCAAGAATAGCATCAAGTCTTGTAGGAATTCTTTGTAACTGATTTAAGTTATGCTCCTCCAGTGTTGGTGGAATAACATCACCTAATCCTTTTTGGTCTGAACGTAAGGACACCTTACCTTACATGAATTCCAATCAATATCACCTGCATTAAAATCACCACCTACAATTATACGTGCATGAGTGTTGTTCCTAGTAATATGAGATATATGCCTTAGACTTGACTGAAGAGTTGTATTAGATTCGACTGAGTAATCAGAGGTCGGCCTATAGTATGATGCTATATAAACTGGACTTTCATTATGAATAGATAAACGTGCCCACACAATTTCATCATGAGAGGTAAATCTGATTTATCTAACTCAATTTCATCTATAACCAAATCTTTCTTATGAATTATTATGACACCACCACCATTAAGCGTACGATCATTTCTCAAATGACCTACTTAATTAGGAGGCAAGAACTCAGAATGTTTGATTGATTTATCTAATTTAGACTCACTAACTAATATGATATCTGGTTGCATGGTATTACAAAAATGTAGCAACCCTGCCTTTCTACCTCTAGTACTATTAACGTTTGTAATTGATATTCTTAAATTATCTGATGATTTATCTGAACCACTACTTTCCTCAGATAGACAGTTTGTAGATAAAGATGTGATATTTTAAACTTGGTTATTAAGTACTATAGATGTATACATGAGTGGACTACTATGAACAATAGGTCTAAAGTAAACAGATTTGGTCGGAGAGACTCCACTGAGTGCTGACAAACTGAGTCATCACCAGGTATACCTGATAATAAATCATAACTGTTTGAAACATTAATGTTGTATGCCTGATAAAGGAATGAAGAACAATTGACAGAATTACAACGACAACAATGCCATGTATTATTTTCAATTTGGTTAAACTCGGCCGATGACATACTGGCACATGATTTATGAAACCAAACCTGGCCAGCCTACATTCAAATCACCAGTCTACATTCAAATCACATGTTCCACAAGGATAAACACAAGCCCAAGCGTGGACCTGGGTTAACTTCAATATCACCACTCAATAATAATAATAATAACATTGTTAATAATGTAGTCTTAACAACATGTAATGTATACAATTTATGCATACTTCTTAAATAACCATCATTTGTACAAAGTCCGACATATTTATGTTGCTGCACTAAATTTTTGATAGACATAACCATGGGTAATGAAATTGAAAACTCATTCACTAATTCTACCTTTTTGTGTGAATAAATTATACCAGTGCATAGTCTTAGCAGAACCCAGACAATGATTAACCTATTATGAGCAATAATTAATACAAAAAAAACATGAAGATGTAGATTACATTGTTACAAATTGTGTTGGGGATGAATTAGATTCAACATATTTATTACACCAACTGACACTGTCATAACATAATGACATAAAATTGATAAATCGTATTTCAGAATGTTTACCAGGCAACAAAGCAAAACTAATAAGAATTTATAATACAAAAAACAGAATTCAGCATTATGTTAATTTCTGTATATGACTTACAACATTTATTATCTAAAGTTATTGACAAGATGACATAATCAAAAATGAAGTGTTACAACTTTTGAATGTACAGTTATCCGGTTGTAAACAAAACACGTGCTGACGACGACAGGCCTCGACATTAAAACTGGCCAGGCGCCTTTTTGAGGCTGCCGGGCCAGTACGGGCCACCAGTTTTCATATTTTACTGGCCCGCCAGGCCACTGGTTTCAATCCAATTGACCACCATCGGGTTACCGGTAACCCGACCATACCTAGAAAAATAGGACAACCCTACAGCCTAATTTTTGTATTTGATATTTAAATCAAAGTTTTTTTTTTTATAACTAATTAAATAACAGCAACTAAAACTCAGCCATGCATATATACGATGACATGTATGCACTGCCAAACTCATTTGTGTGATTGGCAAATGGCGGGGGGGGGGGGGGTAGGAGAGCAGATGACAGGGGGGGAAGACAACAACCAGACAGATGCAAACTGAAGAAGGAGCTATTCTAAGGCAGTGATTGAGGGGGCAATGACGAAAGAGAGGACGACTCCATTATGAGAAAGACGGACAGGACACTGAGTGAGGGGAAGGACGTCGTTGTTTGTTTACCGGGGGGCTAGGATTGAACATGTAACTGACAGGGTAGAGAAGGTATTGGGACATGGCAAGGGGTGGTCTATACTGGTACATGTAGAAACAAATAATGCAGACAGGGAGGGAAAAACTGCGATAGTACAGAAGTATAGACAGTTAGTGAGGAAGCTAAAGAAGACGAGAGTTGAACAGGTTATTCTGTCAGGAATTTTGCCAGTAATGGGAGGAAGGGGGGCAACGTATAGAAACTGCAAGAGGATGGCGATCAATGCACTAGTTGAGCAGATGTGTGAAGAAGAGGGGGTGGGATTCACAGATTTGTGGGGATACTTTGTTGGTAGGGAAGATATGTACATGAGAGATGGCCTCCATCTTAGTGGAAAGGGGGCAGCAGTTTTCTCAGAGAACCTGCTGCGATCTGTTGACAGTGGGACAGGTTGCATCTATTTAAACTAGAATCGCAGGGGGGACTCACAGAAAAGCCTGAAAATGGAGGGATAGATAAAGACAGCACAAATAAATCAGGAAATAACAGTCTGGAAAACTCTTCTGAAGCTGGATATAAATTTGTTTGTTTAAATGAAAGGAGTATAGTAAACAAAAGAAATTAACTAAACATTATGGTAGAAGATATTGACCCTCATATAATAGGTATAACCGAATCCTGCACCACTACCGATATATCAGATGCTGAATTGGGACTGACAGGATATGTAATGTTTAGAAAAGATAGAATAGGAAGAAAGGGAGGTGGAGTTATTTTATATATTAAAGAATCTATTCAGGCTTATGAAATAAATTAGAAAGAGAAGCAGATTGCGAAGAAGCTGTTTGGTGTAACATAGTTACAGGAAACTCAACGTTAGTTTATCGAAGTCCAAACATAAGCATAGAAGAGAATGAAAAAATACAAAACACTATAAGGGAAGTAAGCAAATGTGACTGTATTATTATGGGGGATTTTAACCACGGGCATATACAATGGAAATCTCTACAGAGTATGGGGAGAGAGGACCACAAGTTTTTAGTTTTAGTTCAAGATACATTCCTTTCTCAACATGTGCTAGAACCAACCAGGGGTCAGAATGTGTTAGACATAGTTTTGTCCTCACAGAATGAATTAGTTGACAATGTCAAGATATGTGAGCCACTGGGGAGTAGTGATCACAACCAGATACATTTTACCATCAAAGTAAAATCAGAAAGGAATAGTAAAAAGCAGTATAGGAGAAATTTCCACAAAGGAAGGTATAATGAAATGAGGAAATATTTAGCAAAGATAGACTGGAATAACACACTGAAAAATAAGACGGCAACAGAATGCTGGAATATATTAAAGAGTGAAATTAAGTGCATAGTCGATAAATTTGTACTCTTCAAAAAACAAGGAAAACGGTCCAAAAAGAAACAGTTATCGAAAGAAGCCATTAGAAAAATTAAGTATAAACAAATGATGTGGAAGTCAGATAGATGTACTGGAAATGATGAAGACTACAACAGTTATAAAGAAGCACTTAACCAAGCTACAGCGGAAATTAGAAATTCAAAATTTTAATAGAAGCTACGAACAACAATTAGCTAGTAATATAAAACAGGACAGCAAGAGTTTTTATGCATATGTTCGAAGCAAACAGAAAGTTCAAGATAAGGTCGGTCCTCTAGAAGATAGTGCTGGAAATATAATATCAGAGGGATTCTTAATGACAGAAGACCTGAATGAGAACTTTAGTTCAGTGTTTACCAGGGAAGATATTAGTTCATGCCAGTACCAGAGGCTAAGTTCAAGGGGGCAGATTCAGACTATTTAGGACAATTAATTGTAACCCCGGAAATGGTAGCTAAGAAAATAAGGGCTATGAAGGATAATAAATCACCTGGAGTGGATGGTATTCCACGCAAACTACTATTGGAAATTGTAGAACAAATTAGCATACCGCTTGCAACAGTTTTCAACTTGTCATTAGAAGAGGGAGTGGTTCCTTTAGAATATTCAAAAAAGGTTCGAGAAACAAGTCAGAGAACTATAGACCAGTGAGTTTAACATCAGTGATTTGTAAATTATTAGAAAGACTTAATTAAAGATCACATGGTGGATTTTATTGTTAAACAAAACTTGATAAACCCATCTCAACATGGTTTTTTTAAAGCGAGGTCATGCTTAACAAATATGTTATGTTTTTTGGAAGACATCACTAAGTGGGTAGATGAGGGATCACCAGTAGATATCGTCTACTTAGATTTTCAAAAAGCTTTCGACAAAGTACCACATCAAAGATTACTGCTTAAACTAAATGCCCATGGCATAGGAAATGGTATAATAAACTGGATAGAACAATGGCTGATTGACAGAAGACAACGTGTAGTAGTTGATGGGGAGGCTTCAAACTGGAAATTGGTATTGAGTGGGGTACCACAGGTATCAGTATTAGGACCTATATTATTCTTAATATATATCAACGATTTGGATGATGAAATAACAAGCAAGGTGTTGAAATTTGCGGATGATGCAAAAATGTTTAGAAGGATTAAAAGTTATGGAGATAGACAGCATTTATAAGATGATCTTGACAGGTTGATCAAATGGTCTGAAAAGTGGCAAATGCTGTTCAATTTTGGGAAATGTAAATGCCTCCACACAGGACATGGGAATGAAGAGGTAGAATATACAATGGGGGGTACTGTACTAAGTACTACTGTAAAAGAAAAGGACTTAGAGTTAACCAGTAGTGCTGATATGAAGGTTTCAGAGCAGTGCGGAATTGCAGCTTCAAAGGGAAATCAAATCCTTGGATTAATTAGGCGAAACATAACGTATAAGGAAAAAGAGCTAATAATACCGCTGTACAAAACAATAGTTAGGTCTCATTTAGAATATTGTATTCAAACGTGGAGGCCATATCGCAGGAAGGACATAGATATGCTAGAAAGAGTGCAGAGGAGAGCAACTAAAATGATACCAAAACTGAGGGATCTTAGTTACGAAATATGCCTACAAAAATGCGGTTTAACAACACTAGAGACCAGGAGATTGAGAGGAGATCAGATAGTAGTGTTTAAAATATTGAATAGAAATATTTTGTTCTCAGTTAAGAAGGACTAGAGGACATGAACTTACATTAGCAAAGGAGCAGAGTAGATTGGATATAAGAAAGTTTTCATTTTCACAAAGGATTGTAAATGAATGGAACAGATTACCTGCTGATTGTGTGGGTGCTAGCAGCGTGAATATGTTTAAAAATAAAATCGACACATACCTCAGACGGGCGGGATACACATAGATAAAAGGGTCGGACTCTCGATAAGCCAAAGGGCTTCCTTGTCCACCTGCCACCTTGAGTTAATTCTCTGGGTGGCAATCTTGTTAAATCTTGTTAATTAATTATGCACCTAATAATCGGTCTTGTTACATGTTGGCTACGGATGGCAGGCAATCTCAATTGTAGAAGATATTTGTTATACTGTCAAACATTTGACAGCATTGCTAAAGACCATGGCTGTACTGGTGGATCTTATAATACAGCTGTGCCTTGGGCGGAATGAGAGCAAGGACTCCGGACAGCGTTCACATTGTTGCACACCGACAGCCACTTGTTGTTTGCATCAGTCATCGCCAGTCATAATGATAATGTGATACACATGGTATCGCGTTCATATGCATATTTATCATGATCATTTTAATATGCCTGATCCTGGCAATACCGGCCGTGATACCACAATTAAAAATCTTCATGTAACTTTTTGTTATCACTTTTATAGTTGCTATTTTTGTTAAAATCTATCGGCATGTCAATGAGATGATGATAACAGCAGGTGAGAAGTTTAAGACATTTTATAGGTCATGTTTTCTTATAATCAGACAAAATATTAACATGGTTGCCTATGGGAAAACCAACAGTGGGCTGACCCCAATAAAGACCCTGGCAACGGAAGCATGCTATTGTCATTGCACAATCATGGAGGACGCATTTTACTTCAACTATCTTGAAACAATCACTGATAATATGTGTATGGCAAAACAACAATTTAATGGGACAAACCGTTTTTGGATATTACAGACTTCTCATCAGTCTGCAAGTCCAAATCACAGTGTCGGAACACATGTCTTATAAGGAGGCATGCTACTAGTTAAGCCTCAATTTGCAAATCTGTATGAAAATGAACCAATGACATTGCAGCAGGGTGATCCATCAATATTTTTTGTTTACTTCTGCTAGTTAAACACACTTGAAGATCTTGTCATTGACCCTAATGAAGCCTGATGACAGTGACTAGCTGGAGTTGGCTGTAACCCAAGCCTGTTATCAGATACTGTCTACTGGCAGGACCTTCTGGCCAATCAAGCAAGTGGCATTGTTTTCTGAATTTCTGCTTGTTAGGCTGTGTAATATTATGTAACTAAACTGCATAAGACATCTGGCCTTTTGAGAATTCACACCCTAAGGTGACTTTGTTGATTTTTACCTTTGTAAATAGGGCACAAGGTCATAAAATCAATATAAATTTGAATGTAACATTTAACAACTCGCTGTATTGAATATTCTTATAAAACACATATATTGAAGGGTGTCACACATACAGGCATTTTACGAGAGTTGGAAGTATGCAATTTTTGTTAAATCTATCGGCATGTCAGTGAGATGATAATAACAGCAGGTGAGGAGTTTAAGACATTTTGCAGGTCATGTTTTCTTGTAATCAGACAAAACGTTAACATGGTCGCCTATGGGAAAACCAACAGTGGGCTGACCCCTTCAACACATGGCCCTTCCTAACACAATATCATTAGCGGGGAAAACCTTAGGGGGAAATCTCAGTAATAGAAGTGTCTGTCAAATTGTGTTGAAATAAACCACATGCCAGTGAAAAAGTCACATTTCTAAGCAAAAAACAAGCATCAACCAGGAAGTATTACTTAATGTAACTTTAAAAAAACTACAATACTTACAAAACCATAACTTGGCATATGAACTCGACTTGTGTTTACCAAAAATTGCACTGGATGGTTTTATGTTTGGAGAAGGGGTCGTGCCAAAAAATGCAGTACGGATTTTTGCTGTCTTTCAACATTGTAACAAAATGTTTATGAAGCTGTATCAAACTTAATATGCATTTGTTTACCAAAAAACCTGTATGAATGTCAATAACATATTTGTACTTACAACCATAACAAATTTTCTTTTGGGGAGTTTCTCAAAATGAAATAAAATGCCTTTTTTTGGTGATTTTTGACATATTTTTTAATTGTCTTTAAACATATCTAAATATCACTAAACAACATAACAAATCAGTTCTTTTTGGTCTGGAGTATTGTTTAATGTGTTAGGCATTGTCTGAGAATTTTTTTATACTTTATCTTCAAAACATTTATTAATTTGATTTAAGTCAAAACAAGCATGTCATAGGCCATCCTACCACCTTAATCGAGCAGAATCAGAGTAACTCAATACATCAAAAACTTAATGTAATAACAGAGCTCAACAAAATATACGATTTCCCTGCACGCATGCGCTCTTAACTACGTAGATATTTTGCATAGTATCTTAGTTTAGTCATCTTAACGACGTTATCGTTAAGACGTTGCTACAAATCGATGTTGCTACAAATCTGCGATTTTGGAGGAATATAAGTGACTTTGTGGTGTCCTTTCGTGCCGGTGCTGAATATATCACGAAAGAACGAAACAAAAGGGCGTACGAAATAGCTACGAGGCGGCAATTTAGGCACATTTTGGGCGAGGCGGCATAGAAAAACGGTGAGGCGGCCCGCCTCACTTGTCATATGCCAGGGGAAACACTGGTGTTTGACGGAACGTATCAACATCCTCTGCCACTAGCTTGTGGACTTATACACGACATAGTCGTTGTGAAGGGGATTAGAGCATCTACTCTGTGTGGCCTTAGTGTGATGTCAAGTTGCTTGGCCAGCTCCAATGCTGCTGTTGTAGGTGAAGACATCTCAGAAACTACTTCTTGGCTGGGGTGAACTGTGGAACATATATATTTGGTATACGCGTAGGTGCGTTGGAATCAGCCGAGTTGATATGCATCGGTGAATAATCAGCAGATGATACTGAGCTTATACTCGAGTTCAGTGAAGTTGCTGGAGTAGACATGGGGCTGATATCATATTTCGACAACGTAACCTTTAAACGGTTAATTTCGTCCAGTGCTTCACCTATCGTTTACTTCAGCTGTCTCACCTTAGGCTGACGTGAGAGAGGCAGCTTCACCACCAACCTACAATATGAAACTTATTCCTAATCCGCGATGTAATTGTTGTATCATTATTTGTTGTATGGCTGATAGAATATACTACAGGGCAATTCCATGATGTTACGGAGTGACATTTGACTACAAATATGACATTTCTTTTTAAATACATATTTTAATATGCAACATATATGTCAGTTGAACATCAAATACTGTTGGCCACAGAGTTAGCCTCAGACAACAGGTGAACATATTGAAAATCACTGATAACTTTAACAGTAATAAAGTCATTAGTGACACGTTACGGAGTGATGCTGTCTTTTGCACATAATCTGCTCATGGTTACACTAACTTCAAATTCAGCTCTCGTACCATGTCCTGTGTCAAGGTTTGTATATCATTAAACACATTACATATGTAGCCTTGCAACATGCCATTCTAAAACTTCAAAAAGTAATTGTAGTTGTAATTACTTAACTAATTAGCAAGGCTGCTATCGTCACGGATTGATGTTACGGCGTGATGAGACGGATTCTTCATTGTTATTGTCCATCATGATTATAATTTCAATTACTCAGGCACTCTTGTTATATCATTGTCACTCTTAAAACTTGATGTCATTGTTCAGTTGACTAGTTAAGAACCACTTAAACACTAAATAGTACATGTTAATTTAAGAGCATTGTTCAAATTAAGGATGTTAAACCACATGCACAGTGGTTATTGTTGGCTCAGACTTTGTCATCAAAGAGGTAGTGGTTGCAATTATCACAAGTTGGTGGAGGAAGGACACGTATAACTTCATCCAAGTTAATCCAGGACTTGTCTGCATTCACTGGGAAAACATACGCTTTCCCAGACTGGTCCAGGTCTGCCTTTCGTAGGATTGACAGTTCCAAACAGTCATCACTTGAGTCGACAACCTGAGCAACAAAACGCTTCCTGTTTTTCTTGCCACACATCTCCACGGCGATAAAGTCACCAATGCGTGCACTGTCCTGCTTGACGACTGGTTGTTTGACTAGGTCAAAAGCAACACCAGTGTCCGCATACAGGCTGATGGTGTCGAAATGTTCAGCAGATGAATATGTTGCACACCTCACAACATAACGGCGGATAGGGATGATGCAATGCATCATGTGTGTCTTTGGAAGTGACTGTATCCCCAACCATCAATTCTCCAGTGCAGCTGTGCCTTCCATTATCTGGCTGGCCAGAACCAAACTGGCTGGCCAGAACCTGACTTTTCTTGCAGTGTTTGGCTGCTATTCTGGCAAAAGATTCCACATCTGATGCTCGATCTCCGGTTAGGTTTGCCAGCCAGACACGCTGCGTTACATCACCTCCAATTCCATCAACCGGTCCTTTTCCATGCGACGTGGCAAAGAAGTTCCATGTGATGGAAACATTGTAGATCTCTTGCATGAACGTGAGATTTGTGAACATGTATTTCTGCTTAAACTAGCTGCTGGCACCATCAGAGAAAAAGTCGATCTTCTCAATTGTTGGATGCTTTGCTTTCAGATTTTCGATGATTTTGCCCAGAAAGCAACTGACAGCCAACTTCCCATGTACCATATCATCACTTACGATGACAGAGGATTCAATGATGTCTGTGTCTATCCAAGTGCAGATGGTGAAAAGGGTGACTTGTGAATGATTCCAGTGAGCACTTTGGTTCTCATCTTGATCGATGGCCATGTAGTTCTCAGCGAAATCAACCTGAACCACAATGTTACGCCCATTAACAGCTCTTCTCTTCTCCTCAAATGAATTGGCTTGCGTTTGATGAAAGTGTGCTGTTTGAAGTAGTCAAGTTGCTTCACAACTTCAGCAACTGCGTCTTGTACCTTGAACTTGTTACGACATTCCTCACATCGTCCTAGCATACATTTATCAGCATCTTGGCGGCACACTATGGTCTGTAGAAAGTCACAGAAACTTAACATTTGAGGGATTCAAGTAGAAGCCTCTTATTCTCGTGATACTTGCATGAGCATACATTGTGGGGGAACTTTGCATTGAGCCATACGTGTTTTGGTCGAAGGTCAGCAAACTTAGACCTGCCAATTTTGATATCTGGGTTTGCATCGCAGAAGAGGCTGTGAGCTTCATTAACCGTCATCATCAGGTACTTCTTCTGGATCTTCGCCTTCTCTGTGCCGGTCCTGATGATGATGTATAGTCCTTCCTTCTTGGTGCAGTCCATGAAATGTCTGGCTGCTCATAGAAGTCAGTAACAGCTTTCACAGTAGCAATGTCCAGTTTGTTTTGGTGACTTCCGCTTGCGCTCGGCCAGTCATGATGATGGTTAATGGACAGACATCCCATAATGGCTGCACATTTTCGTGGGGAGTTTGGCGTTGCGGTCATGACACGCTTCACAGCTTTTCCGAGGGTTGAGGGTGACTTATACGCAAACTCTGTGTCACCGTTATGACCATGATTGACATTCTGTTTTTTATTGTTGCGACAGCGTCTCTGCCTGATGCATTCCGCATTTCGTGCCTTGTCAAGGTTGGCAAGACGAGCATGTTTCTTCCGCTGTGCATCAAGCTGTCGCATATGACCTGCCCCATTTTGAAGTATTTTTTTCTCTTTGTGGCGCTTCTGTCGCTCCGCACCAGTAAGAGGCATGGTTATTGAAATAAAATAATTCAATTTAATATAGTTACAAATGACTGCTTACATTTGGAATATGAAGTATTTCATAGTTAAGAAAAGCAGCCATATGAAACAAAGAAGTGGTGTTACTTATATTGTTTTGTATTTTGTTTATTAATGCGTAATCATCAAATTAATGGTACATTTTCCATTACAGTTGATCAACACATTTGTCATAAAGTATACACAAAAATGTTTACCTGGTGATGATCACGATGCTGTCAGATGGTAGCAGATTGCCACTAGGATTTCATAGTACCTAGACTTGGAATAAATTGATAGAGAAAGGAAGTATATAACAATTGTGGGAAATATGCATACTGCCTGCCTGCCTGCCTGTCTGTATGTATATCTGCTGCTTGTCTGCTGGTTGTATGTTTATCTGCCTACCTCTGCCTCAGTCTGTCTGTCTGTCTGTTTGTCTGTCCGCCACCCTGCAGGCTGTATGTTTATCTGCCAAATTCTGCATCAGCCTCTGCCTCTCTGTATCTCGTGTCTCGCTCCTGTCTGCCTACAGGCCAGCAAGCCTGTCTGCACACCTGTATGTTTGCCTTCTTATATCTGCCTCTGCCTCTGCCTCTGTGTCTGTGTCTGCCTCTGCCTCTGCCTCTGCCTCTTCCTCTGCCTCTGCCTCTGCCTCTGCCTCTGCCTCTGCCTCTGCCTCTGCCTCTGTCTCTGCCTCTGCCTCTGCCTCTGCCTCTGCCTCTGCCTCTGTTACTTTCTCTCTCTCTCTGTCTTTGTCTCTGGCTCTGTCTCTGTCTCTGGCTCTGGCTCTGTTTCTGTCTCTGGCTCTGTCTCTGTCTCTGGCTCTGTCTCTGTCTCTGCCTCTGTCTCTGTCTCTGTCTCTGTCTCTATCTCTATCTCTGTCTCTCTCTATGTCTCTCTCTATGTCTCTGTCTCTCTCTCTGTCTCTCTCTCTGTCTCTCTCTCTGTCTCTCTCTCTCTCTGTCTCTCTCTCTGTCTCTCTCTCTCACTCTCTCTCTGTTTCTGTCTCTGTCTCTCTCTCTCTCTCTCTTTCTCATT
>OZ023205.1:65620978-65665978 GCA_963995525.1 Escarpia spicata | reverse complement strand
GAGGCAGAGGCAGAGGCAGAGACAGAGGCAGAGGCAGAGGCAGAGGCAGAGGCAGAGGCAGAGGCAGAGGCAGAGGCAGAGGCAGAGGCAGAGGCAGAGGCAGAGGCAGAGGCAGAGGCAGAGGAAGAGGCAGAGGCAGAGGCAGAGGCAGAGGCAGAGGCAGAGGCAGAGGAAGAGGCAGAGGCAGAGGCAGAGGCAGAGGCAGAGGCAGAGGCAGAGGCAGAGGCAGAGGCAGAGGCAGAGGCAGAGGCAGAGGCAGAGGCAGAGGCAGAGGCAGACACAGACACAGAGGCAGAGGCAGAGGCAGAGGCAGATATAAGATGGCAAACATACAGGTGTGCAGACAGGCTTGCTGGCCTGTAGGCAGACAGGAGCGAGACACGAGATACAGAGAGGCAGAGGCTGATGCAGAATTTGGCAGATAAACATACAGCCTGCAGGGTGGCGGACAGACAAACAGACAGACAGACAGACTGAGGCAGAGGTAGGCAGATAAACATACAACCAGCAGACAAGCAGCAGATATACATACAGACAGGCAGGCAGGCAGGCAGGCAGGCAGGCAGGCAGGCAGGCAGGCAGGCAGGCAGGCAGGCAGGCAGGCAGGCAGGCAGGCAGGCAGGCAGGCAGGCAAACAGACAAGACAGTCACACAAACAAAAAGACAGAGGCAAACAGTAAGATAAAAATACAGGTAGAGAAGGAGGCCGGCCGGCAAACATGCAGACATGCGTACTGACGTAATGCCTAACCGACTTATAGACTGACATTCTAACAGACAAACACAGAGAATGGAGGAGGGAGTGAGATTCGGGTAGAGAGGGAGAAAAAATATATAAATTATAGAGACAGATGTAGGAGCAGGGATATTTGCGACTACAACATCGCAACAGTGTAGTCAAGCAACCAACGCTACATCACTAAGTTGTGTCGGCTGTTCTAATATTAGACGTGGTAAACTACATGTAATAATCAGTCACCCTATAGATACTTGTCTAAACTTGTACAGACAAGAGTCGGATAAACTTGTTTTACCTAAGTACTTCTTTTGACTAGTAACTATCACATTATCTAAAGTCAAACGTATGCACACGACATACCTATACATCACAATAATTAGTTCAAATGCTTGAAAGATATGTAAGTCGTTTGTAAACACAATTTAACATTATGCGTTAGAATGGTGCTACACTCGTTATACTATAGCTGGCATGCCCGAACTGACGGGTAATAAGGCAACAAGTTATGCATTATTCTAATAGTATCACTATTATGTATAACATATAAACATGAAAACATAACTCACCAGGCCGTGTATATTGATACTTGTAATACGGAGCCGAGAGAACTGTACGTATATCTTTGTGGAAACGTCCATGATCCCTAGCAAACTGCGACTGGGTGTGGCTCAAGCTACCCTACCCCCGTCTGGCGACTTACATAACAGTAGCCTATGCAACCGCTTGCACGAAACAATTCCGCCAGAGTTACATAATATATTATACTTGTAGTGTTTCAGATTCTTTGTGGGTCGTACATGTCAACCGGCGTAAAACACGAACGGATTATATGCCCACGAACATTATTATTTGTAAGTTTACAACTTCATATTTACTCCTTTCCAAATATGTTTTTTTCCGTTTTATTATGCTCTTACATACAATTACAAATACATTTGTGAGCGCGCATACAATTACGCGTTATGCAACGAGGCCATCAAATATTGTGTTTCCTGTCCTGTAAACTGTGGAGGAGGAAAGCACAGTTACTTAATAAAATATCAAAGTTTATTTATGCTTGATGCATATATGATGATAGAACATATTGTATTATTAAGAACATCTAGACTTCTATTATATGAATCATATTTACAGTACGTCAAACATAAACAACACGAAACATAACACATTCAGTGACCTTACTGTATTCAGTGTTTTCGATAATTGTATAATCAGTAGTTGAAACCAAATAATATAAAATAATATAACATAAAATAAACCTCGTACTATACATGTATTGCACAATTTGAACTCATTTACATGTAATTACATCACTAGTAAATTAACTATGTGCTACAATGTATTTTTTTATTCTCCGCTATTCACAGTATTGACATTGAATTTGTTAGATACACAAACTTTGTTATGAACACATTAATAAATCTGGAAAGATCTTTCAACTGTTTCACATTATTTACATTAAACATCTGGTTCATTTTCAAAGTATTAGGTCTGATTCTAAAGTATTTCTTTATGTATTTTGATTTTTCTTCTACTAGTGATGGACATATAAGTACATCATGATATTAATCACCTTGGTGTCCATTGTTGCATAAATTACTGAGCCTCTGAGCATTTTCATGGAGATACTGACCAACAGAAATAGGTATTGTTTTATTTCCACAGCAACATTTACATAACTTGATTCTGTCAGATGGGCTCAAGTAGATTAAATACTTCTCGAGTCTTACTTCAATTTTAATATTCTGCAATTTGAACACAGCCTATTTATATGAATTCTGTGCCATGTTTGTCTGTTTATGTCTATCTTTTTAAGTTATAGGGTATGCTTCAATACATTTGTATTTACATTTCCATGATCATGCCACATGTTACATAGTTAACATCCATCAATGACATTGTTTTATCAATCCATTTTGATTTAGTAGTACCTCTGTCGTGTAATTTTGTATCAGCCTAAACATAATACTATATATCTTGCTTTGTTTGCCTTCAATTAATTGTACCCAAATGTTTATCATTCTCTTTTCTATAATTGTTGTCGCACTTTGTCGGCCATCATCTCTATTTACCATACGATTTGCGATGTTCCTGTTAAGTTTTAGTAGACTTTTCAAGAACTTTCTATGGTATCTCTCAATCTACTCTACATTTTGAAAACCCTATTAGAGAGAGAGAGAGAGAGAGAGAGAGAGAATGAGAGAGAGAGACAGAGAGAGAGACACAGAGAGAGACAGAGAGAGAGACAGAGAGAGAGAGAGAGACAGAGAGAGAGAGACAGAGACAGAGACAGAGATAGAGACAGAGACAGAGACAGAGACAGAGACAGAGACAGAGACAGAGCCAGAGACAGAGCCAGAGACAGAGACAGAGCCAGAGACAGAGACAGAGACAGAGCCAGAGACAGTGACAGAGCCAGAGCCAGAGACAGAGACAGAGACAGCGCCAGAGACAGAGCCAGAGACAGAGACAGAGATAGATACAGAGACAGAGAGAGAGAGAAAGTAACAGAGGCAGAGGCAGAGGCAGAGGCAGAGGCAGAGGCAGAGGCAGAGGCAGAGGCAGAGGCAGAGGCAGAGGCAGAGGCAGAGGCAGAGGCAGAGGCAGAGGCAGAGGCAGAGGCAGAGGCAGAGGCAGAGGCAGAGGCAGAGGCAGAGGCAGAGGCAGAGGCAGAGGCAGATAAAAGAAGGCAAACACACAGGTGTGCAGACAGGCTGGCTGGCATGTAGGCAGACAGTAGAGAGACACGAGATACAGACAGGCAGAGACTGAGGCAGAATTTGGCAAATAAACATACAGCCTGCAGGGTGGCGGACAGACAGACAGACATTCAGACAGACAGACAGACAGACACATACAGACAGTCAGACAGACAGACAGACAGAAAGACAGACAGACAGACAGACAGACAGACAGACAGACAGACAGACAGACAGACAGACAGACAGACAGACAGACAGACAGACAGACAGACAGACAGACAGACATTCAGACAGACAGACAGACAGACAGACAGACAGACAGACAGACATACATCCAGGTAGATGGGCAGACTGTATAGAAAAGAGAGACAGACAGGGGCAAAGACTGAGGCAGAGATAGGCACATAAACATACAGGCAGCAGACAAGCAGCATACAGACATATATACATCCAGGTAGATAGGCAGACAGGAGAGAAGACATTCAGAGCCGTAGAGACACAGTCAAGGGCAAAGACTGAGGCAGAGGTAGGCAGATAAACAAACAACCAGCACACAAGCAGCAGATATACATACATACAGACAGGCCTGCAGGCAGGCAGGCAGGCAGGCAGGCAGGCAGGCAGGCAGGCAGGCAGGCAGGCAGGCAGGCAGGCAGGCAGGCAGGCAGGCAGGCAGGCAGGCAGGCAGGCAGGCAGGCAGGCAGGCAGGCAGGCAGGCAGGCAGGCAGGCAGGCAAACAGACAAGACAGGCACACAAACAAAAAGACAGAGGCAAACAGTAAGATAAAAATACAGGTAGAGAAGGAGGCCGGCCGGCAAACATGCAGACATGCGTACTGACGTAATGCCTAACCGACTTATAGACTGACATTCTAACAGACAAACACAGAGAATGGAGGAGGGAGTGAGATTCGGGTAGAGAGGGAGAAAAAATATATAAATTATAGAGACAGATGTAGGAGCAGGGATATTTGCGACTACAACATCGCAACAGTGTAGTCAAGCAACCAACGCTACATCACTAAGTTGTGTCGGCTGTTCTAATATTAGACGTGGTAAACTACATGTAATAATCAGTCACCCTATAGATACTTGTCTAAACTTGTACAGACAAGAGTCGGATAAACTTGTTTTACCTAAGTACTTCTTTTGACTAGTAACTATCACATTATCTAAAGTCAAACGTATGCACACGACATACCTATACATCACAATAATTAGTTCAAATGCTTGAAAGATATGTAAGTCGTTTGTAAACACAATTTAACATTATGCGATAGAATGGTGCTACACTCGTTATACTATAGCTGGCATGCCCGAACTGACGGGTAATAAGGCAACAAGTTATGCATTATTCTAATAGTATCACTATTATGTATAACATATAAACATGAAAACATAACTCACCAGGCCGTGTATATTGATACTTGTAATACGGAGCCGAGAGAACTGTACGTATATCTTTGTGGACACGTCCATGATCCCTAGCAAACTGCGACTGGGTGTGGCTCAAGCTACCCTACCCCCGTCTGGCGACTTACATAACGATAGCCTATGCAACCGCTTGCACGAAACAATTCCGCCAGGGTTACATAATATATTATACTTGTAGTGTTTCAGATTCTTTGTGGGTCGTACATGTCAACCGGCGTAAAACACGAACGGATTATATGCCCACGAACATTATTATTTGTAAGTTTACAACTTCATATTTACTCCTTTCCAAATATGTTTTTTTCCCGTTTTATTATGCTCTTACATACAATTACATATACATTTGTGAGCGCGCATACACTTACGCGTTATGCAACGAGGCCATCAAATATTGTGTTTCCTGTCCTGTAAACTGTTGAGGAGGAAAGCAGTTACTTAATAAAATATCAAAGTTAATTGATGCTTGATGCATTATAATATTGTGATATTTTGTATATATTCATAACATCGCGTGTGTGTGTGTGTGAACGAACTTGCCCAAGTTTCGACACCTCCGCACAGAATTCGAACCCGCGTTCTCTCAGTCGAGGGTTCGGAGCTCTTATCGCTGCGCTCCATTAATGTCATCTTCTTTATTTCGTCTTCTGTAGTTGTTTGGTCCATTCCCATAGTGTCGTATTGGGCATCTTGTCTTACTTCTTTAGATGTAGGGTTCTGCGCAGGTATTTGTTGATGAAAGTCTTTTTTAGTTTGTTTTTATGTGTAATTCACCGTGTCTCCGAGCCATAAAGAATACTGACTTGAGATTTGAGTTATATATCCTCAGTTTGGTGTTAAGCTTAATTTGTTTTGCCTTCCAGATGTTTCTCAAAATGACCCGTGCGTGCGTGCGTGCGTGGTGCGTGGTGCGTGGTGCGTGGTGCGTGGTGCGTGGTGCGTGGTGCGTGGTGCGTGGTGCGTGGTGCGTGGTGCGTGGTGCGTGGTGCGTGGTGCGTGGTGTATGCGGGTTTGTGTGTATGTATTTGGTATGTGTGTTTGTGTGTGTGTGTGTGTGTGTGTGTATGTGTGTGTGTGTGTGTATGCGTGCGTGCGTGCATGCCTACGTGCATGCGTGTGTGTGAGACAAGTAGACATATGGTGTCTTTCGAATGTATGTCGTTTTAGCTAACGTTGTGTTTTTAGTTAAGTATCTGTAGGCGTTATTGCTAGTACAATATATTTTGCCGACGAGATGCGTCATTGTTCTGGGGACAAAGGTGTTATTTATTTCTTAGAGATGCCCGTATTATAATTAAAAAAAAAACCTGCCCACAATATCTTCCTAAGCGCATGCAACTATATTTGAGATAACGTATACATGAGTGTGCATGTGTATGGGTACTCGGTATTTTTAACATTTCCTCCTAGACGATTTGCATAGCAGACACCAAAAGTATGGATTCATGTTTTAAAACAACGTCAACATAACTGTAAGTAATCTATAGACTGTATTTAATAATGGACGCCTTTCTAACCGTATTTACGCAGACGCATAGGTCTAGGCGCAATACTTATGGAGAACACTTGACAGACGGAACTAACCATACGTTGCGCAAAACATACAAATAATGGTTAATTGTATTCACAACGAATAAGAAAATATTGTGACAAATAGAACATGGTCAGAATCGTATCAATGTTCAGTGATCAACTGAATATAAACAGAAGCATGGAAGCCAACACAATTACAAAGACACGGTCCTACCTTCCGAGTCGGTTGTTCGGGATCAGCAGTCAGAATTTTCATCGGGCAGCTGGGTGGCGTCGTAAAGGAGAATTTGGAAATTCACCGTTGATGCTCCAACGTGTATCCTTTCAGTCCGGTGATTATATCAATGCTGGGTGGTAGTGGTGAATCCTAGCTCTAGATGCAATTAAGTTTCTCCGCACTGCAAAGAAGAAAGACGCTGGATAATCCAAAGTGATATCGCCGGTGTTGGAGGTTCACTACATTCACAGCCCAGGTACCATAACATTTCCGTCCTGGGCCTATGATAGAGAAGACAGCCTATAGCTTGGAATGCCAACCATGGGCCAATGTTGAAAGGCCAGTGCTAGGCCAAGCATCGAAACTACCATTGTTAGACCAACATTGGCCCGATTTTACCCCAATGTTGGCTGCCAACATTGGCCAAATATAGTAACATACATTGGGCCAATATTTGCCCGAGTTGGAAATGCTATCTGGGAAATCACCAAGAATGAGAAACGACACGGCACTGCAACAATTAACTCTCCAAAAACTACCCAATGGGCACCACAAACAATTTCCTACACTACCCCGCCTCCGCCACCGTGATAGTATCCGACACTACCCCCCTCCTCCAACCACGCAACAGGCGTGTCAATTGGCGGCGCCCCCCCCCCCCAGTATTCATCAAATTCTGACACACGTAGGCTCCTTCATATAGGCTATATGATTCAACTAATCCATTTCAATGGTACGAGAATAACAAATAATCTTTAAAGTGTATATGGAAACACCTTTAGTTATAAGTTTCGTCGATGCGGTGCGTTCTGTAAGGGATGTATTGATATTACAGTTTCTAGACGATCACACCTGACCACCCGGCTACTTATCATAATGTACGTTTCTGTTAGCGAAGTTGCGGTTAAGCAAAGTATGAAAATGATCGATGTTGTTCTTCGTGTATACATAGTCTACAATAAAGTCCGCCTGGTTTTGTAGTGTCCTTGCATTTCAAATTAAATTCGGAAATCGTCCTTCTTTTAAATATAAATTTCCAGTGAATCAACATCCCGAATCTGTGTCACTTTCTTGAACACCATTTTAAACATGTTTCACACATTATGCAAGTTTAAAACTTAGCGCAAAAGGCGAAAATTATATCCACGGACTATGAGGCGGATTAAGATGTATTGGGGCTCTGGGGCAAATTTGAATTGTGAGGCCCCCACCGAAAGACAATGAGCTCTGGGCCCTGGAATAAACGTTGTTCTAACCTGATTACCCTGGATCTCGGTACCCTGTAATTATTTTATTCTCACTTGACTGGGGCGCCCCATGAGCTCGGAGTCAATGATTTTTTTGTCACTTCATTGAGCCCCGGGAGCTATGGTCCTTTGTTTTTTCATCGGCGCTCCGGGAGCTCGGGACCGTGGGGCACGTGACCCAGTCAGGGACGGATCCATAGAGAGTAGTCTAGTGGAACTTCCAATTATACCTCCTTGAGGATTGCCATAACACCTCCACTGAACCAAATTCATATTGGATAGGCTATGCCGAGGCTTCAGCATGACTCCGCTGTCGAGTTATAGCGCTGTCGCGATGTCGCACTCTGCCGTCGCGCTGTTGGATCTTGACATTGGAAGAGCTAACGCGGGGGGTGTTATTGAAGATTTGTTTGCCAGAGCTTCAACACCACTCTGCCGTCGCGCTGTCGGATCGTGACATCGGAATACAATGGCGGGATGCTGTTGAACATTTATTCACAATTTCGGAAGCTCCCCAAAAACCTCCAATTGCACCCCCTTGAGACTAACATAAGCGGGGCCACATTCCAAAGTCTAGGGGGCACATAACGGGCGCACATTCCAAATATATATGGGCCACCCCACTATAGCGCAGAGAGAGCGAGGGGGGAAGATAAGGATGGAGGGGTGGAGAGAGACGGAGAGTGAGAGGATGGCAGGGAAATGGAGGGGACGGGAGAGGAAGGAAGTGAGAAAGGGGATGGAGGGGAAGATACGTGGATGGAGAGTGACAATGACAATGAGTTTTATTTCCCTACGACTCCTTGCGGAGTATGAGAGAATTTTTCTTTATAAAGAACATTTTGATAGAACATATTGTATTATTAAGAACATCTAGACTTCTATTATATGAATCATATTTACAGTACGTCAAACATAAACAACACGAAACATAACACATTCAGTGACCTTACTGTATTAAGTGTTTTCGATAATTGTATAATCAGTAGTTCAAACCAAATAATGTAAAATAATATAACATAAAATAAACCTCGTACTATACATGTATTGCACAATTTGAACTCATTTACATGTAATTACATCACTAGTAAATTAACTATGTGCTACAATGTATTTTTTAATTCTCCGCTATTCACAGTATTGACATTGAATTTGTTAGATACACAAACTTTGTTATGAACACATTAATAAATCTGGAAAGATCTTTCAACTGTTTCACATTATTTACATTAAACATCTGGTTCATTTTCAAAGTATTAGGTCTGATTCTAAAGTAATTCTTTATGTATTTTGATTTTTCTTCTACTAGTGATGGACATATAAGTACATCATGATATTAATCACCTTGGTGTCCATTGTTGCATAAATTACAGAGCCTCTGAGCATTTTCATGGAGATACTGACCAACAGAAATAGGTATTGTTTTATTTCCACAGCAACATTTACATAACTTGATTCTGTCAGATGGGCTCAAGTAGATTAAATATTTCTCGAGTCTTACTTCAATTTTAATATTCTGCAATTTGAACACAGCCTATTTATATGAATTCTGTGCCATGTTTGTATGTTTATGTCTATCTTTTTAAGTTATAGGGTATGCTTCAATACATTTGTATTTACATTTCCATGATCATGCCACATGTTCCATACTTAACATCCATCAATTACATTGTTTTATCAATCCATTTTGATTAAGTAGTACCTCTGTCGTGTAATTTTTTATCAGCCTAAACATAATACTATATATCTTGCTTTGTTTGCCTTCAATTAAGTGTACCCAAATGTTTATAATTCTCTTTTCTATAATTGTTGTCGCACTTTGTCGGCCATCATCTCTATATACCATACGATTTGCGATGTTCCTGTTAAGTTTTAGTAGACTTTTCAAGAACTTTCTATGGTATCTCTCAATCTACTCTACATTTTGAAAACCCTATTAGAGAGAGAGAGAGAGAGAGAGAGAGAGAGAGAGAGAGAGAGAGAGAGAGAATGAGAGAGAGTGAATGAGAGAGAGAGAATGAGAGAGAGAGAATGAGAGAGAGAGAGAATGAGAAAGAGAGAGAGAGAGACAGAGACAGAAACAGAGAGAGAGTGAGAGAGAGAGACAGAGAGAGAGACAGAGAGAGAGACAGAGAGAGAGACAGAGAGAGATACAGAGAGAGAGACAGAGAGAGAGACAGAGAGAGAGACAGAGAGAGAGACAGAGAGAGAGACAGAAAGAGAGACAGAGACAGAGAGAGAGACAGAGAGAGAGAGACAGAGACAGAGACAGAGACAGAGACAGAGACAGAGACAGAGCCAGAGACAGAGCCAGAGACAGAGCCAGAGACAGAGACAGAGCCAGAGCCAGAGACAGAGACAGAGCCAGAGACAGAGACAGAGAGAGAGACAAAGTAACAGAGGCAGAGGCAGAGGCAGAGGCAGAGGCAGAGGCAGAGGCAGAGGCAGAGGCAGAGGCAGAGGCAGAGGCAGAGGCAGAGGCAGAGGCAGAGGCAGAGGCAGAGGCAGAGGCAGAGGCAGAGGCAGAGGCAGAGGCAGAGGCAGAGGCAGAGGCAGAGGCAGAGGCAGAGGCAGAGGCAGAGGCAGAGGCAGAGGCAGATAAAAGAAGGCAAACATACAGGTGTGCAGACAGGCTGGCTGGCATGTAGGCAGACAGGAGAGAGACACGAGATACAGACAGGCGGAGACTGAGGTAGAATTTGGCAAATAAACATACAGCATGCAGGGTGGCGGACAGACAGACAGACAGACAGACAGACAGACAGACAGACAGACAGACAGACAGACAGACAGACAGACAGACAGACAGACAGACAGACAGACAGACAGACAGACAGACAGACAGACAGACACATACAGACAGACAGACAGACAGACAGACAGACAGACAGAAAGACAGACAGACAGCAGACAGACAGACAGACAGACAGACAGACAGACAGACAGACATTCAGACAGACAGACATACAGACAGACAGACAGACATACATCCAGGTAGATGGGCAGACTGTATAGAAAAGAGAGACAGACAGGGGCAAAGACTGAGGCAGAGATAGGCACATAAACATACAGGCAGCAGACAAGCAGCATACAGACATATATACATCCAGGTAGATAGGCAGACAGGAGAGAAGAAATTCAGAGACGTAGAGACACAGTCAAGGCAAAGACTGAGGCAGAGGTAGGCAGATAAACAAACAACCAGCACACAAGCAGCAGATATACATACATACAGGCAGGCAGGCAGGCAGGCAGGCAGGCAGGCAGGCAGGCAGGCAGGCAGGCAGGCAGGCAGGCAGACAAGACAGGCACACAAACAAAAAGACAGAGCCAAACAGTAAGATAAAAATACAGGTAGAGAAGGAGGCCGGCCGGCAAACATACAGACATGCGTACTGACGTAATGCCTAACCGACTTATAGACTGACATTCTAACAGACAAACACAGAGAATGGAGGAGGGAGTGAGATTCGGGTAGAGAGGGAGAAAAAATATATAAATTATAGAGACAGGTGTAGGAGCAGGGATATTTGCGACTACAACATCGCAACAGTGTAGTCAAGCAACCAACGCTACATCACTAAGTTGTGTCGGCTGTTCTAATATTAGACGTGGTAAACTACATGTAATAATCAGTCACCCTATAGATACTTGTCTAAACTTGTACAGACAAGAGTCGGATAAACTTGTTTTACCTAAGTACTTCTTTTGACTAGTAACTATCACATTATCTAAAGTCAAACGTATGCACACGACATACCTATACATCACAATAATTAGTTCAAATGCTTGAAAGATATGTAAGTCGTTTGTAAACACAATTTAACATTATGCGTTAGAACGGTGCTACACTCGTTATACTATAGCTGGCATGCCCGAACTGACGGGTAATAAGGCAACAAGTTATGCATTATTCTAATAGTATCACTATTATGTATAACATATAAACATGAAAACATAACTCACCAGGCCGTGTATATTGATACTTGTAATACGGAGCCGAGAGAACTGTACGTATATCTTTGTGGAAACGTCCATGATCCCTAGCAAACTGCGACTGGGTGTGGCTCAAGCTACCCTACCCCCGTCTGGCGACTTACATAACAATAGCCTATGCAACCGCTTGCACGAAACAATTCCGCCAGAGTTACATAATATATTATACTTGTAGTGTTTCAGATTCTTTGTGGGTCGTACATGTCAACCGGCGTAAAACACGAACGGATTATATGCCCACGAACATTATTATTTGTAAGTTTACAACTTCATATTTACTCCTTTCCAAATATGTTTTTTTCCGTTTTATTATGCTCTTACATACAATTACAAATACATTTGTGAGCGCGCATACAATTACGCGTTATGCAACGAGGCCATCAAATATTGTGTTTCCTGTCCTGTAAACTGTTGAGGAGGAACGCACAGTTACTTAATAAAATATCAAAGTTTATTTATGCTTGATGCATATATGATGATAGAACATATTGTATTATTAAGAACATCTAGACTTCTATTATATGAATCATATTTACAGTACGTCAAACATAAACAACACGAAACATAACACATTCAGTGACCTTACTGTATTAAGTGTTTTCGATAATTGTATAATCAGTAGTTGAAACCAAATAATATAAAATAATATAACATAAAATAAACCTCGTACTATACATGTATTGCACAATTTGAACTCATTTACATGTAATTACATCACTAGTAAATTAACTATGTGCTACAATGTATTTTTTTATTCTCCGCTATTCACAGTATTGACATTGAATTTGTTAGATACACAAACTTTGTTATGAACACATTAATAAATCTGGAAAGATCTTTCAACTGTTTCACATTATTTACATTAAACATCTGGTTCATTTTCAAAGTATTAGGTCTGATTCTAAAGTATTTCTTTTTGTATTTTGATTTTTCTTCTACTAGTGATGGACATATAAGTACATCATGATATTAATCACCTTGGTGTCCATTGTTGCGTAAATTACAGAGCCTCTGAGCATTTTCATGGAGATACTGACCAACAGAAATAGGTATTGTTTTATTTCCACAGCAACATTTACATAACTTGATTCTGTCAGATGGGCTCAAGTAGATTAAATACTTCTCGAGTCTTACTTCAATTTTAATATTCTGCAATTTGAACACAGCCTATTTATATGAATTCTGTGCCATGTTTGTCTGTTTATGTCTATCTTTTTAAGTTATAGGGTATGCTTCAATACATTTGTATTTACATTTCCATGATCATGCCACATGTTACATAGTTAACATCCATCAATGACATTGTTTTATCAATCCATTTTGATTTAGTAGTACCTCTGTCGTATAATTTTGTATCAGCCTAAACATAATACTATATATCTTGCTTTGTTTGCCTTCAATTAAGTGTACCCAAATGTTTATCGTTCTCTTTTCTATAATTGTTGTCGCACTTTGTCGGCCATCATCTCTATATACCATACGATTTGCGATGTTCCTATTAAGTTTTAGTAGACTTTTCAAGAACTTTCTATGGTATCTCTCAATCTACTCTACATTTTGAAAACCCTATTAGAGAGAGAGAGAGAGAGAGAGAGAGAGAGAGAGAGAGAGAGAGAGAGAGAGAGAGAGAGAGAGAGAGAGAGAGAGAGAGAGAGAGAGAGAGAGAGAGAGAGATAATGAGAGAGAGTGAATGAGAGAGAGAGAGAGAATGAGAGAGAGAGAGAATGAGAGAGAGAGAGAATGAGAGAGAGAATGAGAGAGAGAATGAGAGAGAGAGAGAATGAGAGAGAGAATGAGAGAGAGAGAATGAGAAAGAGAGAGAGACAGAGACAGAGACAGAAACAGAGAGAGAGTGAGAGAGAGACAGAGAGAGAGACAGAGAGAGAGAGACAGAGAGAGAGACAGAGAGAGAGACAGAGAGAGAGACAGAGACATAGAGAGAGACATAGAGAGAGACAGAGATAGAGATAGAGACAGAGACAGAGACAGAGACAGAGACAGAGACAGAGACAGAGACAGAGACAGAGCCAGAGACAGAGACAGAGCCAGAGACAGAGACAGAAACAGAGCCAGAGCCAGAGCCAGAGACAGAGACAGAGACAGAGACAGAGCCAGAGACAGAGCCAGAGACAGAGACAGAGAGAGAGACAGAAAGTAACAGAGGCAGAGGCAGAGGCAGAGGCAGAGGCAGAGGCAGAGGCAGAGGCAGAGGCAGAGACAGAGGCAGAGGCAGAGGCAGAGGCAGAGGCAGAGGCAGAGGCAGAGGCAGAGGCAGAGGCAGAGGCAGAGGAAGAGGCAGAGGCAGAGGCAGAGGCAGAGGCAGAGGCAGAGGCAGAGGAAGAGGCAGAGGCAGAGGCAGAGGCAGAGGCAGAGGCAGAGGCAGAGGCAGAGGCAGACACAGACACAGAGGCAGAGGCAGAGGCAGAGGCAGATATAAGAAGGCAAACATACAGGTGTGCAGACAGGCTTGCTGGCCTGTAGGCAGACAGGAGCGAGACACGAGATACAGAGAGGCAGAGGCTGATGCAGAATTTGGCAGATAAACATACAGCCTGCAGGGTGGCGGACAGACAAACAGACAGACAGACAGACTGAGGCAGAGGTAGGCAGATAAACATACAACCAGCAGACAAGCAGCAGATATACATACAGACAGGCAGGCAGGCAGGCAGGCAGGCAGGCAGGCAGGCAGGCAGGCAGGCAGGCAGGCAGGCAGGCAGGCAGGCAGGCAGGCAGGCAGGCAGGCAGGCAGGCAGGCAGGCAGGCAGGCAGGCAGGCAAACAGACAAGACAGACAGACAAACAAAAAGACATAGAGGCAAACAGTAAGAGAAAAATACAGGTAGAGAAGGAGGCCGGCCGGCAAACATACAGTCATGCGTACTGACGTAATGCCTAACCGACTAATAGACTTACATTCTAACAGACAAACACAGAGAATGGAGGAGGGAGAGAGATTCGGGTAGAGAGGGAGGGTTGGAGAAGGGTAGACGGAGAGAAAAAAATATATAAATTATAGAGACAGATGTAGGAGCAGGGAGACAGAGAGACAGCGTGCTAGTTGCGACTACTACATCGCAACAGTGTAGTCAAGCAACCAACGCTACATCACTAAGTTGTGTCGGCTGTTCTAATATTAGACGTGGTAAACTACATGTAATAATCAGTCACCCTATAGATACTTGTCTAAACTTGTACAGACAAGAGTCGGATAAAAAGCGTGAGTGCGTGTATGCGTGTGAGCGTGCGCGCTTCCGCGCTTCTGTGTGCGGTGCGCGTGTATTACGCAAGATCCAAACGAATGGTTTTAGTCGTGCCAATCTAATCAATGTAAAATTATCAAAAAATATACAATTCTGCGGGTGAACAAAAAATAAGTAGAAAGGTAAGTTCTTATATAGCGAAGCATCCAGTCCTCAGGACAGCTCAAAGCGCTTTACACTTTACTCCCTGGCCGATCTGTTTAATCGAACACCCTCTCGACTTCTCTTGGAAGAATTTAGCCACGTTGCAATTAATGTGGGAAGACTATTCGTACACAAATATCCACCACTGTCTATAGCCAGGTAATCATTCATACAGCTGAGTGAACTGAAGCAATGTAGAGTAAACGAATTTGCCCAAGCTACGTTCCAATTATGTTGTTGCATCCCGCATCAGCATGCTGTTTCCTTGCATATGCTAGCTTTAGGCTTAACAAAGTGACGCCACATGCCGACAGCTGTCTATCCGGTCAACTTAGGCGGGGCTCAGTGGCGCCACATGGGTGATGATGACGGAATCACTGTTCACAACACAATACGAATTTATTGTCCAATAATAATAGGTACATCAGATAACTTTCTTCTGCTTGCTGAGCATAAAGAGAATACAAGGTATTGTTAGTAAACATAGTTAAACGTAGTGCATACAAGAAATAAGTTTATAATAGTAATACAAACGTGAGAGTAGTTAGTGCATAATTTTTTTATTTTAACGGTCGGCTTGCATATGGTGGTTTGTTAACTCAAACTTGTTAACTTGTTTAGGTGAATTATGGCATGGGGAACGAACCTGTTTTTGAACCTGTTTCTGTACATCTTGTTTGGTTGTTTACTTGCTTGTGTGTATGCACGCAAACGTGCGTGTGTGGGTGTATGTGTGTGCGCTCGCGCGTGTGTTTGTGTGATTCGTGTTTTTGTTTGTGCTTGTGTGTGTTTTTGTATGAACGTGCGTTCGTGTATGTACCCATGCGTGCGTGTATGTCTGATTGTGCGTTACCGTGTGCGTGTATGTGTGTATGTGTGTATGTGTGTATGTGTGTATGTGTGTGTTTGTGTGGGTGGCTGGGTGCGTGCGTCCGTACGCGTGTGTGTTTGTTTGAGTGTGTGTGTGTGTGTGTGTGTGTGTTTGTGTGTGTGTGTGTGAGTGTGTGTGTGTGTGTATGTGTGTGTGTGTGCGTGTGTGTGTTTGTTTGAGTGTATGTGTGTGTGTGTGTGTGTGTGTGCGTGAGCGTGTGTGTGGGTGGCTGGGTGCGTGCGTCCGTACGGGTGTGTTTGTTTGAGTGTGTGTGTGTGTGTGTGTATGTATGTGTGTGTGTGTGCGTGTGTGTGTTTGTTTGAGTGTATGTGTGTGTGTGTGTGTGTGCGTGAGTGTTTGCGTGAATGTGCGCGCGTGTCTCTGTGTGCGTGCGGCGTATACATTTAGCATAATATTATAATAAAATTAAATTTAAATTAAACACACCATAGGCGCGGGAACGGGGGGCAGCTGCCCCTGGAATTTGTCCCGGAGGGGGGTTCAGACATAATTAATGTTCTGCCCCCTCCCCATTAAATGTGAGCGTGAATGTTTGTTCGTTACCCCAGAGACGCCAGTGACGCGACTCGGTGCTCCTGACGTTATTGCGAGCGTCCTGGTTCACTTCGGCAATTTTTAGAAAATCGCCTTTGTTTTGATTCTCGACGTTTTTGCCGTCGAGCAGTTTTGCAGTCGAGCGGTATGCCGCCGTATGTGTTCCAGGCTCTTTTAATTCCAATTAGAGCGATTTTATTTTGCCGCTTACAATTGCCGTACGTCAAGGTTTGCCGTTGTCATCGGCATGTATATTAGGCCTTTTGTACTATATTTATACACCTTCTTTAAAAAACTGACACATTTATGATATATATATGCTCACTCGTTTCAACGGCTTCGACCGAACCACCGAAATGTCGATTGTGTTGTCTTTGGTTCGACTTGACATATCT
The DNA here is from genome assembly GCA_963995525.1 of Escarpia spicata. Lineage (NCBI taxonomy): Eukaryota > Metazoa > Annelida > Polychaeta > Sabellida > Siboglinidae > Escarpia > Escarpia spicata. The sequence continues at coordinate 65,648,886 of OZ023205.1, read as the reverse complement.
TAAATTAGACCTACTATAATGATGGATGACTGGATGATCATTACGTCGAATATTCAAGTGCTTCATTCACATGGTCACGAATGCTCGGGCTTAAACTTTTATGTTGGGTGGGATGGGGCAAATTTAAACGCTTTCGTGACCATGTTGGTAGCACACACACATCGTATGCCCTACTCACATGCCCAGCATCGTATCGGATCAGACATAAATATGTAGTCAATTGGGTGGGGTTGCAGAATGTGACATCGAATGGGGGTAACATTTCCGTTATATTTATTATAATATTGATCCGATATCCAATCAAAGAAATCAAGTTGTCTTCTTTATAATGTGTAACAAATAAAAGATATGATGAGACTCGGCACATTTTAATTATGTCACAATCACACGCGATCACGCTGTTAGGTGTAGCTCTCAGTTGCCCAAGTGATCAGTACCCATCGTCACCGGTGACGATGGGACTGATCACTCATGACCCTTTTTTCTGGTCACGCCTTTTGTCAATAATCCGTCAAAAAACATGTTCATACCCGATTTATAGGTATACCGCATTGGCTAAAAGATCTTTTCAAACTGTCCGCGTGAGGTCAGTACTCTAGTAGCTCTGCGATGATGTTTTGCCGTTGACGCGATAATACAGACACCGTGTGGTGGCGCCACCGTTTGTTGAGTAAATTTCACGTCGAAATTCCTGCGAGGAATTGGCCGCAAATAACACTGGATACCTGGAATAGTGTTTATTGACATCGGAAATCTGCTATGACTGTCAAGTAAGTAATACAATATACGTCAACCAGTTTAGAAACTACACGTGAAATGTAACTAATTAATGTAGTATTCGTGAAACAAAATCACACAACATGCTTATTAGAATAACAAGTTGACAAGCCACGTCCCACGGGGATCCGATGTGGCGGGCCCAGATTACGCTGTGTCCAGTTTCTCCGCCTACACTCGGCCCGCGACGGTAGCGGGCCCATAGCAGCCCTCTAAGTTATTTTTTTGTCTAGGGGCCAACTGGCTCCTATCTACATTTTTAGGAGCCAAATTAAAAAAGTATCAGCCAAGTAATTGTGTGCGTATATATGCAACTCTGTTTTCAGTACCAATTTAATCCAAATTAACCACAGATGTTCGTTTGAAATATAAATAAATTTAAAACATGTATGAATATGTGGCCAGATACTAACTTTATGCATTATAACATGGTACACTGGCAAAGTAATAACAGTCATGTAGAATCCCTGAAATTACCAATAATTAACAGTAAATATACCTGATGCATGTATACCCGTAGGTACACTGATTTTCTGTTTCAAAATTCTGTTTCAGAAAAATACAGTGTCAAATAATGCATTTTCCATGTCAAATGATGTTATTCCTGGTTAAGGTGGAAAAGAAGCCCATTTATGTTCAGAAAAGTTCTATTTTATTTCAAAGTTAACTTTGAGAAATAATACATTCTGTCAAATATTAAAAATATCACAATGTTATGATCTATGCATCTGAATAATACTGTTTTACTGTATGGTTAACTTTTCTAACAACATTTATTTGTGCAATATTTGCAACACAGTAACAATCGTACATAATCAATTTACATAATAAAATAATTCCTCTCACACAATAACATAAATGACTGGTTGTTTCTAATGCAGCAGTGCTTAATATATAAGTTAACAAATGTAAATTACACAAGCAGTCATATATTATGAATGTATAAATCACTGATGCTGTTTCACTAACAATTTTTCGGTACTCAAGTACTCGAGTACATTATTGAAGTACTTGTATTCATAAAACTTATGGGTCATGGACTCGTACTCATTGTACTCAGATTTTACAAGTACATCTGAGTACTTAAGGAAAATATATTATTTGTAGTTGTAAAATGAAACTTTCCTGAACTATTTAAATTTTCAACTATTTTTTAAATACTGTTATTTCTGATAGAATACCACCTTACTATCCTTACACATAGTACACCCTCATTCTCTGACAACCATGACCCTAATACCCAAACATGGCAACAGACAGCATCTTTTTTCAGTCAGAAACACCCTGTTAAGCAAACAATAAGTGTAGGCTATCTGTTCAGGCCATCAACCTGTTTGTTTAACTAAGCCACCAGGATGTCCATAAAGAGCCAGTTAGCAGTTAACCCACCAGCTAGACAGGAAATGCCTTTGATGTAGTCAGGAGGGTAGCCAGAAGTTTTGGTAAAGGATACTTTGGCCATGGACAGTTGGGCAACATACATTTTGGTAATCAGACATTTTGGTAATTGGACATTTCAGTAATCGTACATTTGGGTAAAACTATTCAAAATAATCAGAATTAATGGTCATTTTTAAAGATCTGGTAACCACACATTTTGTAATAGGACATTTAAGTAAGACCAACAAAATTAATAATCTTTACAGTGTGTACCTCTTTTTACAAAACTATTTAGGAAACTTAGTGGCTAATAACAGTTGTTTAATATGAATGAATGTGAACTACGGTTGTATTAAGTAACAATTTATTCAATCCAAAGTAACAGAAATATTCAGCTCAAAAACTTCTGATGCTGCATATTACACATGCAGCATCAGAAGTCCACCAAGTTTTATTGTCCAGCAGTGTTTTTACGGCTAATGCTGACCATGCCTCTTGGCTGACAGTGCTAACTGCTAAGATCAAGAACTGCCAGTCTTCCTCTGTAGAGGTAAGGTGGCTCAAGTCAGACTGCCTCCTACACTAGTATAATCCGGTGCCTGCAACCTGGCTAAAAAGTCCAAAGGGGATTATGGACATGTGCTAACCCTCTCTAAAACCAGTAATCTATGATCAGAAAATATAAATTGCAAACTTATAATATCAACAAAAAATCAATCAACTGCCATTGCATATTCACTTGTGCTGAGTTATATAAATTAGATTAATTAATAAAATGTAAAATGTGTTAATATTTAATTTTTTTAATGTATTTGTACTTTTACTGGTACTCGTGAGAATGTACTTGTACTCATACTCAGCAATGTATTCGTACTCATCCATCATCAAAGTACTCATACTCATGAAATGTACTCAACCCCAGGTCTGGTCTCTTGCGTGTTATGCTATCTTACAGTTCATGCAATCAGCAAACTAAGTCCTAATCATAAAAAACATAAATTATTACTAAGTATATCATCAAAGTGTGAGAGAAATTGCAAAATCTGAATCCTACAATGCACAGAGCACATGCAAATCGGCGCATATGATTGGAGGAAAAGACAAGGTGGCGTCGGATTTTCAGACAGAGGTACCAAAAACGGACCTTGTGCACGTTTGTGCAACCAGTCAATATGTCAAAACTAGAATCAAGTTATCCCAGACATAGTTCTTTATCCTTCGGCATATATATGCCATAGATATGTAGAACAGCCTGGATTTGAAGCTGTGCACAGTCAAACCTCTCTTTGTGGTCAATTCAGTATGTTATAGTGTGTATGATGTTGTATTAGCTAAGATGTTGCTCACTTCAGTCACTTGACTTCTCAACTTTCAAGTGTCAATATGTATGACTAGAATCGACCAAATTAACAAAATGTGCAAATGCATTTCATCTTCAACCCATGCATGCCTTAGCTCCTGTTGTGTAGATGCACACTTTTAAATTCTTAAGCATGTTTCCCGACATAACTATGTGTCATTTTTTGACTCTGTGAGACTTCTGCACCCTTTACCGTGAACATGTTCCAAGTGGATGACAAGCATTTCCCACATGAACACATATTTGGGATGGAAACGGTTGTCAAAGAACTAACTGTAACAAACAATAATAGTATGTTTACTTGTGTGATTTATTAAAACAACTGTAGCTGTATACAGAGTAAAATCATTTTGTTTACTGTGGATGTTTTTTTTATTTGTAGTCATTTGCAATGTAGTAAATGTACCATAATATACCTGGGTTAAACAAGGCTGCTCATAGGCAATAACAAGATAAAATTAAGCATTTGTTCTACAAGTAGTGATGTTAAAAATTAAATGTGTAAAAGATAATTAAACACTTTAAATTAATAAGTTAAATAAATAATTAATTAAATTTAACCAAATAATTGAATGTGTAAATTTATACTATAATTATAACAACATGAAACAAAATCACTATATTAAAATGTCATTAATATTATAATGTTAGTGGAAGTTTATTGTTTTATTACATGGCATGGTTTTTGTTAAGTGTGCTGATAACAGGGACCATAACCCCCAAAGCAGGGACCATGATCTCAAAGCAGGGGCCATGACCCCCAAAGCAGGGACTGCACAACAAGTGACACTGTGACAGTGCGTTGCAGACCACCACTATGGAAACAACTGGACGTGACACTATTAAATCATAACATGGCCTGACCAAGTCACAGCAGACCACTACAGACACAACAGAACGTGTAACACTATTAAATCATAACATGTCCTGACCAAGTCACAGCAGACCACTACAGATACAACAGAACATGTAACACTATTAAATCATAACATGCCCTGACCAAGTCACAACAGACCACTACAGATACAACAGAACGTGTAACACTATTAAATCATAACATGTCCTGACCAATTCACATCAGACCACTACAGACACAACAGAACGTGTAACACTATTAAATCATAACATGTCCTGACCAAGTCACAGCAGACCTCTACAGATACAACAGAACATGTAACACTATTAAATCATAACATGTCCTGACCAAGTCATAGCAGACCACTACAGACACATGCAACAGAACATGTAACACACTATTAAATCATAACATGTCCTGACCAAGTCACACCAGACCACTACAGACACAACAGAACATGTAACAATATTAAATCATAACGTGTCTTGACCAAGTCACACCAGACCACTACAGACATAACAGAACATGTAACAATATTAAATCATAACGTGTCTTGACCAAGTCACAGCAGACCACTACAGATACAACAGTACATGTAACACTATTAAATCATAATGTGTCCTGACCAAGTCACAGCAGACCACTACAGATACAATAGAACGTGTAACACTATTAAATCATAACATGTCCTGACCAAGTCACAGCAGACCACTACAGATACAACAGAACATGTAACACTATTAAATCATAACATGTCCTGACCAAGTCACAGCAGAACACTACAGATACAACAGAACGTGTAACACTATTAAATCATAACATGTCCTGACCAAGTCACAGCAGACCACTACAGATACAACAGAACATGTAACACTATTAAATCATAACATGTCCTGACCAAGTCACAGCAGATCACTACAGATACAACAGAACATGTAACACTATTAAATCATAACATGCCCTGACCAGGTCACAGCAGACCACTACAGACTAAACAGAATGTGTAACTATTAAATCATAACATGCCCTGACCTAGTCACAGCAGACCACTACAGACTCGGCAGAACGTGTAACACTATTAAATCATAACATGCCCTGACCTAGTCACAGCAGACCACTATAGATACAACAGAACGTGTAACACTATTAAATCATAACATGTCCTGACCAAGTTCCAACAGACCACTAAGACAGGTTTTACTGTACATACTTTGTGCCGCAAAGCCTGTGCTGCTCTATACCTAGGATCACTCTCCCAAACTACCCCACCACATACGTTGTCCCAACGACACAACCATTCAACAAAATACTGAGATTTCTTGAAGACTATGTAGAACTATTTACCATTATATAGGAGAACAAAGCACACACTTATGATTACTGGTATTGTATAATTCATGTTAGCGTAATAGTACTAAAGTAACAACTTCCAAAAATGGTGAAAAATACCCTTTATTTCACTATATCGGCCCTAGTTATGAAGATACTCACATAAGAATTGGGTTCCCTTGACACTTTTCACCGAGACGGTTGCCATAAACACCATTACAATACCGTGATAACTGACCATATATATATATATATTATATATATACATATCATTGTCTGTCTGTCCCCAGGATTCAAGACGTGTCTCTTGACATTGCTGAGAACCGTGACACAGGCCGAGGCAGGGCATTTGGTGCGGAACAGTGCAACTGCCCTCTTGGCTATCGAGGATTGTCGTGTGAGCTGAGTCGCCCCTTCGAGTCTGTTATATAAGTGTACAAATTCCTGTTTTCTCACTTCTCTTAAAAATATAAAGATTATACAGATACTGCATTGCCATGATAAACATAAAATATATGTCAATTTAGAATGTGTGTTGGTGTTATAACATACAGTCACATCAAACATGCATTATACTCTGTCATATGAACAATTGTCTAAAAATTAATTATCCATTAACATTGCTAGGCTAAGCTATAAAATTAACACATAAAAGAAGAATAAAACACATGTGGCAAAATTCCATTCCATTAATCAGTCGCTCAGGCTTATATTTATTCCCTAATAATGCAATATAAATGCAGCCACGGCGTGGGGGTAGAAACTGTCTCTGAAGCGATTTGTGTTAGCTCGGATATATCTGAATTACCTGCTTGAAGAAAGTTATTCGAACAGATGTTGAACGGCGTGTGTTGGATCAGTGATCATTTTTTGAGCTCTCGTCTTTGATCTCTCACTGTGAGTCTTGGAATCTTTTTGTGTATAATTTAGTTTGTTCACTTTCTTGCCTCTTGCAATGTTTTTACGTTTTTCACTGAATGTGTTACAATCACAATATTAATTTTCTGTGCAGTTGTTTCCTAATGTAATGATGATAACAAGATTTAACAAGATTGCCGTCCAGAAAATTAACTCTAGATGGCAGATAGACAAGGAAGCCTTTTGGCTTATTGAGAGTCCAGTATTTTTTATCTACGTGTATTCCGCCCTTTTGTGCAATTTTTTTTTATAAACATTCACGCTACTGGCACCAACACAATCAGGAGATAATCTGTTCCATTCATTTACAGTCCTTTGTGAGAATGAGAACTTTCTTATATCTAATCGACACTGTTCCTTTATTAATGTAACTTCATGTCCTCTGGTTCTTCTATCTTTCTTAACTGAGAAAAACCATTTCTATTAATATTTTCATAACCATTCAATATTTTAAACACTTCTATCTGATCTCCTCTAAGTCTCCTGGGGCCGGTTTCATGAAGTGGCTAAGAACGTTCTTAACGTTAAGATGATGGTTTTAGTAAATGACGTGATTTTTTTTATATAAGCGAACATAGGAGTTTATGCAAATACGTGATGCTAAGTATTTGCGTAACTTTAAGTACGCTTCATGAAACCGGCTCCTGGTCTCTAGTGTTGTTAAACCACATTTTTAGGCGTATTTCGTAACAAAGATACCTCTGATTTTGTATAATTTTAGTTACTCTCCTCTATACTCTTTCTAGCATATCTATGTTCTTCCTGCGATATGGTCTCCACGCTTGAATACAATATTCTAAATGAGACCTAACTATTGTTTTGTACAGCAGTATTATTAGCTCTTTTTTCATATACGTTATGTTTCGCCTAATTAATCCAAGGATTTTATTTCCCTTTGAAGCAGCCATACCGCACTGCTCTGAAACCTTCATATCAGAACTAATGGTTAACCCTAAGTCCTTTTTTTTTGCAGTAGTACTTAGTACAGAACCCCCATTGTATATTGTATATCTTCGTTCTCATGTCCTGTATGGAGGAGGCATTTACATTTCCCAAAATTGAACAACATTTGCCATTTTTTAGACCATTTCATCAACCTGTCAAGATCATCTTGTAAATGCTGTCTATCTCCATCACATTTAATGCTTCTAAACAATTTTGAATCATCCACAAATTTCAATACATTGCTTGTTATATAATCATCCAAATAATTTATATATATTAAGAATAATATAGGTCCCAGTCAGGGATGGGTCAAATACATGCACAATGTACTTGAATACAAGTACAAATACTTACAATTTTGCCAAGTACAACTACTCATCTAAAAAAATATATGCAAGTACAAGTACTTTGTGAAAAACTCAAGTACAAATACCAAGTACTTTGACAATTTTAGTCAAGTACATTGACAATTTTTATTCAAGTACAGTCAAGTACATTGAACGCTACGTTGTTTCATAATAGTGAAAATCAAAGCTGTGAAAACACAAAAGCAGTATTATGCATTTATTCATTATTTATTTAAGTCATCAACGCATAAAACACGGGAATTTTGCATCAACTATTGAGATGTTCAGCACTCAACAGTCATTTCTTGTTGCACCGCACAAACATGATCCATTGAAACTTTTCACGGCGAAAGACTGCCTGGGACAGTGTAATAGATGCTTGGATTCAATAGTTCCTTGAAAATTGTTTGAACTGTGTTATGAAGCTTTGTACAAAATAAGAATAAATAAACAGTAATTTTCACTGTAGCAATTTTTTTCAATCCTTCTGAAAGACCCAACTACTTAACACAAATGTAAAAAAGTACTTGTAAAAAGTACTTGCCAAGTCCAAGTACTTTGATGGTTAAGTACAAGTCCAAATCCAAGTACTGCACTCAGCAAAATGACAAGTACCAGTCCAAGTATAGTACTTGTTGTACTTAAGTACACAAGTACTTGAACCCATCCCTGATTAGTTGTATATTTTGTTAATATATCCATTTTTGCTTTTTTATAACCAGTGAAGGCAGCAAGACTTCAGTGTTGTTGTAGTACAAAGCTGTGTTTGCAAATAGATACATAATGGATGTAATAATGTTTTGAAAATGTTACCTTCTACAGTGTTCTACAAAGTGGCATCTTTAATTAAAAGAATCAAACAGTTTGCTCACTCAGTGCACATAATAAATGTGAGAAATGTTAAAAATTATGTGCAAAGCAACTTTCTACTCTGCTTTTCATGCTCTGCTATAGCAGAATCCAGTTCTTATCGTGCAAGTTAACATGTCCACATTCTTGCCGCTGTGCTTTGTACCTGCATTCTTGGAGATGACGAATACTGACAAATACTTCCCACATAAGTTCTTATGTCGTTGGAGTAGTGGAACTGGTGATTTCAACGATTGCTGTGACAAATTAACCTGCACACGGAGAGACATTTTGTGTTCATAAACAGTTCCTAGGGAAAGAACATTCCTACATTAGCCACATTTCATATGCATCAGTTGAAATGTCAGTAGTTACAATAGCCAGGGCAGCTATTGTTTTTTATTGATGTTTTCAAGTAATATGACACTTGTTGTATATGGGGAAGTAGAGGAGAAGAAGGTAGGGAAAATGTATGCGATTTCTCAGCATCCAGAATTTCTCCTTGAATCTTTTAGCATAAAGCCATATAAATCGGTTAATCATACGTGAATAACAGCTGGTGATGATTGGCTGTAACGTTTATAAATGTTGTAATCTATTTTATCTTACATTGTGGACATAAAATAAGTTTTTTCTCTCTTTGAGATGATTAGAATAAATCCTTGTTGAAATGCCAGGTTTGCTCTAAATAAAATCTATCCATATTTGTTGTACTTGTCCACACATGTGGTTAATTACCCTTATTCCTGGTGTACTGCTGGAGTCAACAACATGGATTCTAGGCAGCTTCACAGTATGGGCCTTTATATGCGTCTTCTACCTATTTGTGTGTTTATTTTTGTCGCATTTGCAGGAATCTTTTATTTCCACACACAGCTGCTTTAATGGTCAAACCCATTGGTCTAGATGTACCTGCTTTTGTTCCTTCCTTGTAAACACTACTTGTGTACTCTACTTGTGTACACAACTTGTATACACTACTTTTGTACCCTGGCTTTACAGCTTCAGCCACTGCTTTTGCATCTGATCAGCTATAAATCAGCCTACTTGACTTAAAGTCAAGTCAACAAGTAGAGGGAGAATAGAAACAGTAAGTTATAAGGCCTTTTGATTATTCCTCTTTGCAGGTTCGTCCCATGGCTGAACTGTTGGGCTCAATCTGAAGAGACCCTTGGAACATGAGCGTGTTGACCCTAATGTGAGGGTTGCCCCTGGGGTGGGGATTGATACCAGCTTCCATGGTTGTATTGGAGAGGTAGGTGGCAAGACTACAAAGAGGGTGAATGTCAGAGCTATGTTCCGTCCATACATATAACACTGTTGTAGTTGCAGACTGATAGCCACATCGACATGGTAACACTATACAATCTAATATTAATAGGTTGATTGTTGATAGATAGTTATCATTTTTATCAACTTTCTTACATTGCCACAGGGGGTTGTGGTGTGCTGTAAACATGACATTGTCATATATGGTGTGCTGTAAACATGACATTGTCATGATGGGTGTGCTGTAAACATTACATTGCCACAAATGGGTGATGTAAACATTACATTACATTACCATGGAGGGTGTGCTGTAAACATTGCATTACCACAAGGGATGTTCTATCAACTTTACATTGCTATGATAGGTGTGCTATAAACATTACATTACCACAATGGGTGTTGTGAACAGTGCATTGTTGTGAGGGGTGTACTGTAAACATTACATTACCACAGCGGGTGATGTGAACAGTGCATTGCTGTGAGGGGTGTACTGTAAACATTACATTACCATGAAGGCTTTGCTGTAAACATTACATTGTTATGATGGGTTTGTTGTAAACAATACTTTGCTATAAAGGTGGTGATATAAACATTACATTGCCACAAAGGATGTGCTATGAACATTAGATTGTCACGAGGAACTGCTATAAACATTTCCTTGCCATGAGAGTTGTCTTGCTGTAGGTGATTCTGAAGGGTCACACTTTTAACGTGGTGGATGACGCGATTGCCAGCAGTAACATTGTCGACTGTGGTGACGTGACACCCTGTGTCAAGCGACCCTGCACTGTTGATGGACAGTGTATCGAAATGAGCAGCACAGAATGTAGGTGTGTCTGTCCAGCGCAATACACAGGTATGTATTTAGTTCGCAGGTCTGCAATTATCCTAGGGAGATGCCTTGTGTGGATGTTGCTAACTCGGTCATATTTAACTTAGACAAATATAATATATACATCCTCGCGTGCCAGGGGTCGCTGTTGCTGGTTACGTCAGTGCCAGCCAGCAGTACCCATTGGCTGATAGCTTTGCGAAACTCTCAATTTAAACTCAGTCTCTGAAATCGCTCACTATATCAATGGTTGACGGCAGGTCAGGTGGTCATAATAAAAAAATGTCAACCAATCGTGGCTCATGTTACATGCACTGTTTAGGAAGTTAAAGCAATTATTAAAATACACACTACTGGGATTCCCAAAAGTCGATTATCCGTCATCAAATTGGGGGGGTATTTGCACTGTTCTCACGGGTGATGCAGTCGTGACTGGCGAAGTCAATTACTTGTTTGACTCATCTAACTTCCCCACTTCACATAAGAGATCTGTCAGGGCTAGTTTTGCATGGCAAATAGCCCTGGCTTGCGAGGATGAATGTATCTATATACACCTGTATATCTATAACTCAAATGCAATTTTCTGTAATTCTGATACAGTTTTAGATTACTTGAATGCTTTTTTAGTTTGGGACACATAAATATTTGTAAATAAAATTTCACATTAGATGTAGAGAGAGAGATAGTAGCAATGTAGGTGTAAATTAATGTATTACCCGGTTCCCGTCAGTCTGAAAATGTAGTTCACAGTCAAACTGTATTTTGCATTACAATTTTGCAACTTGTAGTAACTCATATCTTATAGTGATACATAATGTCTCTAGTTGGTTACCACTGACCATTGTAACAGGAATATTGAGCAACTAAAGTCAAGTCAACAAATAGAGGGAGAATGGAAACAGTAAGTTATAAGGCCTTTTGATTATTCCTCTGCAGGTTCGTCCCGTGGTCGAACTATCAATCTGAAGAGACCCTTGGTACATGGGGGTGTTGACCCTAATGTGATGGTTGCCCATGGGGTTGCGATGGATACCAGCTTCCATGGTTGTATTGGAGAGGTAGGTGGCAAGGCTACAAAGAGGGTGAATGACAGAACTATGTTCCGTCGAACTATGTTCCGTCCATACATGTAACACAGTTGTAGTTGCAGACTGATAGCCACATCAACAAGTTAACACTATACAATCTAATATTAACAGGTTGATTGTTGATAGATAGTTATCATTTTTATCAACTTTTTTACATTGCCACAGGGGATTGTGGTATGCTGTAAACATGACATTGTCATATACGGTGTGCTGTAAACAAGACATTGCCATGATGGGTGTGCTGTAAACATTACGTTGCCACAAATGGGTGATGTAAACATTACATTACATTACCATAGAGGGTGTGCTGTAAGCATTGCATTATCACAAGGGATGTTCTGTAAACTTTACATTGCTATGATAGGTGTGCTATAAACATTACATTACCACAAGGGGTGTTGTGAACAGTGCATTGTTGTGAGGGGTGTACTGTAAACATTACATTACCACAGCGGGTGATGTGAACACTGCATTGCTGTGAGGGGTGTACTGTAAACATTACATTACCATGAAGGCTTTGCTGTAAACATTACATTGTTATGATGGGTTTGTTGTAAACAATACATTGCTATAAAGGTGGTGATATAAACATTACATTGCCACAAAGGATGTGCTATGAACATTAGATTGTCAAGAGGAACTGCTGTAAACATTTCCTTGCCATGAGAGTTGTCTTGCTGTAGGTGATTCTGAAAGGTCACACATTTAACGTGGTGGATGACGCGATTGCCAGCAGTAACATTGTCGACTGTGGTGACGTGACACCCTGTGTCAAGCGACCCTGCACTGTTGATGGACAGTGTATCGAAATGAGCAGCACAGAATGTAGGTGTGTCTGTCCAGCGCAATACACGGGTATGTATTTAGTTCGCAGGTCTGCAATTATCCTAGGGAGATGCCTTGTGTGGATGTTGCTAACTCGGTCATATTTAACTCAGACAAATATAATATATACATCCTCGCGTGCCAGGGGTCGCTGTTGCTGGTTACGTCAGTGCCAGCCAGCAGTACCCACTGGCTGATCGCTTTGCGAAACTCTCAATTTAAACTCAGTCTCTGAAATCGCTCACTATATCAATGGTTGGCGGCAGGTCAGGTGGTCATAATAAAACTAATTTCAACCAACCGTGGCTCATGTTACATGCACTATTTAGGAAGTTGAAGCAATTATTCAAATACACACTACTGGGATTCCCAAAAGTCGATTATCCGTCATCAAATTGGAGGGGTATTTGCACTGTTCTAACGGGTGATGCAGTCGTGACTGGCGAAGTCAATTACTAATTTGACTTATCTAACTTCCACACTTCACATAAGAGATCTGTCAGGGCTAGTTTTGCATGGCAAATAACCCTGGCTTGCGAGGATGAATGTATCTATATACACCTGTATATCTATAACTCAAATGCAATTTTCTGTAATTCTGATACAGTTTTAGATGACTTGAATGCTTTTTTAGTTTGGGACACAAATATTTGTAAATAAAATTTCACATTAAATGTAGAGAGAGTAGTAGGTGTAAATTAATGTATTACCCGGTTCCCGTCAGTCTGAAAATGTAGTTCACAGTCAAACTGTATTTTGCATTACAATTTTGCAACTTGTAGTAACTCATATCTTATAGTGATACATAATGTCTCTAGTTGGTTACCACTGACCATTGTAACAGGAATATTGAGCAACTAAAGTCAAGTCAACAAATAGAGGGAGAATGGAAACAGTAAGTTATAAGGCCTTTTGATTATTCCTCTGCAGGTTCGTCCCGTGGTCGAACTATCAATCTGAAGAGACCCTTGGTACATGGGGGTGTTGACCCTAATGTGATGGTTGCCCATGGGGTTGCGATGGATACCAGCTTCCATGGTTGTATTGGAGAGGTAGGTGGCAAGGCTACAAAAAGGGTGAATGACAGAACTATGTTCCGTCCATACATGTAACACAGTTGTAGTTGCAGACTGATAGCCACATCAACAAGTTAACACTATACAATCTAATATTAACAGGTTGATTGTTGATAGATAGTTATCATTTTTATCAACTTTTTTACATTGCCACAGGGGATTGTGGTATGCTGTAAACATGACATTGTCATATACGGTGTGCTGTAAACAAGACATTGCCATGATGGGTGTGCTGTAAACATTACGTTGCCACAAATGGGTGATGTAAACATTACATTACATTACCATAGAGGGTGTGCTGTAAGCATTGCATTATCACAAGGGATGTTCTGTAAACTTTACATTGCTATGATAGGTGTGCTATAAACATTACATTACCACAAGGGGTGTTGTGAACAGTGCATTGTTGTGAGGGGTGTACTGTAAACATTACATTACCACAGCGGGTGATGTGAACACTGCATTGCTGTGAGGGGTGTACTGTAAACATTACATTACCATGAAGGCTTTGCTGTAAACATTACATTGTTATGATGGGTTTGTTGTAAACAATACATTGCTATAAAGGTGGTGATATAAACATTACATTGCCACAAAGGATGTGCTATGAACATTAGATTGTCAAGAGGAACTGCTGTAAACATTTCCTTGCCATGAGAGTTGTCTTGCTGTAGGTGATTCTGAAAGGTCACACATTTAACGTGGTGGATGACGCGATTGCCAGCAGTAACATTGTCGACTGTGGTGACGTGACACCCTGTGTCAAGCGACCCTGCACTGTTGATGGACAGTGTATCGAAATGAGCAGCACAGAATGTAGGTGTGTCTGTCCAGCGCAATACACGGGTATGTATTTAGTTCGCAGGTCTGCAATTATCCTAGGGAGATGCCTTGTGTGGATGTTGCTAACTCGGTCATATTTAACTCAGACAAATATAATATATACATCCTCGCGTGCCAGGGGTCGCTGTTGCTGGTTACGTCAGTGCCAGCCAGCAGTACCCACTGGCTGATCGCTTTGCGAAACTCTCAATTTAAACTCAGTCTCTGAAATCGCTCACTATATCAATGGTTGGCGGCAGGTCAGGTGGTCATAATAAAACTAATTTCAACCAACCGTGGCTCATGTTACATGCACTATTTAGGAAGTTGAAGCAATTATTCAAATACACACTACTGGGATTCCCAAAAGTCGATTATCCGTCATCAAATTGGAGGGGTATTTGCACTGTTCTAACGGGTGATGCAGTCGTGACTGGCGAAGTCAATTACTAATTTGACTTATCTAACTTCCACACTTCACATAAGAGATCTGTCAGGGCTAGTTTTGCATGGCAAATAACCCTGGCTTGCGAGGATGAATGTATCTATATACACCTGTATATCTATAACTCAAATGCAATTTTCTGTAATTCTGATACAGTTTTAGATGACTTGAATGCTTTTTTAGTTTGGGACACAAATATTTGTAAATAAAATTTCACATTAAATGTAGAGAGAGTAGTAGGTGTAAATTAATGTATTACCCGGTTCCCGTCAGTCTGAAAATGTAGTTCACAGTCAAACTGTATTTTGCATTACAATTTTGCAACTTGTAGTAACTCATATCTTATAGTGATACATAATGTCTCTAGTTGGTTACCACTGACCATTGTAACAGGAATATTGAGCAACTAAAGTCAAGTCAACAAATAGAGGGAGAATGGAAACAGTAAGTTATAAGGCCTTTTGATTATTCCTCTGCAGGTTCGTCCCGTGGTCGAACTATCAATCTGAAGAGACCCTTGGTACATGGGGGTGTTGACCCTAATGTGATGGTTGCCCATGGGGTTGCGATGGATACCAGCTTCCATGGTTGTATTGGAGAGGTAGGTGGCAAGGCTACAAAAAGGGTGAATGACAGAACTATGTTCCGTCCATACATGTAACACAGTTGTAGTTGCAGACTGATAGCCACATCAACAAGTTAACACTATACAATCTAATATTAACAGGTTGATTGTTGATAGATAGTTATCATTTTTATCAACTTTTTTACATTGCCACAGGGGATTGTGGTATGCTGTAAACATGACATTGTCATATACGGTGTGCTGTAAACAAGACATTGCCATGATGGGTGTGCTGTAAACATTACGTTGCCACAAATGGGTGATGTAAACATTACATTACATTACCATAGAGGGTGTGCTGTAAGCATTGCATTATCACAAGGGATGTTCTGTAAACTTTACATTGCTATGATAGGTGTGCTATAAACATTACATTACCACAAGGGGTGTTGTGAACAGTGCATTGTTGTGAGGGGTGTACTGTAAACATTACATTACCACAGCGGGTGATGTGAACACTGCATTGCTGTGAGGGGTGTACTGTAAACATTACATTACCATGAAGGCTTTGCTGTAAACATTACATTGTTATGATGGGTTTGTTGTAAACAATACATTGCTATAAAGGTGGTGATATAAACATTACATTGCCACAAAGGATGTGCTATGAACATTAGATTGTCAAGAGGAACTGCTGTAAACATTTCCTTGCCATGAGAGTTGTCTTGCTGTAGGTGATTCTGAAAGGTCACACATTTAACGTGGTGGATGACGCGATTGCCAGCAGTAACATTGTCGACTGTGGTGACGTGACACCCTGTGTCAAGCGACCCTGCACTGTTGATGGACAGTGTATCGAAATGAGCAGCACAGAATGTAGGTGTGTCTGTCCAGCGCAATACACGGGTATGTATTTAGTTCGCAGGTCTGCAATTATCCTAGGGAGATGCCTTGTGTGGATGTTGCTAACTCGGTCATATTTAACTCAGACAAATATAATATATACATCCTCGCGTGCCAGGGGTCGCTGTTGCTGGTTACGTCAGTGCCAGCCAGCAGTACCCACTGGCTGATCGCTTTGCGAAACTCTCAATTTAAACTCAGTCTCTGAAATCGCTCACTATATCAATGGTTGGCGGCAGGTCAGGTGGTCATAATAAAACTAATTTCAACCAACCGTGGCTCATGTTACATGCACTATTTAGGAAGTTGAAGCAATTATTCAAATACACACTACTGGGATTCCCAAAAGTCGATTATCCGTCATCAAATTGGAGGGGTATTTGCACTGTTCTAACGGGTGATGCAGTCGTGACTGGCGAAGTCAATTACTAATTTGACTTATCTAACTTCCACACTTCACATAAGAGATCTGTCAGGGCTAGTTTTGCATGGCAAATAACCCTGGCTTGCGAGGATGAATGTATCTATATACACCTGTATATCTATAACTCAAATGCAATTTTCTGTAATTCTGATACAGTTTTAGATGACTTGAATGCTTTTTTAGTTTGGGACACAAATATTTGTAAATAAAATTTCACATTAAATGTAGAGAGAGTAGTAGGTGTAAATTAATGTATTACCCGGTTCCCGTCAGTCTGAAAATGTAGTTCACAGTCAAACTGTATTTTGCATTACAATTTTGCAACTTGTAGTAACTCATATCTTATAGTGATACATAATGTCTCTAGTTGGTTACCACTGACCATTGTAACAGGAATATTGAGCAACTAAAGTCAAGTCAACAAATAGAGGGAGAATGGAAACAGTAAGTTATAAGGCCTTTTGATTATTCCTCTGCAGGTTCGTCCCGTGGTCGAACTATCAATCTGAAGAGACCCTTGGTACATGGGGGTGTTGACCCTAATGTGATGGTTGCCCATGGGGTTGCGATGGATACCAGCTTCCATGGTTGTATTGGAGAGGTAGGTGGCAAGGCTACAAAGAGGGTGAATGACAGAACTATGTTCCGTCCATACATGTAACACAGTTGTAGTTGCAGACTGATAGCCACATCAACAAGTTAACACTATACAATCTAATATTAACAGGTTGATTGTTGATAGATAGTTATCATTTTTATCAACTTTCTTACATTGCCACAGGGGATTGTGGTATGCTGTAAACATGACATTGTCATATACGGTGTGCTGTAAACATGACATTGCCATGATGGGTGTGCTGTAAACATTACGTTGCCACAAATGGGTGATGTAAATATTACATTACATTACCATAGAGGGTGTGCTGTAAGCATTGCATTACCACAAGGGATGTTCTGTAAACTTTACATTGCTATGATAGGTGTGCTATAAACATTACATTACCACAAGGGGTGTTGTGAACAGTGCATTGTTGTGAGGGGTGTACTGTAAACATTAAATTACCATGAAGGCTTTGCTGTAAACAATACATTGCTATAAAGGTGGTGATATAAACATTACATTGCCACAAAGGATGTGCTATGAACATTAGATTGTCACGAGGAACTGCTGTAAACATTTCTTTGCCATGAGAGTTGTCTTGCTGTAGGTGATTCTGAAGGGTCACACATTTAACGTGGCGGATGACGCGATTGCCAGCAGTAACATTGTCGACTGTGGTGACGTGACGCCCTGTGTCAAGCGACCCTGCACTATTGATGGACAGTGTATTGAAGTTAGCAGCCCATAATATAGGTGTAACTGTTCAGCGCAATACATAGGTATGTATTTAGTTTGCAGGTCTGCAATTATCCTAGCAGATGCCTTGTGTGGATGTATGTTTAAGCAGTATGTATAAGGAGGTTTTGCTAGGCAACAGGTCTCATGATGGATAGATTACTTGTCAGTGAATAAAGGTAACTTCTTAGGCAGTTGACTGATTTGAGTATTATTACTTCTCATCATTTATTGTGTTTTCCCATATTTCGATTCCAGTGATGTGTCACTTACTTTAATCAAACAAAATAGGTTTAAATATCTTATGTGCAAAATGGTGGCAACTTTCTGAAGACTTCAAAATGGTGGCAACTGAAGACATTCCGTCGAATATTTTGTTGCAAGTGAGGACTCCAGTTTGAAAAGATGGTGCAAGATATCCCACATTTACACATACTGATTTAACATCATATTAATAGCTAATTATTGATCACACTTTAACCAATATGAATTTAAAGCTAGCTTTTTGTTCCGTTTAAAAGTAAAACCCGGGTTTTGTGTTATTAGCTGTGGTATGAGTTTAATAATATGGACGATGTTGTTGACTTCAGGACTGCGAGGAAAGGAACTCTTGAGATCGACGGATTTAGCTTTGTATAGGGATAATCTGGAGAAATATTATCCATGCTGAACACACACGGCAACATGTATATTGGTAAGTCTTACACATATCTCCTACTGAACACTCACGGCAATAGGTATATACAAATGACCAAGTTATACCTTCTGGTGGACCAGTATTTTTGTTAGTTTGTGTAATAATTGATGTATCCACTACGTTGCAGTTTTGCTTATGTCACAGTTCAATTTTGCTCGTAACCTCCGTCAAGCTTTGCTTTGTCAACAGTGTTGTTAATGGTTATATATATATATAAGTGAATTATATTACTATTGCTGCATGACATCTCATAAATCATTCATTCCCGCATACAGTTGTCATTTTAAAAACTTTGCCTTATGTTTTTGCCTTAAAAAAACACTTTTGTGACCAGAATTTCAACAAGATATTCCACAGAATGTCCGAACCCACCACATATTTTCTGATGACTTGGCTGAGGTTTTGCTAGGCAACAGATCATGTACGTGATGAATAGGGTAATTGAAGTGTGTTCGGCCAGTGTTGCCAGAGGGTTGACAGTGGTTGTTATGCTTCAGATGGCGTGCCTAACCTGGACGGCACGACATTTGGTCAGCACAAGAAGATACTGGAGGGTTGTGTCAGCAACCTGTACATCCAGGGCAAGGGACCCCTTGACCTCACCATGGACGCTGTCGGGGTGTCAATATCTTGCCCTGCATTTTATATATCTCTGAACTGTTCTTGTTTCTTTAGGTTTTGGGGACTGTGTTGTAGATAGTTCTTTCTTAGACAAAGTGTATTATTTTGTCAGCTTTATTACTTTTATTAACAGAAATGTAACAAGTCTTCATGCTACAGCTACATATGTACTTCAGACACCAGCACCACAGCCAAACACACAGGGTAGTTAGCTCAGTGTCAAGTCAGTCTTCATGCTACAGCTACATATGTACTTCAGACACCAGCACCACAGCATGCCAGACACACAGGATAGTTAGCTCAGTGTCAAGACAGTCTTCATGCTACAGCTACATATGTACTTCAGACACCAGCACCACAGCCAAATTCACAGGGTAGTTAACTCAGTTTCAAGACAGTCTTGATGCTATAGCTACATACATACTTCAGACTCCAGCACCACAGCCAAACACATAGGGTAGTTAGCTCAGTGCCAAGACAGTCTTCATGCTACAGCTACAGACATACTTCAGACACCAGCACCACAGCCAGACACACAGGGTAGTTAGCTCAGTGTCAAGACAGTCTTAATGCTACAGCTACAGACATACTTCAGACTCCAGCACCACAGCCAGACACACAGGGTAGTTAGCTCAGTGTCAAGACAGTCTTCATGCTACAGCTACAGACATACTTCAGACACCAGCACCACAGCCAAACACAGGGTAGTAAGCTCAGTGTCAAGACAGTCTTCATGCTACAGCTACATACATAATTCAAATTCTAGCACCACAGCCAAACACATAGGTTAGTTAGCGCAATGTCAAGACAGTCTTCATGCTACAGCTACAGACATACTTCAACAGACAAGAAATGGTTTCAAATCATGACATCATCAGGCATCACTTACACGAAATCAAGATTATTGTAATTTATTTACTTTTGAAATGAACAGTTTTCTAACTTGTGAATGTGTTGGTGTGTGTCAGTGATAGTCAGACTGAAACTGTCTGACGATGGACTTCTGTTCAGTCGTGCTATGTCTATCTGATGGTGGTATTAATTTCAGTCTCATTAGTGTGGGTTAGACTTGTGTTGTACTTTACAGGATTGTGACACATGACTGAACATTTCCAAACGGACAGCTCCATCAGACAAGAAATGACTTTATCTCCCGTATGACCAGTGTCTATTGTATGCGTCAGTCCCTGTGGATATATAACAGATATGCTCATGGTTTATAAAGACACCATCTCTCAGTACTCTGTTCTATTGTTTTCCTGCCAATATTGATGTATTGAATTATGTCTAATGTTGAAGTTTGTTTTTGCTTTCCCCACTGATGGATGTAATGAATGAACGTTTATTCAACAACAACAACAACATAATACATGCACAGTATGGTTTGCTGCTGCTGCTGCTGAAAGGACATAGCTGAAGTCATAGACTTATGTGTTGCTATGCCCTGTAAAAGGTAGAATTAAAAGTGTTGTAGTTAATTATCCCATATAATGTGTGGGTAGGTTACCTGTCCCAAGAGGACAAGGTAGTTTTGTTTTATTTGTTTGCCTGATGAAGGTTTTCTATATTAAAAATAAACATATGTACATTGAAATTTGCATAACAGAGAAGATTGTCAATCGAAGTGGTTGGTTAATAAATTGTTTTTTATGTTGTAGACAACTGAATATGTTACATTCTCACTCACAGATCTGTGTCACTGAAACTGTTTGTTTTGTTCAATCATGTCAACGTATGTTATTTTATGTTTTTTATTTGACATGTTCTCTTCTATGTCTGAATGTTTGGCTGATTTCTAGGAAAATTTGTGTAAATGAGAATTGTGAACGATTGATAAGGTATTGTATTCATGTGTCGTCTTCAGGTGAGACATAAAGGGTGCTGCAGCAATTGGTAATGTAAGATCTCTGCTGTTGTCACAGACGTCATATTTAGTGAGATGTCTTCACTCACAAAATGAAGCAGCCCTTTCAGTGGTGATGTTACCCTTGCGAGTCAGAGGCCATCGAGTGTGTGCCAGTGCCCTTTGCCAAACACATCAAAACGTGTTTGTCATTTGCTTCAGTGGTCACATTTCTCATGAAATGTTGTATTTTAATTAACTTTTATAAGTAAAAAATGGTAGTCCCAACTTCACCAAATTGTCAGAGTAAAGTGTTTGTATCAAAAGAAAGTGAATTTGTTAATTAGTTGGTATCAGTAAAATGGTTCATGGACACACATGAACATAGGTATCGGGAGTGGACCGTGGCACCTGAGAGAAAAAGCACTTATCCTGCCTCCAAGTTAGCATATTAATTCTTCATATTGTATCATCAGAGTCGGTCACAATGTCAACATATTAGTCCAATAATATCCAGTCTAGAATTGCGACATGGTGGAATGGTTTCTAAGCTACACTGCAGAATGTGTGTATAAATTTATAATAAAAGCTGTTTTATTTTGACGAAAGAAAACGTTATAACTGATTGAAGTTTAGATGCATGTAGTACCGTTGGAGGAAGTATTCAGAAAATCACCGAACTAACATTTCATTTAATGTTATTTCCAGTCAACCTCTCGACCTGTTGTTGAAAGGTGTGCTTTGTGTATGTAAGTACCAGTGAGTGTTGTTAAAATTATAAGCATGCTGGTAAGCATATTTATTTTCGTTAAATGATTTCGTTGTATGTCTCCATTAATGTGAAATTGCATCCGTCGTCAAATTTCTTTAACATCACAGAGATTACGGAGATGAGCTAGATTTGAGTGAATAAAGTGTTTTCTACAAATTGAAATACCTGGTAGTCATGTTTTGTTTTCCTTGTGCACCTAAGGAACAACAAGCCAGTGTCAACTTTTGGCGCCATTATAGTATCTTGATCTTAAACTGCTAACAGGGGAATGTCATTCCTTTCAAGTTACCACTGCAAGAGTGATTAATTCCCTTGTGCTTTTATTCCTTTGGGCCGAAGGTTCAATGGACTTATGCTATCACTCTGCTGTCCGCCATGTGCCGTTAGCTGCCATATCTCGGAAACCGTTCACTAACTTTTTCTCTAATTTTGCATAGACATATCCTTGGGTACTGCCACTATGCACAAGAAATCTGTATTTGATTGAATCATTCTAACTCCCCAGGATCCCCCCAAACTGGTAAATTTTCAAATTTTGCCTGTTTTTTTCAAAAACTCTTCAGTAACTTTTTCTCTGATTTTGCATAGATATTTTATGTGGTAGTGCCACCCCCACTGGTAAATTTCAAATTCTAAATTATCACATTTTCCCTATTTCTCTACTGCACTGGCAGAACCTGGGCAGCTGTAAGCCTCTTTATTGCACTAGCCTAAGCCCACTGCCGGCCATTGTCCAAGTGTCAAACAGAATGCCACCATGTGGACTGTGATTAATGTGTAATGGGAATCCCTACTGCACTGGCATAACCTGGGCAGGCAAGTTTATGATACTGACTTGCTTGTGTGCACCAGGCCAGGTAAATTAGCATGTATCCTTGTTCCCCATGCTGTTGCCACAGATTTCACAATTTCTGGGTGCCTGTAGGTTTTAAGCTGTATCTTCAAAACTATTTAATTTCTGTAATTGTAAGTTGTGTTTATTTTGATGTTCATTTAATTATCTTTAAAATGGTTTGACTGTGGTATCTCTTGGTTAAAGATATATTGTCACCTGTAGGTGACAAACATAGAAAATTAATATTCTGGACACGTTTATTGACATCAAATAAAAAAATGCATTCTACTTTCTTTTCTATTTACATGCCATGGTACTATGTAAATCAGTTCATTTTGTATCAATATAGACAGGAAACCCAGCTTTGTAAGACTTATCTTGGTTGTTGTCATCCTACACGTGGCTTCTGTGTCACGTCGATGTATGTGTTGACATTGTGACACCAAAAACCATTTGATTAATAATTACAAACTCACAATATAGTCCAAAGGACTTCAGGGCATCTTGGCCCATTTTTAGTTGTGTAGAGTTAGATGAACCATGTGTGGTTTAAAGATACATATGTTCAGAATACAGCATTGTTGCCTTATATTTTAAATGTCAGTATGTTACAATGAAAATCTCAAAAGCACGCGGTAAAGAAACGTTAGGTTTTCGTAGTAAATTATTTAATGATTTTTCGACATGCTTGTCTAGCTGTGGATATCTGACCTGGATAAAGCTGAGATGCTCATTGGTTCCTAGATGAACACAGTTTATGGTGTGTAGATCTACATTTAGCTGGGTAATGTTGGGTTTTTGTTTGTGTTGGGGATAATAAGCAAAGTTCACACGATTCAAGTATGTATACTATCAATAGTAACTTGTGTATTATTTATTTTTATACAAATATACAATGTTTCCTCAAGAAGAACATTATTTTGTTATTCCCTAACTTGAACTTGTTTGAAACATTTGATATTCAGTAACACTGTCTCTTGAAACTTATATTTGAAAACTCAACTGGCAACATATTGTTGAATATAATGCACCTTTATTGTAAACACATCAAGAACTGGCATTCAGTTAATTAAGCAAAGAGCAAATCGATTCGTACTTAAATCTAGAGAAATGAACACAAAAAGACTAGTTAGTCGCTCATTACCTTTGATCATGAGGTAAAGTAAAAGAGAATTGCCTGTTTTAATACACATGTTTGTGTGAAGATATTATTGTCATACCGATTACCAATGCCTAATATTATTCAACATGTGTGTAAATGATCATGTATGAGTAAATCATTTTTTTTACACAAATTTCATCTTGTTATATCAAGTTATCATTTGATAAAGTGAAACCCTGATAGTCTAGAAACAATGACATCAGGACATAATATACCTTGCAATATACATGATTAATTTCTTTCAAAATGCAGACAAATACAGTAGTGATTAATGTACATACTGTATGAAACATGTCAGTTCAAATTGCACAACCAACAAAAGTGCCTGGTAAAACAGTTCGGTATTATCCAAAGTTTTGCAAACAACTACATTTAAAACTTAACAAATTACAGCAGTGCACATCCAAGTACTGCATCCATCCTTGGCAAACACCCCAGAAGATGTATGTATCAGCAGTATAGCCTCTCATACTAGAGTACAGTTGTAGTTGTCGAACATTAGCATGTGGTCGCCTACTGACGTCTTTCTGTAGAAAGCATGCAAGTTTGCTCCTTTCCTCCTAATGCTAATTTGCTGTCCTATTTCCAATACTTGTTTAAGTGGAATTAACTTAGTTTAGGTGGAGTTATTGTAAATGGCTGAAGTTGTTGTGTGGAATAAGTGTGTGTGCACAACCAGTAGTGTTTGGATATTAAACACCAGCAGAGATCGAATCTGCCACACAGAACACTGAAACACTATTGTCATAAACAAGACAGTTCAACAGTTCTTAAACAATCAAATGACATAGTATGTCTGCATTTACAAAACAATACTTTAACAGCATTCAGTCACAACTATGTTGTTACTATTGATGCACTTTTAGACGGTTAAGTCCACAAAACAGCGCTCAACCTTGTTCGTCATCACCACATTCAGTGTGACCCTGTGTGACTGGCCGCGAACACTGTATCAATGACTGTCAACTCTCTTGTCTTCTTCTCTGTGATACAATTTCCTATATCAAACAGTTTGACCTCTGGCCATTTCAAACTGGCCGATGGGTAGCTCTCATAATCCCACCACTACTCAACCATAGCTTCTGAAATGTGTTTGTGTGTGTGTGTGTGTGTGTGTGTGTGTGTGTGTGTGTGTGTGTGTGTGTGTGTGTGTGTGAATACGCTGATCAGATATGGAGTCCTTTCTTAATGAAACATATTACAATTCTTTAAAATGTTCAGTACAGAGCATGCAAATTAATTCCTAGTTTCAAAGACCTTGAATACAAAGAGCGTTTACAGAGACTGAAATGCCTAACTCTAGCATAACGTCGCCTCAGAGGAGACATGGTTGAAATTTATAATATACTAACAGGGAAATAGGGTACAGCAGTCTCATCCAGATTTGTTACATAGAGGGATAACGACGCTTCACCGGTTCAGTCGTTTGAAGCAAAAATAGTTGTTAAGTTATGGCAAAACCACCCTATGAAAACTGAATACACTGCCCCACTCCTCTCTTGGATTGGGCCAGACTCATACGCATGGGCACAGTCCGAGCAGATGTCAAAAGCGAGAGCTGACATATAAGAAGCAGAGGCAGTAATGCCTAGTCAAGCTAGGATATGTGAGAACCTCTAAAATGTTATTCACTTTACTTTCAGGTCTTAAAAATGACCCTGCAACATTGAATTTCACAAAAAGAGAGAATCAGGAAGTGGGAGACACTTGAGCCGTTACTGCCTATGATACAGAGCTAACTGCACCAATGATGGGCTCGGGACATCATTCGGGAGCTCCTTACAACCCTACCCTGGAGGGTAGTGTCACAATCCTGATCTCTCACAGTTGACCCACAACGTGTGGTAGTGCCCTGCAGGGGAGGGTATATATCGGCCCCCGAGCCTTCCCGGCGTTCCCATAACCGGTGTGGTCATCCATGCCACGTGATATAACCCTATATATTGAGCACGTCAAGCTGCAATTAACATAGACAATTTACCTGCTTTTATAACCGGCCAAACACAGTCAGCGAAATATGTGGTGTGAACTTCAACTTTAATTAATCTTGTATATCTACACTTATTGAAGTTATTTATTCGTTAGAATGGTATTAAAACTTTGCTCATATGTTATGTTACATGATATGATGCAGTAAACGTATGTATATGCGGCATAAATAATATTAGTAATCTATTATATGCATTCTGATGTACGCTTGTTCATGGACAGTTTGGGTTGACGACGTTAGGGGGCGAATCCAATATGGCCGCACACAGTGGAAAACTTCCAAAATTCAAATCATATTTATTGTCTATGTATTATGCCAACAACGGTTCAAGTACAATACACAGTGCGGTATTAATGGTAAATTTAAACGAGGAGAGATGATGTCAGAACCTATGTTTACTCCGCCGTGGTGCGTTGCATTATAAATGTGTCAACTAGTGCATTGATATTGTGAGCTTTAAGTGACGATACATTTGTTTCTAGTACTTTGATCACAACCAACTAATCTAACTATAATTTGCCAAGCACAAGCGTGTGTGTGTATTTGCACTGTGATTGGCAAGGTGACCTAAGAACATATCGCTCCAGTGCGTATGTACATGTGTCTACATTACGATACGATCCAAAATTAACGTTTAAAAACAATAACCATGTTCTTTTCTTGCACGCGCGTGCCTGCCGCCATGAATAGACAAATCAACAATAACGAATGTTCTTGTTATACCCAAAGGCAATATATAGAACAGACTACAACAACTTGCTCTTCTAAATATCCACATTCCCTACCTTTTTCGGTTGGCGCTGCTGCAGCCATCTTGCAATGGCTACACCTTCACGCTGTTTTCATGTCCAATGGTCTGTTGCACAGTTGAAATCACATGTTACACGAAGCACCATATCGAGCGTCAAGCGAATATTGTTTGTTTCATACATCAAATGTGAACAGCGCCCAGGCCAGTCAACCATCCACCAGTTAAGTCGGTGTTGTACTAAAACCTGTCGTGTCACCTACATTTCATCAACTGTATTCCTATTGGTCGTTTTATGCATCTCAGTCACACATGTGATTAAGAAGCTACCATGGTTTGGCTTTCACGCGATGCCCAGAATGTTCAACGGTAGTTGAATCAATGCATTGTCTCTGAGGTAATCAACCATGACATTGTTTGTGCAAAGCACAGTTGGCATGTATATAGGAATAACCTCGCCATTCGTGTAAAATATGGAAAGATCCATGACCGTACCCGATTACCAGGAAATGCGACAGAGAGAGAGAGAGAGGGGGGGGGGGGGGGGGTAGGGAACGAGAGGTAGACTGAGAGAGAGAGAAAGAGAGAGAGAGAGGGGGGTAGGGATCGAGAGGTAGACTGAGAGAGAGAGAGAGAGAGAGAGAGAGAGAGAGAGAAAGAGAGAAAGAGAAAGAGAGAGAGAGGGAGAGGGAGAGAGAGAGAGAGAGAGAGAGAGAGAGAGAGAGAGGGAGAGGGAGAGGGAGAGAGAAAGAGAGAGAGAGAGAGTCAGAGGTACAGAGAGACAGAGAGAGAGTCAGAGTTTCAGAGAGATAGAGAGGGAGAATAGGACAGACAGAGAGTGAAAACAGGGAGAGCGAGGGGGAAGATAAGGATGGAGGGGTAGAGAGAGACGGA